>OZ024859.1:13715969-13758469 GCA_964017155.1 Oasisia sp. SBJ-2009
AGATACATGGACCACATTGAGACAAGCTGCACACATGCCAGTTCTAGGGATGAGGTAAAGTTGAAGACTAATATAAAGATAGACGAACAATGTGATGAAAGATGTGGAGTTGATGGGGCGGAAGAAGGAAGACGTGAAAGGCCGGAACAACTGGTGACAACTCGTACACACCAGGCTCACCACGTTTGCTTAGAGGAAAAGGCGACAGAAGAAGGTACTGATCCAAGTTGACTTACATATACAGATTATGTGACACCATTATTATTTTGGGAAGACGGACGCATTGCCTATTCGAATAATAGTTATCGAACAATAATGCTGTGGGAACTGTATTAAATGTTACCAGTTTCAAATGTCAATCATGTAAGCAAATTGTTTCCGTATAACGTACGTACAATATGTTTCGTTCAATACCTATACTACTATTTCTTAATAAATAAAATTGGTTTATCAAGCTAACACTTTTTAGATGCCACTAATACATTTCATGAGATGTGTCGGGTCGCTGTATGTCCTTAAATGTTGTTTAGTTTGATGCACATATAACATTAAAACTGTCTTCTAGACTAGAAACAACTAGAACTCATGAAAGCTTTGTAATATGATAAACCTAATAATTTACCAGATGCTGTCTCTACCATTAATCTTAGTTGATGTTAAAAGTGTTTGTTCGGTTGACTTTAAATATCATGCTATTAAATTTAATGCCATCACATATACTATTAAATGAGAAAAATTGACAAAAGAAGACAAAAAATAGTCTATATAATAATTTGACAGAATACCACCAGATGGCGATATTATATTGTCCATTGGTAGCGTTGATGCACTCAGGGTCTTCTCAGTGGCAATAGTTACTTCCGGGAAAAGAAACGATGTTTTGAAGTTTTGTATGTCACCATGTCGTGACTCAGTCACCCACAAGGCAACAAACAGTATATGTGTAACATATCGTTTATGCAATTGGTTGCGTAAAATCTGTGACACGCTACCGGTATCATATTAAGGAATATTGTGTAAATAGTAAAACTACCATATTATCGCCCATACGCCCTGGGCACACCCACGCACGACGACGACGACTGATTGATTGGTTTCCTCCAAGTAACCATGGCAGAGAGGGAAGATGATGAGTTAAGCATTCCCAGAGCAGCCCTGAATAAAATGATAAAAGAGTTGCTGCCCAATATCAGAGTGGCCAACGACTCGAGAGATCTGGTGCTAAATTGCTGCACTGAATTCATACATTTAGTAAGTTCTGAAGCAAACGAGATCTGTGTTAAACAACAGAAAAAGACGATATCACCAGAACATGTTTTAATAGGTAAGCTATCCAATTTTGGTGTGGTTTGTCTTTATAACTGAGGCTGCCATAAGTTAGCATTAAAAGTTTACATAATTATATACTTTTGTGTAATTAGTTGTCTAATGCTAGGCACACACCAACCGACTAACGCCGACTTCAGTTGTCGTTTAGAAGCAGTCGGTGCTAAACACCAGTTAGTTCCGCTGACTAACGCCAACTTCTGCCTGCGCACAACAGCCACACCCACCAACCGACTAGCGCAGACCATCGGCACTAGTGGTATTCTCAAATCTATAAATTTGCGTGTTTGTTCATTTCATGTTTACTCGAGAAATCACTGTTTCAGGTAACAGTTATGTTGAAGTATAATTATTAGTTGCATCCAACAAATTCCTCTAAGTTTTCAATGCTAGCGTCGCTTTGCAGATTTTTAAGCCTTAATTAAGGTTTTAAAATGTGCCTGGTAGCGAAAATTATTACTATGTCATTGCCGCCACCTTGTCGGCTATGGAAACAATACAGGCATGGCCACACATGGCAGTGGAAGAGGAGCCAGGGGCATACATAAATTTAATCGAAGAATTGCATTAAAATACTAATTTCACATTAATTTTATAGAATGGGGAACTTTGCCAATGACCACGAACTTCACGATGTGTTTCAGTACACATACAATAAATACTCGTCATATTTGTAAAAGGTAGGCGAAACAGAAATTTAATCAGTCGCTCCCGACAAAATCCTCAAAAACCTTGTTCACAGCTAGCGCCGCTTTGCGGACAAGGCTTTTAATTTATGCGCCTGGTGGCGGCGCCACCAGCGGTAATGCTTTTCACAAGATAAAATAGAGAATCCTGTTCGAAGTGGGAAATAAAGGCAACATTACATTTAGTTGTTGCTCTGGTTCTAAGAACAAACAATAAAAATTACGGTAATGGGTCAACGGAATAGGACAACAGTAATATGCCACTTTAGAAAAATGTTGTTACCCACCAGGTCACAAAAAATTAGTAAATAAAAATATGATAGGCTTAGCTATAATGAAAAGTTATCACTATTTCATAACCGTTTTACAAATATTACCCATCATATTCCATGTTGCAGCTCTGGAGAATCTTGGTTTTGGCTCATACAAGGCAGAAGCCCAGGCAGTGCTGCAGCAGACGAAAGCCTTCGCACTTAAGAAACGCAAAGCAAGTACAAAACTGGAGAACCTGGGTATTCCCGAAGAAGAACTGTTTCGACAGCAGCAAGAATTGTTTGCCAAGGTGGGTTAATCTTATCTGCTAATAAGTAATTTATTGTTGAGTAAATGTGGTTTATGGTTGTCAACTTTTAGACATTAATGTGATTTTCATTTTGCAAAGGTAGGTGGGAATTTTTAACTTGTATTGATGAATGGCAATAATTATATTTTCCATTGTATATGTCTATTAATTTTGTTTGCAAAACGTGTTTTTATAAAAGAAATTATTGTTATCCTGAAGAATTTCCTTCAAATGGAAATACAAAATTGTAGGCACTGCATTAAATTACCACGTCTAAACACCAAACTACCCCGTTACCACTGAAGCTTGCCAGTTTGTATAATTATTGTGCTGCTACCAAACGACTACTTCATAAATCACCAAACGTGTACAGTTCTGCCCCCTGGCGACCATCATACTTACTATAATTCAATGTTAACTTTTTATGTCTCGGCTTACCTTCACCGTGAGAACCAAAGAAAGGGCAGAATAACTACCTTTATAAGAAGCAAGTGAACTTTGATGTGAGACCGGAAATAGACTTAAAATCTTTCAAATAAAATATAAATTTGTCAATCTTTTTTTCTGTGAAACGCTTCAGTTGTTTTGGGGTTTGTAAATTGTTCTGCTCTGACGACCGGCTGTTGTTTCAGGCCCGACTGGAGCAACAGCAGCTCGAGCAGCAAGAGTGGCAGCGAGTACAGCAAGCAGCACAGCAGGCACAACTGCAGCAGCAACAACAGCAGCAGGCGCAGCTGCTTCAGGCCAACAGCACAGCTGCTGACAACAACGATGACGATTACAACTGAGTTAACATTTGTAGCGATGGCATGTTTGAACATGAACGAGATGACAACAGTGTGAAAGTGTAGAAAGAATATGCAGTTTGTAGGAGAGGAATATGTGAATATTTTGAAATTTTCCCAAAATGTTTGACTCGCGAATTTTTGTGGTGCCATTTCTGCTGGTCACATAGTACACAAACTACACACAGTGGCAGTTTTGGCACTGACTGTGCCAATAGGACATGTGAGAAGTCCAATAGGTTAACAGTGGTCAGCGACACCTGTGGTGGAAAATGATGCACGTTATATAGAGCAAAAATTATGGTTAATTTTTAAATGTTGACCTAAAACTCAGTTTGAAAGATGCTGAGACAACATTGTTGACATTTCCAACACAGTGGTCTCGCTGAAGAAAACACCAGCATTGTTGTTTGAAAAGATCTGGGTTTAGAAACTACCTCCATAGTTTATGGTAGTTTACCACCGAATAATTAATTATATGGTAGTTTAAATGAACTGATTCATCTAGGATGTTGCCGTTAGCATCAGTAGGTTTGCAATAAGAAACTATCTCCAAAATATATTTATAATTTACATTATAAATGATATTGAAGGCACATACTAGTGGGGGGTCATTGATGTAATAGCAAACTTGTAAATATGTGTAATACAAAATATTGTGTTTGTAAATATCTTGTTAATCATTCGTGTGAAGTTCATTGAAATATTTTGCAATCCCAAAATAGCAAATTTAAAATTAATATGTCTACAGTGTACCTGTACTTTATATATCCCTACGTGAATAAATAAATAAATATCATTGTTGGTTTTTAAGCCAGACTTGTTCTTCTGTATATCTGATGTACACTTTTGAGTTTTGTACAGTTTTAACCTTCATGATTCATTAT
Organism: Oasisia sp. SBJ-2009; assembly: GCA_964017155.1. Lineage (NCBI taxonomy): Eukaryota > Metazoa > Annelida > Polychaeta > Sabellida > Siboglinidae > Oasisia > Oasisia sp. SBJ-2009. The sequence goes on from OZ024859.1 coordinate 13,720,216, forward strand.
TATATACTGTTATAGAGTGCAACGGCTCAGCTTCGGACTCTCGACTACGACAACCCAGCTTCAAAACCATCGGCTGCAGTGTTAAAACCTTAGGCACCGTTTTTCACTCTATATTCCTCCATTTCACTCAGTTATAAAAATGAGTACCACAGGGTACCTGACTATAGACAGTGGTGGATATGTGTACGAGCAGCCTTCATGCATTAATTGTAGCTTACGTCTTGATACTTCCCAGAGAAGCCGAGATGGTGTCTGAGTGAACAGGTCTGTTAGGGAAGTAAAGTGTAAAGCACTTTGAATGGTCCTGAGGACTGGATACTGCGCTATAATAATAACTTACCTTTACTTTAATGCCCTTCCTCCTATATATCACATCTGTTGAAGGCATTAGCAGTTAGTTCTGGTATGTTCCTTCTGAACCGTATTGACAGATTGTCTGCTTATTTTATGGAAAACGTCAGGTTGCAAGATACTTTAATAGGAATATAGGCTAGAAGTAAGATGACAATAATACTTGTACATAACACCTCCAGATAATCAAGATTCCTCAAGTAACAAAATGCATTTTCTATCACGTTATCTACAAAGTTCAATATATACACATCGCGCTGTGTATTCGTATATAATAATACACATGATTATATCAGCGTTCGGCATGTTTGTAAACACGTTCCGGTTGACAAGTACATTTTTTCTTGTCACTTAGTTTATTACGTGCTAGTTGAGTGCTCACACATTCACGCAACAACCAGCTAATACTGAGAAGAGTAATTTCTACTAGGCGCAGTGTTCAACAATAGTTCCACAGTTTCAATATTGAAACTCGCACTTCTAACTATGTTCATGCTGTCTCCGGTGTGGTCATTTCCAGTTCAAAACTGTTTGCATTGTCACCAATCATAGAGGTCAACATTGAACATTTGGTGGTTTGCCAGCAACTGCCTCAGTGGTGGTATATCGCTGTAGGACCAGACATCTGTCAGGGGGTCGTACTGTTCAAAGACACACGATTCTTCCTTACTGCCGCCACCCAACACGACAGTGCCACGCCACACGACCGCTAGGACATCGCAGTGTTCCTGACGCGGTGTGCTCAACGTCGTCCAGGAATCAGAGGCCGGGTCGTATCTGAGACACTTTCGGTGTTCGCCTCCCACTACATAAATGAAGTCGTTCAGCGTGACAGCAGCGCATTTGGAGCAGGCTGCATGCATATCCGCCCCCCTGTCCCATTGGCGAAGAGTCGTGTCAAACACCTGCGTGGATCGTGACGCCTCTTCCTGCTCATTTTCCCCACCGAAGACAAACATCTTCTCGTGGTAAGTGGCAGCCATGTGCGCACGCACCGCTTGTGGCATTTCAGGCATGGACACCCACTCGTTGCCGTCTGAACCAATACACTCAACAGATGCCAGAACTGTGTATCCGTGACGGAAGTGCCCGAGCCCTCCCAACACGTAGATGCAGTTACCCAGCCAAAAACTGCGGTGGTATTTCCGAGGAGTGATGAGTTTTGGCTTCCTCGTCCACTCTTTTGTGGAAAAGTCAAAGAAGTTGCATGCGTACGTTGTTAATCCAGTGCTGCCTCCGGTCACGGACAGGCCTCTGTTCGAGTGACGTACGCTGTATAGTGATCCGGATCGTGGCTTTTTCGGCAGGGACTTCAATCAATGGGCGTCGTCGTCATAACATTGCACGTCCAAGTAAACTGTCTCTGATATGTGACCGAGCGCCACCTAAACCACAACCCTGCCACCAACCACAAGGAGACAAGACTTCATGCTGAAGTTGTTCCGAGGAACCGTGCGGTAGCTGCTGATCTCATGTTGGTGCGCGGGGTCGGCCTGGAACGACAGTGCCTCGCGCAGGTATTTTAAGCAGTTCGGTGTTAGCATATCGCACGAGTCTTGCCGGTGCTGAAGATAAGTGCCCGAGCAATATGGGAAACGGACGAGCTCAAAGATACTTTCAAAGGACGGCTTCCTATTGGCAAGGTCATGTCGCACCCAATCCAAGACCGACTCGCAGACGAAATCCTCACTGTCAACAACGACACGATGATCACGGATGTAGTCAGCCAGTTCAGTGCACGACAACAGTTTGAATTCCTCTTTGTTTGCGATAGTCTTGAACTCGGAACACATCACTTCGCTGGCACACTGCTGCAGCTTGTCGAGTCGATATATCTTTGCGAATTTGTTAAATTCGATACGATTTTCCGGCACGACCTGCCTCGACAAAAAGTTCCCACAAACCGCCTTGAGGGCGACCAACTCTAGGTAGTCACCTGCTTTGACCAAACTCTCCACGTTGTCGACGGTCAGCTCTATTTCACCTGTGTACATGTGTCCCACGATGTAGGTCAGTAGCTCTGGTTCTATCGTCAGCCGGACTGTGGCTGACGTGGTTTCTTCAAGACCACATGTAAACATTGCCTTGAAGTAGTCACTTACAGCCGACAGAACGCTTCGGTGACACCGGATGTGCACGTCACCCGACTGCAACGTCACATCCGTGTATTGATCATCGGGGCGCAGTTTCTGCAAACCTCTCATTAGTCTCGCTTAACCGACTGTCGGTCGGCTGCGGAACTACGCCGAGAAGACAGTCTGGTGACATTTGCCGGCTTTTGTTTGGTATCCGCGTGATCTATAAAATGCTGCCACCTCACGGACACTGCCGTAATATTTTTTTTTAATAAACAACTGCAAATTTGTATTTCTATTTATTTTGGGTTAATATAAGTTTAATTTTTAATAGTTTTTATAATACAGCATTATTTGATCAAAAGGTTTCCTTATTTAATTTGTATGCTATCCGTGTCGGGCTAGACAATGCTGCCACCTCACGGATACTGGTTAATCCTGCCGTAATTCTTATTTTATAAACAACGGTAAATTTGAATTTTTACTTACTGTTGTGTTAATATAAGTTCAATGGTGAATACTTTTCAAATGATATTATTATCTTGTAAAACTATATCGTTATTTAAATTTTTATTTCATAGTTGGCCTGAGAGCCAATCAGCGTCTCTACCCTATTCTGGGGTAAGGCTGCCCGGATGTAGAAACTTAAGCATATATACTGTCCCAGGCGTAGTTGAGGGGGCTTAAAAGTGCTGCCACCTCACGGAGTCTGGGTAACCGAGGCTAACCTCTCATCAGATGGCTCTGGCATGGCGTTAGCCTCGGTTACCCAGACTCCGTGAGGTGGCAGCACTTTTAAGCCCCCTCAACTCCGCCTGGGACAGTATATGGGCTTAAGTTTCTACATCCGGGCAGCCTTACCCCAGATTAGGGTAGAGACGCTGATTGGCTCTCAGGCCAATTATGAAATAAAAATTAAAATAACGATATACTTTTACAAGATAATAATATCATATGAAAAGTATTCACCATTGAACTTATATTAACACAAAAGTAAGTAAAAATTCAAATTTACCGTTGTTTATAAATAAGAATTACGGCAGGGTTAACCAGTATCCGTGAGGTGGCAGCATTGTCTAGCTCGACACGGATAGCATACAAATTAAATAAGGAAACCTTTTGATCAAATAATGCTGTATTATAAAAACTATTAAAAATTAAACTTATATTAACACAAAATAAATAGAAATACAAATTTGCAGTTGTTTATAAAAATATATATTACGGCAGTGTCCGTGAGGTGGCAGCATTTTATAGATCACGGCTGCTACCCAAACAAAAGCCGTTAATGTAGCCAGACTGTCTTCTCGGCCTAGTTCCGCAGCCGAACGACAGTCGGTTAAGCGAGACTAGCATGGCGTGTCAACACTCTTTTCGGTGTTCGCGGTAGAGACATCTACAACAAAAGGAAATTTTCTTATTTGCAACTCGCCGAGAAAAAGACTGAAAACGGCTGACTAATTAAATGAGACCTCGAAAGTACATAACATTTCAACCACACTATTTACAGACAAATTTATAGAACATTGCCGTGTACTGGAAACAACGAAGAAAAAGAAAAGGCGATAAAATGTAGTACCACCCTACGACGACCTCTGTAGGTTTACAACACAAGCCTACTTCCATGCGAGTTAGGAGGAAGTTCGACTGCACAACCGTGGGCAGGCTAAACTTAATGCAGAACACGAATACTCCGAGCTATAACTAACGCTAACTCAAACCTTTCGTGGCTCCAACCATAGCTAATTATCATAATAGCCTTGATCCAAGTAGACAATGCCTGATTTCACCCATGAGTAATTATAATGATTGCTTTCACTCTACTTAATAATGACATTGAATATTCCGTCCGGCGTTTGACTGGAAATATCAGTATAGTACTATAAAACTGCAGTTGTTAAATAATTCTATTCTGAGCGTTGGTGGATATTCGGTAAGTTCGCTGTGCAAAGATTTATCCTACCATGAATCAATAACACACACACACACACACACACACACACACACACACACACACACACACACACACACACACACACACACACACACACACACACACACACACACACACACACACACACACACACACACACACACACACACACACACACACACACACACACACACACACATACATACATACATATATATACACATATATATACATACACATATACATTACACATATATATATATATATATATATATATATATATATATATAATACCTGAAAATATTCCTGTTTGTATCAATATTAGTCAAGTTCAAAATGTCACTGAAATAGGCAACATTATAAACATGTACAGCCATTCCATCGCCATAGCAATATTCATTATAACGTTCGATTCCTTGGATTATCCTCCATCAAAGACGTACTGCATTCAACATTGTTACGGAATGTCGTATAATGCGTTTTAGCCTTTACGCCTAAGCACATGCAACGCAACGATTTTACGACACAAGCATCTATCAAACATACCACATGAGTCAAGATGATGATGAAAACGGCGACCCAGTGAAGACCAAAACAACGATGCATGCCGGAAACGTCTTGTTTACATGTACCATTGCGCATGTCTGATAGCCCATTTAAGTGGAAATCCTTTGACGAGGTCGAAACCAATCAGCGATATATTAAATGCTAGCACGCAACTTACATTTTTTGTGTTTGCACAATTTGACCTTGATGGCATATTATGTGAACATAAGTTGATAGGTAGTTGAAAAAAGAATATGTATGTTAATGTTGGTTTATAGGAAATATGTACTATACAAATATACAAAGTGAGAATGCTACTTTAAATGTTATGTGTACAGTTCGGTGATTATGAGTAGTACCACTGAGAATGCTAATGAGGTAATCGGAGATTTATTTAGTACGATCGATGGCTTAATTAAATGACAAATGGAATAAGTGACACCTTCATAAAAGTACGTGTATGTAGCATCAAAAAGTATAGCTAATATTCAATGCCAATAACACGCTATTTTTTTTTAAATGATTTAGTTTCTGATCCCCAGGTCGAGATGTCAGTGATCTTCGAGACGTCGGTGATCTTCGAGATGTCGGGGATCTTCGAGATGTCGGTGATCTTCGAGATGTCGGGGATCTCCGGCATGTCGGGGATCTCCGGCATTTCCACTATGATTTTGTTGGACAGGTTGTCGAGCGTAGCGTACATTTCTGCTAACATTTCGACCTCCTCCTCTTCCTCGTCTTCTTTTTTCTTTCCGCCCAGAAATGCGATAAATCCTCTCTTCGCTGTGATGCTTGACAGCTTCCAGCCGACTGCGGAAGTGTTTTTGAGGCTGGAACAAAGGACTAGGGCTAGCATAACCGGAAGTGCTACAACCGGAAGTGCTAGCTAAACCGGTAAAGTGACGATAATGTCATGACATTATGACGACGATGATAAAGGTGAAAGTGGCGACAGTAGTGGTGATCTGTATCTGTATATGTTACCGGCAAAATGTCCTGGGGACACATCACGCCAGTGCGCAAGGTGGGTCGTTTGGATTAGTTGTTAAAATGTTGGCTTACATTTTTTTGAAATGAGTTTAGTGATTTACTTGAGACAGTGTTTGGGGGCAGATAATTCCATTCTTTAATTGTGGTTGGGAAGAAGCTGTTTCCAAATATGTTTGCAGAGTGTCTAATTTGCAAGAAATTACTGTCATGTTTACGTGAGGATCTAGTGTTGTGTTGTATATAGTGATCTAGCGGGATATCTATAAGATTATGTTCCATCTTGTATATAATGCTAAGTCTTTTAATTTTTCGTCTTGTTTAAAGGGTGTCCCATTGGAGGGCTTTAAGAAGTTGAGTTACTGTTCCTGGCTCTCTAGAATAGTTTTGTGTGCAGAATCTGGCAGCTTGTCTTTGGATTCTTTCTAAGGTTTTAATATGTTTTAGGCAATGTGGATCCCATGATGCTGACGCATATTCAAGTATTGGTCGGACAAGGGTTGTGTAAGCTATAGATTTAATGTGGGTTGGGCATTTATTTAGATTTCTCCTAATGACTCCTAGTGTATGTTGTGCTTTCTTGGCGACTGAGTTGCATTGTGTTGTCCAATTCAAAGTATTTTATATTTGTACTCCAAGATAACAGTGAGATTGAACATATTTAAGTTGTTGGCCACAGAAGGTGTAGTGATTTGGTGTCGGTTTTCTTGAGGCTAATGTCATTGTAAAGCATTTGGTGGGATTGAATTTCATAAGCCAAGTGTTTTGCCATTCTTCGATTTTGAGTAGATCATTTTGGAGGAGAGAAGTGTCATTGTCGGATTTAACTGGTAGACATAGTAGGCAGTCATCTGCAAAAAGGCGAACATTTGAAGTGAGATTATTGGGTAGGTCTTTTATGTATAGTAGGAAAAAGAGGGGCCCCAGTACGGTTCCCTGTGGTACCCCTGAGGTGACTTGAATGGGTGTGGATGCTGATCCATTTATTACAACCTGTTGGGTTCTTTCTGTAAGGAAGCTTTCTATCCATGCTGATATTGGGCCTGTGATGCCATAGTATTTTAGTTTATGAATTAGTCTTTTATGTGGAACTTTATCGAATGCTTTAGTGAAGTCTAGAATGGCCATGTCTACAGTTTTCTTTTCGTCAATGGATTTGCTTATGTCATGGATAGTTTGAATTAGTTGAGTTTCTGTTGATCTCTTTGCACGAAATGTTGGTGGTCAGTTAGGATGTGATGTTGTTCAAGGTGTTTCATGATGTGGCTATGGATTATGTGTTCAAGAAGTTTAGAAATCACATGTGTTAAGGATATTGGTCTGTAGTTAGAAGTTTCTACTCTGCTTCCTTTCTTGAAAATTGCTGTTATGTTTGCTTCTTTCCAGGCATTGGGGACTTGACCAGAGTCAACTGATGATTGGAAGATATCATGTATTATTGGAGTTAGGTGGGAGGCATATCTATTTAGAAACCATGGTGGAATGCCATCTGGTCCTTGCGATTTAGAGGTGTTAAGTTTTGATAGTTGGTCATGTACTCTTTTAAGTGAAATTGTTATTTTGGGTATTTTTCCATGTGGGCTGTCGTTCAGATTTGGTAACTTGGAATTTCCTTTATGTGTGAAAACACTTTTAAACTGATTGCGTAAGGCTTCTGCTTTTTGCTTGTCATCGCTAATTATGTTTCCCGCAATGTTGAGGTCCCCAATACCCTGGTTATCTTGTCTAAGTTTGGAAATGAAACTCCAGAATGCTTTCGGTTTGTCGTTTATTGCAGTTGTTAGGAATTGATTTATGTAGGACAATCTAGCAGAACGAAGGTGTTTGTGCATGTCTTTCCTGAGGTTACATAACTCTTGCCAGTCTTATGGATTTCTGGATCTTTTTGCTTTCTTATATAATCGTTTCTTTTTTTGCAAATTTTTTTCAAGTCTTTACTGAACCAGGGAAGGTTGAATCTGGAAGTTGTAAGGCGGTATGGTACATATTGGTTCATAATGTTGATGATTTTCGTTGAAACAAGGTTCCATTTGTCATTGACTGTCATGTTTTGGTTTAGAGAGAAGTATTCATGTGTGAAGTCATCGAGAGATTTCTGGATGTTAGGGTGGTCAGCTTTATTTCTGATGAAAATTTTACGTTTTGGGCGATGTTTGCGCTTGGGTGAGATATTTACATCAATGCTAACTGTGCTGTGGTCTGATATGCCGTCTACTACGTTTAGTTTCTTTATTAACCCAGGTCTGTTTGTGAAGACAAGATCTAGGATGTTGTTGGCATTTCCTTGTTTACGTGTGGGTTCATTGACATGTTGGATTAGTCCACGTTAATGATGATAATGATGATGATTTAAGTAGCATTTAGAGCTATGGATAGCGCTTCATATACTTTCAACCAAGAGAACCAGGGTTCAAATACCCTGCTGCCGCGTAAAACTTGGGCAAGTCTTTTCAGTATAATGTTGATCCAGTACACACAGTTGTATGAATGACTACCTAGCTATACACAGTAGCGGATAAAATGTATATACGAATAGTATTCGCACATTAATTGCAGTGTGTGTGGCTGACTGTTTCCCGAAGAAGTCGATGTGGTGTTCGATTGAACAAGTCTGCCAGGCTCCAGGGAGTACAGTGACAAGCGCTTTTAGCAATCCCGATGAATGGATACTGCACTATGTAATGTCGTGTCGTGTATTTTTACGAGTCACCTAACTCGAGTACACGGTTTGGACGAAACCTAGCTTTCTATATTCACTGCGGAAACACATTGCGATTACTTCGACTAGATCTAACACGTTACTCCGTAATTACGCACGCCAAACGGAAGCACTTAAAATTGTTCACAAAATACCTGAAAACGTTCTACCAACTCACTTAATAATTGTTCAAAACTTCAATTACTTTACTCTTAGTTGCAGAACATTAGACATGGGGCTAGACTCCCCTATCCTAGGATAAACTGTTATATACAGTAACTGTTCAGGTAGCTAGTGTAGATATTAGCTAGTGTGAAGTGTGATTGGGTAGTAAGTAGTAGGCCACAAGGTCCACCCTGAATACAGTACCAGCGATATTGTTTTATCCCTATAGTAATCCTGCTAGTGTTGTCGAAATGTGGGTATTAAATTTGATGTAGTTGATTACTAAATAAATCTAAGGCCGTGTTCTCACTGCGTCCGATTCGCGTACGGTTCTGCCCCAATTACATCGCAATTAGGCCTAGCTATATCACGTGTCAATCATATACACTCAAAACAAATATCTATGCAAATGAGATGAACGCCGTTTAATTATTGTTGTACTGGTGCAACTTGCAACGGAGAATAACAGGGTTGAAGACGAAGATGCGTCAGCGAAAACACCGAAATGTTCAACAACAGCAGGCAAGGTTAAATGTATTTCGCGAGGAACGTACGGTACTTCGGACATTTTCCTTGTCACTAATGGCAATGTCGCGCTTACATTTTTACCGGATGTTAAATAACACCCAGGTGACGTTTCTGCACATGCGCGATCAATACAAAATCATCAATGTGCAGTGAAATGCAAAGTCTTTATGGTATAAATACCACGGGTTGTTCGTTAACTCTCCTGTGCTGATTATTGTGAAGAGTTGCTTGACATTTAATTCAACACATTAACATATTACGTTTGTTTAAATCACTATCACGGATTATGGTGCACTGGAGTCTCGTGATTTGCCTTTGCTATCAAAACATGCCCCAATGCCTATTTAGTAAGTAAGTAAAAGCTTATTTTCTGATGGTAACTATTCCACGTGGTAAGTCGTGATCTTAAATGGGCCATCATCACCCAACACATACATTCTTATACACATACATACATACATACATACATACGTACATAAATACATACATACATACATACATACATACATACACACACACATACATACATACATACATACATACATACATACATACATACAGACATACATACATACATACATACATACATACATACATACATACATACATACATACATACATACATACATACATACATACATACATACATACATACATACATACATACCAGAAAGCCAATGTGGATTTCGTCGCTCACGCTCTACAATCGACATGCACCTTGCGCCAACTACAGGAAAACTATTTGAACAACAACAAAGCGGTCTTCATTGACGTGTCAAAAGCTTTTGACACATTGGACAGGTCAACCTTGTGGATCTTACTAAGGAGATTTCGATGTCCCGAAACTTTTGTCAAGATAATTCAAGAATGTCTTAATGTATGGCTGGAGCAATGTCTATCGGTGGATCAACTACTGTTCCATTTGAAATTACCAGTCGACTAAAGCAAGGATGTGTCTTGGCACCTACCCTGTTCACTCTCTTTCTGGCAGTACTACTGTCTACAGTGTCCGAACACCTTAGTGCAGGAGTTTTCATCCGCACTAGATCTGATGGAAAATTATTCCAATTGGCTAGACTAAAGGCAAGCACAAAAATTGGGACTCTGAATTTCTGAACTACTATTTGCAGATGATGCTGCTATCATTGCACACACACACGCACACACGCACACACGCACACACGCACGCACGCACGCACGCACACAAACACAAACACAAACACAAACACAAACACGCACACACGCACACACGCACACACGCACACACGCACACACGCACACACGCACACACGCACACACGCACACACGCACACACGCACACACGCACACACGCACACACACACACACACACACACACACACACACACACACACACACACAATAGAAGACACCAGTCAAATATGCAAACAGTTTGAACAAGCTGCAACCCTGTTTGCACTTGCAATCAATACAAAGAACATGCTCTACCAGCCACCACCGGACAAACCTCATTAGATCCACATGTTGAAACCTATGGCACGCCACTAAAATCAGTTAAGAACTTCACATACCTGGGCAGCACTGCTGCGTCTGACAACCCCATTAATGTGTAAATTAACAACCGTATTCATTCTGCCTCTGGAGCCTTTGGAGGACTCTGGAAACTTGTCTAGTCACAACAGGTATTACAATCTCCACAAAGTGCAAGGTGTATAAGGAAAGTGTGCTTCCATCACGACTGTACTTGGCGGAGACATACACTCTCTACAGTCGCAACTTTAGAAAACCTTCCCAAGTGCATCTCCGATATCGACGACAAATCCTGCGGATATCATGGATACAAAGATGTAGTCAAACGACATAAAAAGGCTACATAGATCGCCGTAGACACCTGGGAGACTCTTGCACAAGACCGACAACAGTGGAGGCAGGCCATTCACAAAGGAAAGAACTATATCGAAGAAAATATATCATAAAAATACCAACATGATCATAGTCTCCGCCATGGCTTTCCTGATGCTTCTGCCCCTATCATATTCAGTGCCAACTGCGGGAGAGGCTTTGCACCTCCGATTGGACTAATATCTCATCGACGAGCAAAGCACATGGACGATGGACAGCACAGAGAGATATACATACATACAATAATGTTTTAAGTAATATACATAGCTTGCTATAATACTAATAACATTATAATAGTAATAAATAAATAAAAGTAATTAAACCGTAATTACTAAAACATAAATTATATATATATATATATATATATATATATATATATATATATATATATATATATATATATATATATATATATATATTACACATATATACTATTTAAAATAATTATAATATGAAAAGACACATACATGTAATATATATATATATATATATATATATATATATATATATATATATATATATATATATATATATATATATATATATATATATATATATATAATGTATATATATTATGTATAATATATATAATATTATATATATATATATATATATATATATATTTATCGACCACTATGAGTAAAAGGATGTATATCAACTTTCACCAAAGTTATTTATTAGCACGAGGCAAATAGGTATTGAGGCATGTTTTGATAGCAAAGGTAAATCACGTGACTCCAATTGGAATATATATATATATTGTAATTGGAGTCCAATTAGAATATATACATATATATATATATATATATATATATATATATATATATATATATATATATATATATATGTATATATTATATATACATAATATATGATATATATATATATATATATATATATGTATATGTATATGTATATGTATATGTATATGTATATGTATATGTATATGTATATGTATATGTATATGTATATGTATATGTATATGTATATGTATATGTATATGTATATGTATATGTATATGTATATGTATATGTATATATATATATATATATATATATATATATATATATATATATATATATATATATATATATATATATATGTATATATATATGTATATATATATATATATATATATATATATATATATATATATATATATATATATATGTTTATAGACACGATACTGCTACTTCTGTGTAGACACGACACTGCCCACATAAATTGTTAAAGTATATGTAAAGAAATTGTTGAAAGCCACGCAGCATGCATTCCAGACAGGCGATAGAATATTATTAAAGACGGCTCAGGCAGAACAAAAAGCATGTGTAAGGAAATGAAAAGAAGACTACAAAAATAAGATACAGGTGCAATTTAAGCAAAAGAACACTAAACAAGCGTGGCACAGCGTCAATTCAATCCTTGGTTGTAACAAATCGAACAAACGCTGCTCTGCTTCAAACCCCACCGAATATGCTAAAGATTTAAACACCTTTACTGCCGCTTCGACTGTCACAACTTTGAAGTCGAGAGGAACTGTGCTGTCCAATATGCTAATTTACTACCAGAGCTCACGTTCGAGATATCAAGAGATGGTGTAGCCAGTGTTTTAAGAATGTGAAACTAAACAAAGCTGCTGGCCCTGACAAAATAACGGGAAAGCTAATTAAGACCTGTCATCTGCAGTTGTGTAGTATTTTTCATGTTTTGTTCCAACTATGTGTTGAACTGGGTGAGATTCCACTCCAGTGGAAAACCGCAGAGATTGTGCCAATACCTAAGACGGCTAACCCTGTTCTTCTTAATAAACCAATAGCTCTTAAATCACTGCTGATGAAATCGTTTGAGAGAGAATAATGCCAAAACATTTGTCACCCCAGGTTTAACATCTACTTGACCCGTTGCAATTTGCTTACAAAACTAAACGTAGTGTCGAAGGCGCCACCTTGTCAATGTTAAATGTCATTCTTGAGCACCTTGAACGTCCAGGCTCGTATGCCAGAATACTGTTCGTTGACTTCTCGTCAGCATTTAACACAATCCAACAGCAATTAATGATAAGAAAACTTATTGATCGTGGTGTTGGTAAGCAATTTGTCATGTTGTACACAGTTTCCATTTTTGTATATCATGTACGCTAATTCACGCAGAAGTGCATACTCAAATAATCACTACTTCAAGTATGCAGACGACACTGCTCTTGTCGGTCTGCTGTCTGACGACGAAACTGATTACAGAAGTGACATAGATCACTTTATGTCACGCTGTGTGGCCAACTGCCTTGAGGTATATGTTGTCAAAACCAAGGAACTTGTAATAGACTTTCGATCAGGTGTACATCACCCCACCCCGTCAATATCAATGGGCAACACATAGAAATTGTGCATTCCTATAAATATCTGGATACAACAATCGATGACAAACTAAGGTGGAATGATAATACAAAGAATCTAAATAAGAAAGGGGAGCAAAAATTGTACTTCCTGAGTTCCATTTTATTGGTGTTCCACGATTAATTAAATTGGTGAAAAGTGTTATGACGTTCGGTCTTGGTTGGTGGTGAGGAAATCTCTCAGTCAAAAACAGTGAAACATTTAGCAGAATATACACCGTTTCTTGCCAGATCGCTGGATGCTGTACACCCGATGCCAGTCTGGAGAAATTGTACAAGTCAAGAACACTGCAAATGGCAACCACCCAATTCTTACACGACCATTACGACCTTCTCCCCTCTGGAAGGAGGTACAGAATGCCAACTGTAAAATAAATCCTTCATTCCATCAACTATCTGAATCAACCACAACAAATCCATCGTTGACCTATCACAGTTTTGTTATCTTTATTAATTAATTAATCTTGTAATATTGTTAAATTGTTTTATATATATATATATATATATATATATATATATATATATATATATATATATATATATATATAATATATATATATATATATATATATATATAATATATATAATATATATATATATAATATATATATATATATAATATATTATATATAATATATATATATATATATATATATATATATATATATATATATATATATATATATATATATATATATATATATTATATATATATATATATACATTTTTTTAGCCACCGTTTATTACATATTTTTATACTTAATTTTACTGTACATGCATTACTATTGTGTTTTTATGCAACCTCCAAAGTGCAAAATGTATTTCCACTCTACGATTGGACAATAAAGTTATTATTATTTAGCGGGAAGCAGCAACGCAACTAATCAGAACAACCGACTTGCGCGTGCGGAGAAACGTCACCCGAATACTTTTTAACGCCCGGAAAAAACGCAACGGAAGCAGTGTGTACAACTACAAGGCCAACTGGACGCTAACCGTCCGCGAAGAGTACCATTGTGAACACAGCCTTCCATCCAACCTCGTGTTTGACTCACCCTGAAGCACCGCCCGAGGCTGCAGTAGTTCCGGCTGTGCTGGTCGCTGTTCCGGTAGCGACGCCAAAGGCATTGGCTGCGGCAGTAGTTACGGTCGCCATTGCACCGCCCCCTGCGACTGCGGCCGCTCCTCCAGTTCCCGCTGCGGCAGCACCTGCTACAACGGCGGCGCCAACGACCGCAGCGCCTACTGCGGCGCCGACGGCAGCAGCGGCAAGTCCCGTCTTGATCCGTGTAAGCAGTTCGTTGCCACCTGATTCGGTTGCATTTGTTTGCGCTTCGGTAGTATTTGTCGCTGTAGCGTTAGCAAACTCGGTTGTTGTTAAGTTTGTTGTAGTTGTCGTTAGAGCGGCGGTTGTTGTCCGGGTGGTGGTAGTGCTGGTTGTAGTAGGCGTTGTAGTTGTAGTAGTAGTAGTAGTAGGCCTAGTAGTAGTAGTAGGCCTAGTAGTAGTAGTAGTAGTAGTAGTAGGCCTAGTAGTAGTAGTAGGCCTAGTAGTAGTAGTAGTAGTAGGCCTAGTAGTAGTAGTAGTAGTAGTAGTAGTAGTAGTTGTAGTTGTAGTAGTTGTTGTTGTTGTAGTAACAGTGTTTTCGCAAAACCAACCGCCGTAGCCATGCGCGCAATTGCATTTAACACCGGTTCTAGCACCGCTACGTCGCTTTGTCGAACAAGTCGCACCATTTTTGCATGGTTTATCGCTGCAGCGGTAACGATTCGGACAACGTGTCACAACCTTGTAATAAGTGAACAGTTCCCTTGATTGTGTGTTATGCATTTTGTCGGTCGTGTACGAACAAAGTCGGTTGTTGTCACTATAGACGGATGCGTAGCATCTAAGTCGATCCAAGCACGCTTCTTTGCACTGTACTTTCGATACATTGAATAGTGTATAAATGCTTGTATAAATGGTGAATTTCTTGTCTGCCACTTCTGTGACACCATCAGTGCAAGTCTGGCCGAGCGTGAATTCTAAACGGTGCAAACAAAGGCAAAGCCATAACAGAGTTGCAACACTACCTGGCGTAAACACCATAACCATAGCTTTTGTATTTGACGATCACTACTGTGACGTCATGCATGCAACGTCATTTTCTGGGCGTATTTGCAGTTAGCCTCGGTTACCCAGACTCCGTGAGGTGGCAGCACTTTTAAGCCCCTCAACTCCGCCTGGGACATTAATGGGCTTAAGTTTCTACATCCGGGTAGCCTTACCCCAGATTAGGGTAGAGACGCTGATTGGCTCTCAGGCCAACGAGGAAATAAAAATTAAAATAACGATATACTTTTACAAGATAATAATATCATATGAAAAGTATTCAACATTGAACTTATATTAACACAAAAGTAAGTAAAAATTCAAATTTACAGTTGTTTATAAAATAAGAATTACGGCAGGATTAACCAGTATCCGTGAGGTGGCAGCATTGTCTAGCCCCACATGGATAGCATACCTATTAAATAATGATACCTTTTTATCAAATAATGCTGCATTATAAACACTACTCAGAATTAAACTTATATTAACACAAAATAAATAGAAATACAAATTTTTAGTTGTTTATAAAAATATATATTACGGCAGTGTCCGTGAGGTGGCAGCATTGTATAGATCACGCGGATACCAAACAAAAGCCCTAAATGGTACCAGACTGTCTTCTCGGCGTAGTTCTGCAGCCGACCGACAGTCGGTTAAGCGAGACAAATTTGCAGTCCGCGGAGTCCGCGGACGCGGAGAATGCGGAGATATGAAAAAGAATAGATTCGGAGGTCGGAGACGTTCGAGACGCATAGCAACCAGCATAGCAACTACCGCGTTTAAAGATGGACGGAGACGCAGCCGTGGCGTTACTGTGTAATGATTAATTTTTGTCAAGTGATGATAATCATCATCGTCATGCCATCGATCAATACGCTGATGAGTTAACACCAGCCGCGTTGATGTTGTAAGTTATATTTCGTAAATTATGAAGGGTTATTTTAACAAATAAACACTTGTTTTACTCCCATGGCTTGTCGTTTTTGTGGGCGTGGGCCCGCGGCACAACTGTGACCTTGGCCGGCTTGGACTTTTGGCTCACTATGGAGTTGGTTATGTTGTTTGCATAATGGAATACTAATTTCATATGATGTCTATGTTATATATATTTACTTCAGAAAGAAATATGTAAATTCATTTTATACTTTACCAGTGTTATATTATGCATATGAATATGCATGTTTATTTGTAAATCTATACCTGGCACAACAACTGGCAAACACACATTGTCTATAAAGCATCTCCAAAGACAAATTGTTTACCCTGCAAATTACGTTTTCTCAAAAGGTGACTTCTCAACAGCGACTAGCACGGTCTTAGAGAAGTCTCCTAGCCCAATGTTGTATTATCACATGCACACACACACACACTCACAAACATGCACAGACGCACGCACGCACGCCACGCACGCACGCACGCACGCACGCACACACACACACACACACACACACACACACACACACACACACACGTATAATATACAAATTCACGGTAAGCTACGTCTAGAGGTAAACAAAATACAACACAAGTTTATTATGCTATTGTTAATAAACAATAATTTATATAAATAATAAATTACGAAGGTTCACCCCATGAGAGGAGACAATTTTATCTCAGTTATGCTGACTTGTTTTATTGTGTATTTTTAGATCAAGGCGCAGATCGGGAGTCTCTACATTGAATGTTACGTGGACCAATTCGAGACGTAAGTACGATGTATTCTCTTGGCAGTGACGATGATGTACGATGCACAGTGGCTGATATATGCTAAATAATTTACAACATTTCGCCATATACACAAACACTCAAAAGCTACCATCGTATCAGCTGGGCACACATTAATTGTTTCAATTTTTTGGGCTATTATTATATTATGCACAATGACTCTGATGTGACACATGTTATGAAATTGTTTTTGTTAGTTGAAGGTCTGTAAGCAACTTTCAGTAATTAATTCGAGTCACAGAACACACGAGAAACCAAATATGGGCTATTACAAATCTGTATGTTATGGCGTATGTATAATGCATATATCCATGCAGCGGTGAACTAATCTTGTGACACGTTGCGTAGACAGTACTTCTAACCGTCTCAGTCACAGCTGTGACACACGTAGTGCCAACCGCGTCCAGTGCATTCCTCGTGTGACAATAGTAACGGTATTACAACAACAAAAATACATTTAAAGACAGACAATGGAACCAATTTGAGAGCGGCCGACGATGCCCTAACCAGGTCTAAGTTGGAGGGTTTCGTCAATATCATCGTGGTATGTACCTTGAACCACGGTTCAAACTGCCCCTTTTTGCAGTTAAAGGTGCCCCATGCGCACCTTTGATGCAATAATGAACGTCCAATTCTTATGCCTTAAATGTTAAAACAATTCTATAATAATAATAACAATGATGATTTCTTATGCACCAATATCATCCAAGATAGAGCTCAGTGGCCCGACAAAACCAAGTGATTAAGCAAACTCATAATCGTAAACAATGCGCGAGTCGTCGACGGATAGATGAAGGTGCTAGGAATCTAAGGAGTACAGGCAGCTTTAAAGAGATAAGTTTTACACGTCGGCGGAATGAAACTATATTACCTATATTACCATTGTTGCGTCTATTGGTACAATTTTGAAGGAAGTACCGATCTTCTTCTATTCATGGAACGCGGAAACAGTTTTATAATACTAACATGAAGGAGAACATTACACTTTTAGCTACTGCATCACGCGGAAATATTCCAGTTTTAGTTACTGTAATCACTGAAAGTATTAGAATATATAATGCTAGAGTTGTCTATGTAATGCACACATGTAACACACGTTAACATATATGTCTTGAGTAGAATGCAATAATATAATAAAATGCGTTTTTATATTGCAACTGTACTATGTGAACTGGCTTTAACGTCGTGAAATATGTGAATCAAGACATTTTATAAAATAAAAACAAATATCCTTAATGTTCAATTTTTAAATATAACATATGGAGATGTATGTATCTATATTCTGCATTATATATATATATATATATATATATATATATATATATATCTTGTATAAGATAAAGTCCACCGAACCGGTGTATTGTTATTTCATGATTTCATGTGCTATTCCTTACTGTAGATAATAAAACTAAAATAGAATCCCTAACTTTGTCAAACTGGATGTCATGTTAATATTACCCTTAAGGCAATAAGGTTTCACATGTTTCGCCCTAATAAAAACAATGATTACAACGACATGTTGATTCTTTTCATTAATTTATTACACAAACACGAATTAAATTAAAAACGTGACAACGCTGAGCATCAAAGCGATGTTTATATGTAGCCTTGCCTTGCGTATGAAGGCAGATTTTAACAATTTTGACAAAGATACATTTAACAAGTATTGGTGTCGGGACAATGTTGTTGTGCGAGTTGAAGGAAATTTAACTAAGTTCTGCGTCACCTTCACCCACCTTAAATGCTAAATTCTTGCAAGTCTAGCCCAGAGACGCGTTAATACAAAGGGGTTAATCGACCTCAGTGTCAATAAACAACGTAGTTGTCAACAGATGGATTAATACGCCAGGGAGCTATGGTGGATAGGCATGGTTGTTGAGGTGTTTTTAAATAACGGCGGAATTTAGCAATATTTTCTACTGACCAAGCACTAGAAGGAAGCATATCATAAAGCAACAGAAAAACCCTGGTCCCAATAATGGTATTTACTGTAGGGACAAAACGTAACCCACAACTAGATGATCGAACCTGGATAGGTTTTCTTACAGATGTAAGCATTGGATGTAAGTATAAAGGTTGCCTAGTCACAACACTTGCTAAGCAATTTTCAACACGTACTATTTTGAAAAAGGGAATTAATGTAGTCTAGTCACTAGCGCAGTTACAATCGTTTTTAGAACAGAAAGAGGCAGCTACCGACAAATACGCCGTAAATCACGAATATGATAATGACGCTGTTGACAAATTTGAGTGTTATCTCAAATAAATCTTCAACAATGACTTCTACATTCGGAGTTGAAACTGCAGGGTTAACATGCTGATTAAAGCATACTGTGGAAATAGCTATATTTTTCACGCTGCCTCTGCATGTGTGCCAATAATACAAAACTGTCTTTCCTGCATTTAACATTCATCAAGCCATTAAAAATGTAATCAAAACTATTTCTAAGTTACTGCAAGGAACAATTGCCATCGAGAGTGGACAAGGATACAATTATAAATCTGAATGTAGATACATACATCTCCATATGCTATATTAAAAAATTTCACATTAAGGATATTTGTTTTTATTTTATAAAATTTATTGATTCACATACTTCACGACGTTAAAGCCAGTTCACATAGTACAGTCGCAATATAAAAACGCATTTTATTATATTATTGCATTCTACTCAAGACATATATGTTAACGTGTGTTACATGTGTGCATTACATAGACAACTCTAGCATTATATATTCTAATACTTTCAGTGATTACAGTATCTAAAACAGGAATATTTCCGCGTGATGCAGTAGCTAAAAGTGTAATGTTTTCCTTCATGTTACTATTATAAAACTGTTTTCGCGTTCCGTGAATAGAAGAAGATCGGTATTTCCTTCAAAATTGTATCAATAGACGCAGCAATGACGTCGCTTGTGGCAATAGCTAACACAGTAATAATTCCACGCATACAATCAACATCGAGATAGCAGTAGTGTCAGTAGTAGTAGTACAAAGCGGTTAGTTTGACCATTGTCACGGTCCAACACTTTTATACGGCAACAACTCGACTGTGTCAGCCTTCAGCACGAGAGTGGAGAAGTAGGTCAACTTCCTTCCCCCGCCGTAGTTGATGAGCTTCTTGATCTCGTCTCCCATGTGGTCGGAGCCATATTTCCCTCTCGACAAAGTCGCCGAGTCCCGCTTCGTGTTGTCTCTCAACATCATGTGATCAACGGTTACGACAATCACCGTTAGGTCGCTTGACCCGCTGAAAAATAAACAGTTCGTGACAGTGTTTAAAACGTGTTCAAGTTTTACACTCACTTTCTCGTAGATATCGTTAGGGAATAAACGATGGCTTGTAAATAACCACCCCATAGAATTCATTTACATTCCTCGGGTGAAAACGAAAGCCTGAAGCCGAGCGGTCTCTATTGCCGCACCAACTCGGTGGAATTCGCTTCTTGCCACAGTTAAATTAGAAGGACATATAGTTTCATTCCGCCGGCGTCGGAAAACTTATTTCTAAAGCTGCCTGTACTCCTTAGATTCCTAGCACCTTCATCTATCCGTCGACGACTCGCGCATTGTTTACGATTATGAATTTGCTTAATCACTTGGTTTTGTCGGGCCACTGAGCTCTATCTTGGATGATATTGGTGCAAAAGAAGTCATCATTGTTATTATTATTATAGAATTGTTTTAACATTTAAGTCATAAGAATTGGACGTTCATTGTTGCATCAAAGGTGCGCATGGGGCACCTTTAACTGCAAAAAGTGGCAGTTTGAACCGTGGTTCAAGGTCCATACCACGATGATATTGACGAAACCCTCCAACTTAGACCTGGTTACGGCATCGTCGGCCGCTCTCAAATTGGTTCCATTGTCTGTCTTTAAATGTATTTTTGTTGTTGTAATACCGTTACTATTGTCACACGAGGAATGCACCGGACGAGGTTGGCACTACGTGTGCCACAGCTGTGACTGAGACGGTTAGAAGTACTGTCTACGCAACGTGTCACAAGATTAGTTCACCGCTGCATGGAGATATGCATTATACATACGCCATAACATACAGATTTGTAATAGCCCATATTTGGTTTCTCGTGTGTTCTGTGACTCGAATTAATTACTGAAAGTTGCTTACAGACCTTCAACTAACAAAAACAATTTCATAACATGTGTCACATCAGAGTCATTGTGCATAATAGCCCAAAAAATTGAAACAATTAATGTGTGCCCAGCTGATACGATGGTAGCTTTTGAGTGTTTGTGTATATGACGAAATGTTTGTAAATTATTTAGCATATATCAGCCACTGTGCATCGTACATCATCGTCACTGCCAATAGAATACATAGTACTTACGTCTCGAATTGGTCCACGTAACATTCAATGTAGATACTCCCGATCTGCGCCTTGATCTAAAAATACACAACAAAACAAGTTAGCATAACTGAGATAAAATTATCTCCTCTCATGGGGTGAACCTTCATAATTTATACAACAATAGCATAATAAACTTGTGTTGTATTTTGTTTACCTCTAGACGTATCTGACCGTGAATTTGTATATTATACGTGTGTGCGTGTGTATGTGGGTGTGTGTGTGTGTGTGTGTGTGTGTGTGTGTGTGCGTGCGTGAGTGCATGTTTGTGAGCGTGTGCGCATGTATGTGATAATAAAACATTGGGCCAGGAGACTTCTCTAATACCGTGCTAGTCGCTGTTGAGAAGTCACCTTTTGAGAAAACGTAATTTACAAAATCTGTTTATCATCTAAAACAAATACAAAATGGTTGGCACAAATGGTAGAACACAACAAGCGACTGACCACGTCACAAACGGCCGCTTGCGCCTTCAGAAAGTTTGTGTCGTTCCGACCTGAGATATGTGTCGACGTGGCCGTGAAGTTACTCTTCACCGTGAATCTGACTGAAACACAGCACAGGTAAAGTTCACTTTTTTGTAATTCAATTATTACTAAAGTAAACAAAAGGAAAGCGGTTTACACTTCACTCCCTGGCACACATATTCAATGGAACACGATCTCACCTTCTTAGAAGCATCCAGTCACGCTGCAATTAATGGGCGCAGCCTGATCGTACAAATATCCACCATTGTCTATAGCCAGGTACTCATTCGTACAGCTGAGTGAACTGCAGCAACGTAGAGTGATAAAACTTGCCAAAGGTTTGACACCCCAGCACAGAATTAAAGTGAATTCGAACCCGGGTTCTTTTAGTCGAGAGTCCAAATGTCTACCCCTGAGCCATTACGCTCAACTATACCATTTGAGAATAAAATTGCACAAGATGCTCACTTTGAGTCGGGAGCAGCGTGCAGGGCATATACGTGAGCGTGAGGGGCCTGGTGCATATCATCTGGTAGCGGCAGGCGTGGTCGAGGCGGGCCCGGATGTACGTGATACCGAGTCCAGGGTCGATCGCATTCCACTCCAGCGTACGTCTGTAAAACTGCAGGCGACCGTGAACCACAACCCCGCCGTCATCCCTGGGAACAAAACGAAGCAATGACGAAACGAACGCTGTCCCATAGTTCTGTCAGTCTCCTGGGTTGTTTGTGCGTGTGTGCGTGCATGCGCGTCTGAGTGTGGCAAGTCAGGTTAAGTCAGGTCAGACGCGCGATTCCCCTCTGTTGAACATTTCTAGCAGCTTTATTTTTAGATTTTCTAGTAGCTTTATTTAAATGATGTTAAGTTAATTAGTTATATACAACGTGGCAATCAATACAAATATTTAGGTACTTGGTACAAAACAAACAAATTAAATTATATACGCACACAATAGCTACAGTTATACATTTGCTATAGCGTGATTTAAAATGGTGTAACGAATCTTATAGTGTGCACGTGTTTGTATGTATGTTTTGTTGTTGCTTAATTACTACAGCTATCGATCTTTGTGTGCCTATATTTAGCAATTATCACCAACATGTATGAGAGGAAGTAGTCCATGTAATGGGTTTTATCTGACTTGGCAGGAGGCAATAGTAATCACAATCTATCATAAAGGTCGCTTGCATAGATGAGCCACACAATTCATAGCTGAGAAACGTGTCCAAGAAAGTACATAGAAACAAAAACGGCCGTGGTAAAAGACAGTTTCCTCAGGTTACGGTACTTCACAGTATGCGCCACAAAATATTAGTATACAACGACACGTTCTCGTTAACTTCTAGTCACTTACTGTAGACCGTCTAGCACGCACCGCTTCAGTTCTCTCCCAAAGACCGCGTACACCTAACCAACAAACGGACGATGTCATCGTTAACCTTCGCCTTGTCATGTTGGAACATAACACAATTGAGCAAGATAGCCATGACAGCAAAGAATACTCAAGGGTTAAATTGTATTCAACATGTATTTATTCCACCGTGGAGAGGCTGAGCACCGTGCATGACAGGGTAGAACCAACGCATGAAGGATATTTGAGGATGTCATGTTGCAACGAAAACTAATCTCGCTTAAAGGACAAAAAAAGGCTACGGCTTCGTGTCATACACCTAATAGAGTTTATACAAAGTAACAATTTCCACATATACTCAATTTTTTAACGTCAGCTGTTTACTCAGAATGTGACTTTAAAGTCTAAAATTCTAACGAAATCCACGATGGTCTAGACGCCGCCATAGGTGAAGGGTTAATTTGGCTTGGCCATTCAGCGCGCGGCATTCTATGTCTGACCCTTAACCTGCGACGTTGTTAAGGGTCAACAACTTCGAGTCTTCGACAGTTCGTTCAGTTGGCGTGACATCTAGCAGCTGCTTATAGACGTATATCTAAATCTGTGGTTAAATCTATGGTAAACTTTAGTAATTATGCCTTCGTGTTCGGCATACGGTTGCAATAATAGTTTAAACAACCGGTAGTATTGAAGCAATGGATTCACGTTGGTGATTTGCGGGCGTACTGTTTGGCACTTTGCTCGGTCCATTTTGAGGAGAAATGCTTTGATGTAGACATGTATCATCAGTTGATGGGATGATTTCAGCGATAACAATAATAGACAACTTTATATTTACCGTCATCAACATGTTACGCGCGTTGCCGAGTTGCAGCCATTTCATGACAACAGCCAAACCCTATGCAGGGAATCTACGTGGAGAGCGCCTCGATCACCGTCGTGACGTCATTCTTCGTCTAAGATGGGGTAGCGCACAGAATTTGGATGGCTGGGTGTTAACAAATATTTTTCTGGTAAACCGCTGGCGTTAAATTTTTTTGTATATGTGGAAATTGTTACTTTATATTAACTCTATTAGGTGTATGCCACGTAAAAGTTAACTTTGTTTGTCCTTTAAGCTACTATTATTATATGGTCCTATACAGCCTGCGTTGGTATACGATGGTAGACTCTCGCTCGGCTGCGTAATTTCACCGAAAAGATAGTCTGGTGTCGGAGCCGACTCTTGAATGTTATCCGAGTGAGGGCTAAAACGTGGTGTCACCTCACGAGGCCTGGGTAATCGAGACTAAACGAAAACACGCTCGGTTTGAACAAGATAATAAATTAGTTCGTCCAATGTCTTCTTCGCCGCGAGGAATGCACTGACACAATAGAATTCTGCTGTGTTACGGACGTCGCCTACGATACATCTAATGTGGTCGCTTACCCCAGTGCAGAATTCACTCTCCATGTACTTGTAGTGAGATGTTGACGGCACACTCATGTCGGATTTGTAGGTCTCGGACATGAATCTCACTTGAACCAAGTAATCATCTGAGAAAGACGTTACTAGTGCTGTTATTCACCGTTTTTTTTATAGAATGCTACATGTTTTCAGACTGTTTCCTGCTCTTTCTCAACTGGTAACAAAATAGTTGGAACGACACCAGAACACTAAGGCAACAAATCTGGATAACGTGCTTTGACAGCTTTGTACCTGTGTCTCACGACGCGGTTCCCGTATATATATATATATATATATATATATATATATATTATATATATATATATTTGGAATTAACTAGTAATAAATTAAATAGTTAAGATAATACACAACTGATGGTATATCACCCTCACAGATTGGTCAAGAATAAGCATTAGGATCTACTCTGGTAAAGATACTACACATCAGTGCCATAAACAATATATTAAACAGGTGAAACTCCTTCTAAATGTTTGGAGTAGTTACAACACGTTTACACCGTATGAGGAAAAGAGGAATTCAAGTGCTTACTCACCGAGATGAGTTTCGAAACCTGAAAGGAAAAACGCAGAGGCAACGTGAATAAAAGCAAGTCTGCATAATCACGTCGTAATTCCATAATAAACAATCATTATCTCCCCTCCACTCTCTCTCCCTTGCAAAATGCGATATATCCATATCATTGTTCTACAAATGAAACAAATTGTCGCTAACATACACAAACTACCATTAAACAACATTTCTTAGAAATAACTCCAAAATCTATGTCGCCATCAGGACTACCAGCCTGACATTTCTGGTAGCCCACATCCTTATCTGGTATCCAAAAAGGTCTTAATAAATTATTCTGTATATTATAACTCGCTAACAAAAATGTTGGGCAGAGTTGTAGTATCTCTTTTGAAACGTTGAGGTTCACATGCCTCTAAGCTCATAGTCAGTTACGTGTATACATTGTACCCATAACACAAAACAATTTGGAATTATTCCACTAATCAATTTAATATTATTATATTTGAACAGTGATTCAAATTGCCATGGCCTGGATACATTACAAAAACGTCGTATTTTGTGTTTATGTAGCATTTCTTTTGGAAAACAAGTAATGCATTACTAATATGTCGACAGGTAACAACGCTGACGTGATAACTTACTTTCTACTAGAATTCCAAATAAAAAATAAACAAGACATTTATTAAAAGTTATCAACACATTCAGTGGAATTTATCAATCCGCAATGAACCGTAGATATCAGTATAATTAATAATTTAAAAATAAACTACTAAAAAGTTTATCACGCTACATGTATCCATTCCACATTGTAACGCGTTGTCGAAAAGACACGCGACGGTTATCGTGTTTTGAAAACAAACACTGTCTTGTGCATTGATATCAAGGGGGCCATATCGCGTTTTGAAGAAGAAAGTATATTAAGTTTTGTGTGTTGGCTTTTATCGTGCTGTGATAAAATAAACACGTACGTGCATAATAGAGAGCAGCGCCCCCTATCGCTATGGACCCGAGTACTAGGATGGTCACGACGAACATCATGAAGACGCCAATGGTCTTCGCTGGCGTCCAGTATTTACACCTGACCGAGACCATGTCACTGGATCGACGCCGGTAGTCGTCAATCGTGTTCCTGCGACGAGGCTACAACCACGAAAAGTACCTGATCGTTCTTAATCTTGCTTTTAAACCGACTGTCGCTCGGTTGCGTAAGATAGACAGTCTAGTTAGCCGGGATTTGGGGACAGGACACAGTAATGACATTCTAACGACTGGTGACTTGGATGTGTGTGTGTGTGTGTGTGTGTGTGTGTGTGTGTGTGTGTGTGTGTGTGTGTGTGTGTGTGTGTGTGTGTGTGCATGCGTATATATATATATATATATATATATATATATATATATATCGGGGTATTTCAGTATACTGTGAACACTACTGGACAGAGTTTCCATTTGGGTTTAAGCTTACTCGTGAATACATTATTATTAAATTTTGGATGTGCAACTCTAATTGTAACAATTCTAGTTAATTTGTCATTGTGTCGTTCTATCCTGCCATAGGTATAACCCAAGCATAATACGAACGACAGTATGGACGTTGGGGATGCAGAAGTTCCCACAACGGGTAACAACTATCGAGGAGGTAGGAGGGAACGTGCGCGTGCATAATATACAATAGGGTGTTATATTACAATACCCTACAAACGTTGCTGGTGCCGGCGCCATTAGAGGCATTGTGTTGCTGTGCAGAACAAAAGAGAATTAAAATTCAGGCTCCAATAAAATCCACTATACTGCATAGTCTACTACTGCTCCAATGTCATTTGGAGGGTATTTAATTTGACGCATACAACAGTTTGTTGATGCGCGTGGACACAGTAGTGTCCCTGTAGCAGTATGAAAGTGTCAATCCAGAACACCCTGCAAGGTGATGAGGGAGGTTAGGCGGTTGCATTGAGTGGCCGCGCAAGTGGTCAGTTCACCACCATTCACGCGTCATTACCGCTGTAGCGCTTATATTTTCCCGGCGTTATATACGTTCCGATTAACGTTTCTGCGCATGCGCGATAAATGTAAAATCATCAATATGCAGCGAAATCACAAAGCATGTATGGTATAAATACCACGGGCTGTGTTCGTTAGGATGTATATAACATCTCAGCAAATTTATTTGTCGCATATTAACACGAGGCAAACACGTTTTGGGGCATGTTTTGATAGCAAGCGTAACTCACGTGACTGTAGAGCGCCATAATCCGTGACAATGATTTAAATAAACGTAATATTTTATTGCATTAAACGACATGTTAAGCAACTCTTCACAGTAATCATAATGAATAGCTCGTCGCATTTATACAAAAAATACGTTGTAGTTTCGCTGCACATTGACGATTTTACATTTATCGCGCATAAGCAGAAACGTCAATCTGAAAGTTTATAACAACCGGAAAAATGTAAGCGCGACACCGCCACAAGAAGTAGGTCGAAGGAGACAATGTGCTGGGTTCCAGAAGCGCCGTAATAGCCTGCCTTCTAGCGCGGGTGTCTTGAACCCAGCGCAGCAAACTGAGTGTTGCATCGCCATCGTTACTGCACTTGCCGCAGTGGGGCACGGCTGGTCGCCTTCTGCAACTGGTGACTTATTTCCACACCTCTATCCTTATTCCTATGTTGTTGTCAACTTGCCGCTGTTGACGATAAGGCCAGTTGTTGACAACGGGGGTCGTACATACATTTGATGATGCCCCACATTAGCTGAACGTTGGACAGCGTCACGCTTGATTAAACCGGCCACGTTATTGACGCTTCTAAATTGGCCCTCGACATTTGCACACCCGGTAAACACCTTGAGTGTTTGTGTGTGTATGCTTGTGCGCGCGTGTGCATATGAGTGTACATGTATATGCGTGCACGTGTGTGTGTGTGTGTCTGTTTGTGCGAGCAATCTCAATACACATAATATATATATATATATATATATATATATATATATATATATATATATCGATGGGTCCAAAATGTGAATTGCGTAATAGTTTAAAATAAACTTTTATTCGATTCCACGGTGGTGGCGTAAACGTGCATATATGTATATTCCCTTTGGCAATACCTGCATAACGTTACATCCTCCCAAAATATCACTATATATTCTGACTGTCATGTCCTGTCTTTCATAAACTACACTAGATGTATTGTTGTTATATTTGCACACGATATGTGATCGGCCGCCTTCGGTGGATGTACGCGTAAGACAAAGATGA
This sequence comes from Oasisia sp. SBJ-2009, assembly GCA_964017155.1. Taxonomy (NCBI): domain Eukaryota; kingdom Metazoa; phylum Annelida; class Polychaeta; order Sabellida; family Siboglinidae; genus Oasisia; species Oasisia sp. SBJ-2009. The sequence continues at coordinate 13,749,005 of OZ024859.1, forward strand.
ATTACCTCGGACCCGTACTTCGCCATGTTGAAGTTTGGGTCGTTAACTTCTCCACTCGACCGTTTCTTGCCATGCCGACTGGGACGACTTTCCCTACGGCTGGACTGTCGGCGGGCATAGTCGTCTCGCACTTGTAGCTCCTCGGGATAGCGAGCCCCGTTGTAATAGGAATTTCTGTTCTGCTCCGGATAATACATGCTGAAGTGTTGCCTGTCGCCTAACCAAACCACCAACTGGTCGCACCCGCACAGTCAGCAAGCTCCTGGCGTCTTGCACTTTGCCCACGCCGAGTTGCGTAGTTCGTCACGGTCCGATGAATGGCTTTCACATGTACGTCACGGTCGGTGCACACTGACCACTACTGGTTGAACCGCGACGGTCGAGCGTTGCGTCACGCGAGGTATTGACCACCTGCAGCGATGCGGGCGACGCACGAACACTCGAGAAGACGGACCCCCGCCAGGCGATTAAAAGCAAAACACGTTTTAACCGGTGCAAATGCACGACTGGTATAAATACATGATCCCATCTCAGCACAGTTACACATTTGTTGTACACTGCAGTGACAGCGTTCAACGTTCAATCAGATAATAATTAATTATAATAATTAGCAAGTATAAATAATATATCGATAATCATCATCAACATCATTGACGGTCTCCTTGGTTTCGAAGATGATATCCATCTATCCGTTTTGTGTGTGAGCCACAGGCTTGCACTTATGACACTAATTATTAACGTGGTTTCCGCGTCGATGGCTATTGTCTCGGGAGACAATGAATTGGCGAGCGTGCTTGAATGAATGAATGAATTTACATTATGTTCAACAGCAACAAATGAACGTGCACATTACATGCACAGTGTGGTTTGCTGCTGTTGAAAGGACACGCCTGAAGTTGTAAACCTATACATAGCCATGCCCTTCTCAAACCAAAATATAAAACAGAATATAATGCGAATTTAAAATAAAAAAATAATATACACAATTCGTACACAAACTTGTTTACGCAGTATATATGTTACTAACGTGACAGTCGCCCTGACAAATATGAATACAATAATAACTACCATTACGTTTTTTAATTGTAATAAACTTGTTAACTCAGTCATTTCAGTTGCTAAACCAAAGTTATGGATAACTCGTGTAGCCGTTTTCTGTAATACAGATAGGTTTTTGAGTCAGGATTAATAGGTATTTCCGAATACATCTCAGCAATGTGACATATAATTATGGTATAAAGTTCGTAATGTGTGACAATCGGGAATAGTCTTAAAGAAAAATTGCGACGTGTTTTGATACTTTTGTTCAACCAATTTTATGTGTACTCTCGATTATAAGGTTTCATGAATAATGGCTCCAAGGCATTTTGTATTTTCAATGTTTGTTCCTTTCCATTCACATGTGCTCTAGTTTGTTTTTGTAAACATCAGTACATTTACTTTGTTCACATTAAGCGATAATGTATTCGCTCTGAACCATAGGTATATGTTTTTCTAGTTTGTGCTTAACTATATGTTTAACTACATTTATAACATCATGGCCTACCAAAGGACTACATACCGCATTATACAGCAAACAATGTTTCCTATACATCGTTTATTTTTGCGAATCATGACATGATTCATGTCCATGTGTAGTCCACGTTCGTTGCTTTTATTACAGCATGTTTCTACGCCTCACTCTTTTTCTCTTTCAATCGACCAGTAATGTTTGTATCTGTATCGTTTTACTTGTACAAAGCAACGACATGGTTGCTAACGTCGCAGTACATATTTTACGATGATTTAAAGTCCAACTGACATCGGTCGCAGAATTGCCGGTGTGGCGGTCCAGAACGTCGAGCGGTCCAGAACGTCGTTCTTCATGTCAAAGGTTAGCGGTTCATGTCAAATATTAGCGCGACGTTCCGGCCCGCAGCTAGCCAGTCTGGAATGTATATACGGTCCAGGATGTCGTTCCACCTCGTTTTGAGTGTTGTTTATGGACTACATGCATGACAAAGGTTAACGTCCTAACTTCCTACATCCATAATTCTGACTGGGTCTGGGCGGTTAGCTGTTAAATCAGGGGGATGTGTATTATGTTAGATGTAAATTGTAAACGTGTCTAAATTCACAACTACTCTGCGTTTGTCCCTTCTGATATATTACATATTTGAATTGAATATAATTTTTAATATAATCCCCTGGATTTGAAATGTTGTTATTGTATTTGACCATGTGTATCTGACATTAAAAAAGGGACATTCGAAATTATCGAATTCATCTATTCAACTATCAGGGGCGTAGCTAGCCGTAAGCACGTACGTACGTGCTTCCACATCAGACTTTATGAAAACTATTATAATGGCATTGTTAAAAAATAAGTCTGGTGTCACGAGCAACGTGAATAACTAAATACCAATTATTACGCTTGTCACCGTTGCGTTAAATATATTTGAAATTATATTGCTGGTACGTTTGACATCGTATCTGGATAATACAATCAAGTTTGGATTTAAGAAGGGATACTCTACTTATCATTGTATATTTGCTATATTTTTTATTTAGTACAATAAAAGTAACAATAGCCCAGTGTATTTCTGCTTTCTAGACGGTTCAAAAGCGTTTGACAGAGTCAATCACTGTAGACTTTGTTTTTAGAACATTGCTAAATCGAGGTGTGCCTGTTCTATTTATCCGTATTCTGTTAGGATAGGTTGCCACATACACAACTGCTGCATTAATCATGTGTTTTATGCAGACGACTCATGTGTTATTGCAGCCAGTCCTAGTGGACTTCAGGGTTTGCTGAACATTTTCACAAAGTTTGATCTTGAAAATGATGTTGAATCATGTGTTGAACCCTATAAAGTCGTTATGTATGATCTTCAAAACACGTGGCTTTCATCTGAAATGTCGATATATCTATATGAATTTAAACAATGAATATACCTCATCATTGTAGCATCGATTTTTCTACTTATTTTTAATGTTATTATAGTATACTGAACACAATAACAAATTGTGATTGCCTATTATGTAGCACATTCAAACATATACTATGTATAATCCGTTCAAGTCTTCCGCCTTTTCAATATGTTTCACGCAGTAAGAATAATGTGTATTTTCCTTAGCGTTTTCTATGTACCTATGATATTGTGACTTAAAATGCACTACGTTTTAACTGGTTGGGTCGTCACACATGCTACACAATATTTTGAGCGCCAGAACCTCATGACAGAATATACATATATTGATTTAATTAATTAATGCTTTCAATGCATTTATGCCTGGCTACGCCCCTGACTATACATTACATTAGTTGTCCCCCATCCTTCAGACCAGAACTTGAGATAAATGCATCATGTTTTATTTACAACAATATTTATTGTTGCGGAAACAACACAAAGTGGAATTGTTTCAACTATATCTTTCTGTGAGACAATTGAGTTGTTTTAAAATGTAATTTCATTCCAATGTAGTTATGTTTTATATGTGCCGTTTATTGTTTCTGTCATGCTTTTATATTATTAATGAATTTCATGCCAGTTTCAACTACATCAATTCAATTACTCTGGTATCACGTTTAAGCCAGACCGTAGTTTTTTTTAAATTACCCCTCTGAGAGTTATGGCCACTGACAGCTGATCTGGAACAAAGGGGTGACACTGGTAAGGTACATTAACTACCTTAGCAAATACTATTTTTAGCCCTTTCCTCTCTTGTAGTCAAGTATATGTAATTAACAGAAACATTACAAATAATGACAAGACTCTCAGCTGTTTACTCAGTGGCAATGGGTGCTGAATGCTATGCTGTATTTGAACTACAGACAAATAAACCTTTGTGTTATATTTGACCAAGATATCTTATTTCTTTATTGGCAAACTAGATCATGAGTCAGGCAATACTGATTTACTGACTATCCTGCTGGTTAAATACTCAATATATCAATTAAACTATTGCAATATTTAAGTAAGTTCAATTTTTTCATCTTAATACTTCAATGACATAATTGAATATTAAACCATCACTAAATTGGCACTAATTATAAAACTTGCATGCCATTTGTTACAGTATTAAATGATTCATTCAATGCATGAGAAAGTCGTCTGATTCTTAATAATAACAACACTTGGATAGTGGATAGCAGTAATCAGTTAGAACACTAGATGGTGACACAGCAACAGAAAAAGAATGATAACTGGGAATTCGATAGAGTAACATTACATTCTAAAGTAATCGTACTCGAGTCCATTCTAAAGTAAACCTACTCACACTGTTTGTTTTCGTCAGGCGTTGCTTTATGATTTCATAAGTCAGTGAAACTAATCACATTGTTATTAAATGCAACGGTATTATACAAATAACTTCTTTTGTTCTAAATGATATTGTCTGCATTTTATTTATCACTACTATTAAGCTGTTATGTGACACATGCGTATACCAGCTGACATAATAGTACAATTATTTAAGTCTTGAATGCATGACTCATTTCCCAAAATATGTTAATAAATCATTGCTGAGTTGGGTTGGTAAACACAGCTGTTTGGATGTGGGAACATCTTGATCCCTTTGTACTGATCTTGAAGCACCTCAATGGGATTTATATACTGCAACTTTAAGCCCATATTTGGAAAACTGGAGGAAAGATCCTTTTTGAATAAAAAATATATAATGCTACAAAACATTCGGACCACTATAAAAGTGTGCTCAGATAGACGCAAATATATACCATTATAAATGTGTGATCCACATCCATCCGCTGACCAATTTATTCTACACACTACCCCTGTGACGTGGAACGACATCCTGGACCGTATATACACATTCCAGACTGGCTAGCTGCGGGCCGGAACGTCGCGCTAACATTTAACACGAACCGCTAACCTTTGACATGAACCGCTAACCTTTGACATGTAGAACGACGTTCTGGACCGCTCCACGTTCTGGACCGCCACACCGGTTTGCATGGAAGCCTGATGAGAGCGAAGTATTGTTATTTGTCGCTCCGCGCCTGTTGGGTCACGACTTTCCTCGGAGCTATTGTTATTCGCTCGCTATTCGAGAACTCGATAAAGATACCGTGGCATTCCCAAAAAAAAAAATAATTACACAACTAGCAATGTTCTATTTACTTCTACGTTTCCACCACTATCGGCGGCCTTCTTCAGGAACTGAATGTTCAGTGGTCACTGCTCGCTAGACGGCGTGGCGAGCAGACTGTCCCAACTATGAACAGAGACGAGGGTAGTCTCGCCTAACCGACTGTCGGTCGGCTGCGGAACTACGCCGAGAAGACAGTCTGGTCACAATTGGCGGCTTTTGTTTGTTTATCCGCGTGATCTATACAATGCTGCCACCTCAAGGACACTGCCGTAATTTATATTTTATAAACAACTACAAATTTGTATTTCTATTTATTTTGTGTTAATATAAGCTTAATTTGGAATAGTTTTAAAATACAGCATTATTTGATAAAAAGGTATCCTTATTTAATTTGTATGCTATCCGTGTGGAGCTAGACAATGCTGCCACCTCACGGATACTGGTTAATCCTGCCGTAATTCTTATTTTATAAACAACTGTAAATTTTAATTTTTACTTACTTTTGTGTTAATATAAGTTCAATGTTTAATACTTTCATATGATATTATTATCTTGTAAAAGTATATCGGTATTTTAATTTTTATTTCATAGTTGGCCTGAGAGCCAATCAGCGTCTCTACCCTAATCTGGGGTTAGGCTACCCGGATGTTAGAAACTTAACACCCAGTCTTTCCCCAGGCGAAGTTGAGGGGCTTGAAAGTGCTGCCACCTCACGGAGTCTGGGTAACCGAGGCTAAGACGAGACTAAGTCACGTGTGGGACAGTCTGCTCGCCACGCCATCAAGCGAGCAATGACCACTGAACATTCAGTTCCTGAAGAAGGCCGCCGAGGGTGGTCGAAACGTAGAAGTAAGTAGAACATTGCTAGTTGTGTAATTATGAATTGTTTGGGGAATAATATACTGCCAACTTGATTAAAATTGTCACGGATAACGTGACAATTTGAGTATTTCGATAAAGCATAGTTTGGTATTGTATATAACATACTAGTCGAATTACCCGGCGAAGCTATATGAAAAGGTCAGTCACCGCGCTAATTGTTTTGAAAACTACGCTGTATATGCTACGCTATGAGAACCATAAATAGGCCGTGCGCAACAAAATGCTAACGTGTCGCACACAGAGGTGTTAAAGGGATACGCTTTCGCGATATTGAAACGCTAGTAAGATAAAAAAAAAACGAAAACCGAACGAAGGTCCAACGGCGCGGTTGTAGATGGCATAATTATTCTTAGACAGCCAAGACATCGTACCCTTTTACCGTAAGCTCAGTTGTGGCATCAGAGTGATCGCTAGAGGGCAGCACTGGTGGAGTAGTTTTGGTCAATGCTAGCCGCGTTTACCCAACAGCCGGTGGCAACATTTCTGACAACGGCGAAGCCGGTTCAGCGAGACTAGATTATCACGATTATTGTATGTCCGGAAGTGCAGACGGTGGCAGGTAGAAACTGTTGTAACACAGATGCCCCCTGGCGGCTTCGAGCAGTGACACTGCATAAGGGTTACATAAGCAAACCATATTAATTTTATCTCCAGACTTCTCGGCGTAGTCATGCGGCAGGGTGAGAGTCGGTTAGGCGAAACTAGTTTTGACATAAACACAATTCAGGAAGTTCATGTCATCTAGAGAAAGACTACGATTTCTAACGACAAGTCAATATCTAAAAATAAAACATTCATAAAATATATAATTCATATAAATTGCGTGTTGTGAGTAACCACTGATGCATGCAGCGAGTCGTAAGTTAACTTAGCCGAAGTGAGTGAGTCAGGTTTTGGCTTGCATTGTCTTCACGCGTCGACGTGTGTCAACCTCGACTGCCCCAGCCACCGCCGTACCCAGATCACTGGTCTTGGAGACGTCATTCTACCCCGGAGAGCAGAGAACGCGTTTCATGAGAGAAAGTGAACAGAGCTACCCAACATATACTACTCTGATAGAGACACGTACAACAACGTTAAGTGCGTGTGCGTGTGCGTGTGCGTGTGCGTGTGCGTGTGCGTGTGCGTGTGCGTGTGCGTGTGCGTGTGCGTGTGCGTGTGCGTGTGCGTGTGCGTGTGCGTGTGCGTGTGCGTGTGCGTGTGCGTGTGCGTGTGCGTGTGCGTGTGCGTGTGCGTGTGCGTGTGCGTGTGCGTGTGCGTGTGCGTGTGCGTGTGCGTGTGCGTGTGCGTGTGCGTGTGCGTGTGCGTGTGCGTGTGCGTGTGCGTGTGCGTGTGCGTGTGCGTGTGCGTGTGCGTGTGCGTGTGCGTGTGCGTGTGCGTGTGCGTGTGCGTGTGCGTGTGCGTGTGCGTGTGCGTGTGCGTGTGCGTGTGCGTGTGCGTGTGCGTGTGCGTGTGCGTGTGCGTGTGCGTGTGCGTGTGCGTGTGCGTGTGCGTGTGCGTGTGCGTGTGCGTGTGCGTGTGCGTGTGCGTGTGCGTGTGCGTGTGCGTGTGCGTGTGCGTGTGCGTGTGCGTGTGCGTGTGCGTGTGCGTGTGCGTGTGCGTGTGCGTGTGCGTGTGCGTGTGCGTGTGCGTGTGCGTGTGCGTGTGCGTGTGCGTGTGCGTGTGCGTGTGCGTGTGCGTGTGCGTGTGCGTGTCAGGCAGGCAGGCAGGCAGGCAGGCAGGCAGGCAGGCAGGCAGGCAGGCAGGCAGGCAGGCAGGCAGGCAGGCAGGCAGGCAGGCAGGCAGGCAGGCAGGCAGGCAGGCAGGCAGTCAGGCAGGCAGGCAGGCAGGCAGGCAGGCAGGCATGCAGGCAGGCAGGCAGGCAGGCAGGCAGGCAGGCAGGCAGGCAGGCAGGCAGGCAGGCAGGCAGGCAGACAGGCAGGCAGGGGTGGAATGAGGTCGCCAAGACCAGTGATCTGGGTACGGCGGTGGCTGGGGCAGTCGAGGTTGGCGCACGTCCACGCGTGACGACAATACAAGCCAAAACCTGACTCTCTCACTTCGGCTAAGTTAAGATACGACCCACTGCATGCATCAGTGGGTGCACACAACGTGCATGGAAGGGAGTGGACACGGGTCATTTATAAGGAGTGTCTCTTTTCAACGTGGTCTATTTGCGACTATGCATTGACAAAGTCTTTTGAAGACTGACCCGAATGTCGTTGTTTTGTATCCGTTCCGTCGACGCCAGCCGAATCGACGCCAGCCCAAGGACCGGGGCCGAGCGTGTGTCGTGTGTCGTGGGATGGACCGGGGGGACGGGCGGAAGGTCACACGAATATTTCAACCGACGCTCACTGGTCACATTGATATAAATCTAATTTAGACAGGAGAATCCTTTTTTTCTGGAGTCAGTGAACCGTGTCTTGTATCGTGTCACCGTGACATCGTGACATCGTGACACCGTGAAACCGTCGTCTGTGTGTAGCGTGTTTTCAGACTGAGCAATGGCTCGTTGCCACCGACGGCGAAATAGTAAGCGACGTTTGGTTAGAAGCCTGGGGCGAGGGTGGGGGACTTTAGGTTACTTGTACTTTGTCTGCGGGATACACCTTTTAGGACATAATGAATGTGGGCAGGAGGGTCAAGGGTCCATTTGAAGAAAGAAAATTAGTGCTCTCAGCGAATACGAAATGTGGACAAATGCTGCTCCTTATATATATACAATTTCAGCTGTGCAGGTAAAAGTGGGATTATGTTTTTGATATTATAATAAACCAGTTGCAATTCACTGACGTTTACTGCGCTCTAACCATTTTTTTTTCAATAAACATAATTGCGACCTTGCCAATATGTATCAGTAATTATCTCAGCAACTTTGTCATATAGGACGAATACCTAATATGTATTTTACTGATTTATATTTTTTATGTTTTGTCATTTATTAATTTTATTTATTAATGTATTATTATTTTCTTATTATTTATTAATGAAATATTAATGAAATGTATATAAATAAATTGTGATATGGTGAGATGATATATTTTCTTTCAAACACAAAAGGTACCTTGATGTGTTGGAAGATCAAGTACAAGCAAGGAGGATACAAGTAAAATACACACACAAATAAGTTAATTAATAATAGTAATAAATAAAAAATAAAAATAAAATAAAATAAAATATATATATATATATATATATATATATATATATACACATGACATAAAAAGGTTAATAATGGTATAAATGTAAAACATATAATATATAATACATCAAGTTTGTGAATGTTTTATTTTGAGATGCTGACATATCGCCAGAAATCGTAGTCTTTCTGCAGATGACATGAACTTCCTGAATTGTGTTTCTGTCAAAACTAGTCTCGCCTAACCGACTCTCACCCGGCCACGTAACTACGCCGAGATGTCTGATGATAAAAGTAATACGGTTTACTTATGTAACTGTTATGTAGTGTCACTGCTCGAAGCCGCCAGGGGGCATCTATGTTACAACAAT
>OZ024859.1:13763469-13775969 GCA_964017155.1 Oasisia sp. SBJ-2009
CTTGTTTGTCACTTTGTCCATCCAGGTTATCCTCATGATCGAACGCAGATGTCGCATCATGAAGGCATGCAACTTTTTCACCTGTCGTCTGTACACTGTCCAGGCCTCAGCTCCGTATAGGAGGGTGGACAGCACAATTGCACGGTATATCTTGCCTTTAACCCGCATGGACACATGGTGGTTGTTCCAGAGTCTCTGGCGTAGTCGGCCGAAAGATGCACTAGCCTTGGCCATCCTCCTCTGTATTTCGTCGTCAATGCATCCATCACTTGATATAGTGCTTCCGAGGTAGGTGAATTCCATAACAGAGTTCAGCTTGTTTCCATCAACCATGATATCCTCCTCTCGGGTTCTTGTAGAGTTGGGTTGGTACAGCACCTCGGTCTTCTTGATGTTAATCTTCAGGCCGAACTTCTTTGACGCATTGGAAAAAGCATCCACTATTTTCTGCATCTCTTCAGCAGAGTGTGCAACCAGTGCACTGTCATCTGCGAATAGCAGCTCCCTCATCAGTATCCGTGTAGTCTTGGTCTTCGCTCTGAAGTGTGCGACGTTGAATAGGTCAGCGCTCTGTCTGGACTGTATGTAGATGCCATCCCCCATGTCTCGGAAAGCATTGTCGAGCATTGCTGATAGGAAGATGGAAAAGAGCGTGGGCGCCAGTACACAGCCTTGCTTGACCCCATTTGTGACCCTGAACGATTCCGAGACTTCCCCTCCAACATTAACAGTCGCCATCATTCCGGTGTGTAGTGCCTCGATCATTGTTGTGAACTTCTCTGGGCAGCCATACTTCTTCAGTAGCTGCCATAGTCCGGTCCTCCCAACTGTATCGAACGCCTTACTGAAGTCGACAAATACCATGTACAGTGGTCGGTCCTGCTCAATGCACTTTTCTTGTAGTTGTCGGAGACAAAATATCATATCCACGGTGCTCCGGTTACCTCTGAAGCCACATTGTGTCTCCGGAACTACCTCTGGTGTTAGGTGGGTAGATAGTCTGTTGAGGAGGATCCTGGCGAAGATCTTGCCTGCTATGGAAAGAAGAGAGATTCCTCGATAGTTCCCACAGTCTGTTCGATCACCTTTCTTGTAGATGGTTATAATGCTTGCATCCTTCCATGCTTGTGGTACAGAACCCATCTCCCAGGCATTGGTGATTAGTTGGTGCAGTCTGCTGAACAGATTGTCTCCTCCGTGCTTCCATACTTCTGCAGGAATTCCATCTCCTCCAGGTGCTTTGCCATCTTTCAGGCTGGCGATTGCTCTAGCCATCTCATCCATAGTTGGAATCTCATCAAGGCTTGTCTTGGTAATGCGCTGCGGGATGTTGTCCAGAGCTTCGTGATCTATGTCGCCAGGGACGTTGAGTAGCTTCTGGAAGTGTTCACTCCATCTTGCCACAACTCTCTTGCTGTCAGAGAAGGTTTCCATTCCGTCTGTTGATTTTAGTTGAACAGGTCCCTTCTTTTTGGGTCCCCACACTTCCTTCAGTCCATTGTAGAAGCCCTTCATGTTGTTACTGTCGGCAGCTCTCTGCAGCTCCACTGCTTTCCTTTCCCACCAGTCCGACTTCAGTGCACGGGTGTGTTTTTGTAGCAGTCTGCAGGCATCTTTGTATGCTGCAGTGGTGGATCTAGTGCTCCTGGTTTGCAACACTCTCTGGTGGGCTTGATCTCTTCTGCTCATAAGAGTCTGTAGCTCCTGGTCGTTGGGGTCGAACCAGTCCTGGTGTTTTCTGTCTGGCTTGCCAAGATATGTCTTGGCTGTGTTGTACACAACCTGCTGCAGAGCTGCCCATTCCTCGTCTGGTGTTGAGTTTTCCTTCTCTTCCCAGTGGGCGAGAGCACTGTCCATCTCCTGCTCAAAACTCTCCCTATGGCTGATGGTACTTAGTTTTGCAGTGTTGAGCTTGGTCGGCTTATTTGTCCCTTGCCTGTTGTGCTTTTGTCGTATTCTGAAAGCCACTTTTGATCTCAGCATCTGGTGATCGGTCCAGCAGTTTGCTCCACGCATGGCTCGGGTGGAAAACCGGAAACCTACATAATAATAATATTAACAATACTAACAATAATATTTTATTGTTTATAAAGCGCAATATCCAATATGCTCAAAGCTTTGTACATTAAAATTCAAGCTACCTTCGGACGACAATGAGGATCTATCCGCCATTTCAATCAAACAGGGAACCCCGGAGTATGCAGACGCCAGAGCTGTCATCGTGGGTGGTTATGCTTATTATAGAAGCATTTTGAAGATAAGGCACGACACGTATACGTTACAACGCAGCCAACGAGCTCACATTTTCTTACACGGCTAACGGGGCGCGCTGTACCTGTTTGTCATCGCGTACATTTTTCTGACAATACAATGAACATAGGTTTATACAGCGCACTAACGATTACATATATTTCAGTTTATTCGTCTCGTTGTACATATGTCATTTAAAAGTTATCTTACAAACTTCCTTGTAGTACCGTAACAACTAAGCAACTGTCAAGAATGTGTTTACATCGTAAATGACTGGCCGCTCCGTGGATTGAAATTACTGGTCATGGTAGGCAAGCACCATAACGCCAGAGGGTATTTTAATCTTTATAATCAGTAGCTTCTAACGGTCGACCGGCTGCCTAATCTCTGTTTCTTGGTCACGACATTCACTGACTGTAATTATGGAGGTAACTGGATCAGTTAACAATGTCTTATTGACCTTACTCTACCACGATATGATGACGGTGTTGTGAAGTTCGCGTGGCACCTGTACGAACTTTCTTCAAACCTTTTCCACATTCTCGAAACCATATTCTGCCTGCATAAACAAGAGAGGTATCTTACCCTATTTTCGCAAAATTAGTATATCTGGGGAAACATACTAACTTGTTTCAAACAAATAGTAAAGATTCTAAAGCACAATTGGCAACTCGTGTATATATGTGCCTGGTAAACATGCAAAACCCCATTGTGATCTATCGGGTTTACATCTGCTTCTCTTGAACCGTCAGCTGCCCTCTACTGACCACATTAGAGGGAAAAAAAGAAACTAAATACATTCATTTTTGTGGACGGTGAATAGGCATGGCATCTAACGTAACCTAGCACAGCCTGACCCTTAGGCGGGTAAAATATCCTGACGACGCGACTCCTGATCGCTATAGAAGGGTGTCCGCCTAAGAGAGTGTGTTATAATAACAAGAGTTAATATAACAACGATGTGGCCGTTGTTGGCGGGTGGCTGTTGACGACAGAACCGTTCAACAGGTGGATTACCGTATATCTCTAAAGAGTGCATCATCAATGCGATTTTTCAGCTCGTCCATGTTAACCGTTAATATTGTTTTTATTTAGTTTAATTGGCGTGTAGGGCGGGGTGGGACTTAGCCCCCTTTAAGAGTGAATGGGCATAGTTATTCATAAGTCCTGATGCTGTAATATGATTGCCATGTATCTATGCTGCATGTTAAGTACCATTTGGCAAATTCAGTAATCGTTAAACATACTTTAGAAATCGTCAAGTAAAACTAGTGTTCTAAGTGGGCGTCCTGCTAAATTCCTGGGGGTGAGATGCATACCATTGAGGAACAAGGCAATGTTGTGGGTGGTCCCGCGCTAGGTGAAAATGTTGATGATCCGGCATCTGATCTGGCGGATCACAGGAAGATCTTTCCGAATGGCAATCGTGTCGCAGCAGCAGAACTTATGAATAACTATGCCCATTCACTTGTAAAGTCCCACCCTGCCTTACACGCCAATTAAACAACAGAAAAACAATATTACAGGTTAACATGGACGAGCTGAAAAAATCACATTGATGATGCCCTCTTTAGAACTGTACGGTAATCAACGTTTTGTAAGCCGTGATTACCAGGTCCACCTTGTTGACAATGCTGCGTTTAGAGCAATCTTCGGTGACGTTACGTGATCTACTCATTGATCAAATCACATGGGGCGCGATCCCAAAATGTTAGTAAAACACATACATCAAACAAATCACAAAGCAAACTTAAAATGTACACACTTACTCAACGCACAGAAATATACGTTTAAGAATGGTGTCGATTGTTTAGTCACAGTATTCATTTAGTCACAGTATTGCATTTGTTTTTCATAATCATCGAGCGGTTGGCCTTGGAAACACAGCGGGCTTCGTACCCGAAGATGGCTCTATGCGCCTCTCTACCCTACACGCGTTTCTTTTGATGTCAAAATAAGTTCGATTACACTTTGTAGATACTCAAACTGAATTTCATAAGTAAATGATCTGTGTACTAAATCATTTAAGAAATCACATTTAGCCTGTGATGAGGTGCACCAAATCCGCAATCGTTGTCATTATTATATGTTTGCAGCCTCGCGATAACATTAGCATGAGCCCTTCCGGTGTAGCCAACATCGGGAAAGGACCAATCATCCCCATCGTTGCCTTCTGCTTGCTGCTGTTCCTGGTACTCGGAGCCATGGCGGTAGGGGGCGTGGCGCTCTACTACGCTCGTGAGTATTTATATTTATGTGATGCTCCTTATTGGGCCTGTTGTAACTCAAACAACTAACTCGCAAAGAAAGTGTAGAATTCCAAAAGAATCATAACAGCATGATGTATGTAAGCATGCAGTGTTGATGTGTAAAGTGTTGAAACAAACATTTTATTTTATTACGTAGCTCCATTTATAATGTAACTCTCAATGTGATTAGTTTTGTCTTTGTGGTGTTTGAGACAGGGGTTGAGAGCTCCGTATCTGTTTAATTAACCAGTCTCTGTGCATACGATTTACACCATGGAAAATAGCATTCGAACAAAGTTGTTTGTTATTTTCCACTTCAACTGGATTATTTCGGCTAACGTTTGCTGGAATTATTATCCCTATTGCCGTGGGGGAAAACATTGCCGAAAAGTTGGACCCACTTGGCATAAATGCGCACTTAGTTACAAGTGTACATACGTACATACTTAAGTACGCACGCAAGCATGCACGTATCCACACAACAAATACATATACACAAACAAGCTCATGCACGATTACGCGTACCACACACACACACGCCCGCACGCACGCACGCACGCACGCACACGCACACGCACACACACACACACACATACATACACACACACCAACACACACACGCACACACACACGCACACACACACACGCACACACACACGCACACACACACACGCACACACACGTACACGCGCAAGCACAGGCACGCACATCTCCAAAATCCATTATGAAGGTTCTGTTAAATTACCTGCTCACAAAGCATACAGTAGTTTTATTATTATCACCAGTGTCCCTTGGAACGGCGCCGCGACAGTGACTTTCCACATCACCATTCTGCTGTTCAATTGTTTGGCCTATAATTCGTGTGTTCAGAAAATCACCTTCTGATGAACAAGATAAGCAAAATGCCACCTTGCGGTATCATCTAAATTGATGTAGATTTTATTATTTACCTTTGTATTATCAACGTTTTTCTTTTACACCATTCATTCATCTCTTTCAGATTTCGACAACACACCGATCTGTGAGTAAAACGTTCCTTTATGAATAGCAACATAGAAAAGGCGGATCATACAATTTTTGCTTCAATTAGACCGGGCGGGCGGGCGGGCGGGCGGGCGGGCGGGCGGGCGGGCGGGCGGGCGGGCGGGCGGGCGGGCGGGCGGGCGGGCGGGCGGGCGGGCGGGCGGGCGGGCGGGCGGGCGGGCGGGCGGGCGGGCGAGGTTTAAAAGAAATAAGATAGTTTGATATCATCCTCAGATTTTACAAATGTTTCTTTATTTCTTCCATTTCAAGTGTGCTTACTTTTAGCTGTGTTTGCTGGGCAGGAAATACCAGCAATTAAATCGCACAATAGCAGAGACGATTGACACACAAACTGACAGAACTACTTCCTGACGACAGCCACCCACTGGAGACGGACTTTGACAATAACGTCATTCGACGCAGCGGACGTTTTAGAGTGCTAAGGATTAGACCTATACGATCTGCTGGTTTGTTAATGCCTTCGGCGATCATCTGGTTTAACACCAGGATAGGTAGAACTAGAAATCAGGGTGTATGGGGGTGATACTAATTATTTATATCTATACCTTTACGTTTTAATATTTCATAAATGTTTAATAATGTTTATATCTGTGTGTTAGTGTAATTGTTTTTTCGTTTATGCTGTTTGCAAGTTTATATTTGTATGTAGCATACAAGCAGTAGTGTAATTTCCAAGTACACTACTTTACGTTACATTTTTAGATACATACACGATCTATAAGGTGATTAATGGCACCAATTTCAAAGAGGGAATGGTTCTTCCTTCCACGGATGCATTCAAGACACAGGAAACAACCTTCTGCAAAGGGGTGAGTCTTACCTAATCAATATCCATGCATGAAACTAAACGGATATTTATTCTTATAATAATAATGATAATGATAATAATAATAAGATACATTTTAATGCGCCTAAATCCTATGTAAGCACGCTCAGATGCATATCACAAATGGATTATACGATCTTAGAGTCAATAAATAATTCTAGTTGTCAACAGATTTGTTAATACGCCAGAGAGATATGTTGAATAGATAAAGTTATGAAGGTCTGTTTATAAATACCGGTGTAATTTAGCAATATTTTCAACTGATCTATATGTAGAAGGAATGACATTCGAAAGAGAGTGTGCAGCTACAGAACAAAACACTTGTGCCAATTTTAGTATGGACAATAAGTAATTCAGAACTCGATCATCGGAGCTGAACAGGTTTTCTTACAGGAGCAACCAATGCATGTAAATAGGATGGTTGCTTACAACGCAGATTTTAGAAGCGGCATTAAACGAGTAAAACTCGGAGATCCAGTCACAAGCCTAGCTAAACAATGTTAAAACAGTTGCAAATTTGTGAAATCCTTAAAGGCAATATTTTGAAAAGGGAATTACAATAGTTTTATCTACCAGTGACTAGCGCTGTTGCAGTAGTTTTGCAATGGAAATATCGATGAATACGACGTAAATCACGAATATTACAATAACACGTTCGACAAATCTAAGAAATATATTTTTTTAAATTAAGATTTTCATATAACAATAATTCCGTAATTCCGAGCTGAACTGCAGGCATAAATTAATGTGCCGATCTAAATCGGCACATTATGCCTGCATTTTGTAATTGTTCACGCTGCAGTTCGTCAGTACGCCAGGTTGTCTAGGGCGCATTGCTATCACTCGACGGACGAAAGGGGCGCGATTGGTAATTAAATTCGTCAGTTTGGCACAATACTTATCACAAAAATTCCCCAAGTCACCAGCAGGAGCGGCGATGAGCAACGAATTTATCGGGTAAATATTTCTTTTCGCACTGGCCGTGGCTTGTCTGTAGTCAGCTTGCACGAAATGATGTGGTGGTCGGTCAGCCAGGACGCCACCGACACGTCTGTCATTACCGAGCCAGTCACCGGTGTCAACACGGGATCCAGAATGTTGTCACGACAGTGTGTCGCCGATGTTACATCATAAATAGTTGCTCTTAGATCACATGCGTTCTTGTCATTCACGTTGCTACAGTGAGAAGTTAAGTCACTTAATGTGACGAATCTAGTCTTTTGAAAGGACACACGCTCGAGTAATTCACGGATTGTTTCTGAGAATAGGTTAAATGACTTAGAGTTGCGTCCAGACGAAGGTGGCCGATATATCATAAACACGCGGAGCAAGTTGATGGAACACTTGCTCCATGAAGTACAAGTTCAAGACATTCCTGTCGGCATTGAACCACCTGTGGACATGTCCATATGCATGCAGAGGAAGACGGAATATATGATATATTTTCCAATTATTTTCTGTCCACGGACGACGAGTAATGATGACAGTGATAATGGTGATGATGATAGAAATCATTATCACAATGATCATGATCATGATCAATCACGATAACAACAAATATGGTGATGATGATGATGATGACAACAATGATGATGAATAATGATGATAGTATGTCATATGCTTATTTGGCTTTCAGATGAAAGCTGTTTTCGGCGACGAACTGAAGTCATGCGAAGTGGACTTCATTCAGTAAGTATTTTTCCAACAGCGATACTCATCTTTTTGTGGTGAGTTCTGATATAAGTTCGACTTAATTTCGTAAAATTATTGTGTTCATGTAAGTACTAACTTTATTTCAATAAGTGCATTGATGTATAGTACTTGTTGAGGATTATACTACCACATAATGCACGAGTCTCAACAAACGTAAACAATCCGATGGGTTGATCTTTTCCATTATCGCATCGCGTGACTTTTGTCGATAGCAATGTTTTTCATCAATATGCGAAAATGGCGGTGTCATGGCCTTGGAACTGCATAAGAGAAGGATCGTTCGTCGATTTAATGCGGGAAGTGGGTTGTTTAAGAAGTAACTGATCAGACAAATGTAAACTGCATGTCGTTCTATACGGAGAGAGAGAAGTGTAAGAGATGCAAGAACATGGAGGCATTTAAAAGTGAGAAGTATGATTTTTAATGTAATGCGAATATTTTAGGAGAGTATTACCCAGTAGGACACGAATAATCACGATGCAAGAGAACTAGAGAAACGTGTCATGTTGTGATATATGATTTACCGTCGCGTGGCTGTATGTTCGCAGTGCGGACACGGATAAAAATGCGAACCTTGACGGGCGACTGCACTTCTACGCAAAGAAATTAGCAACTGCCGCCGGTGGATATGACACCATCTGGACGTTCATCCAAAGACGTCTTCGATATGAATGTCTCACGCAATTTAATTGCTTTCATCTGGAACTGACCCGATTGTCTTCCTATCAAAGTTAGTAAGAATGTCATATATTCGAATAAGTTCCTAAGAATGCATTGTTAAATTTATAACATAAAATGGCGGTTCCCGGTTCTCTCCGGGCGGAAGTCGCGTTCGTTCCAGCAGCGACGTTTTCTTTTCATAAATAAGTGTTTTACAGCCGTATCACGAAGCTGTGTTATTGGAAAGTCACCTGAATGAGATTGACGATTTAACAATGCTTTGTATTCGCCTAACAATTCGTTCTGACATATTTGTCCTCACTGTCTCAACATTGTTTCGTCTGACTACGACAAATGTTTCACAGGCCCTATAATACAATTATATATATGGTGGTGTTCCTTGGCTAAACGTAACATTTATTAATTTTGATTAAACCTATAACACTGATTTCTCATCGGTTCACTGACAATTGTTCAATTCCAAAGCAGCGTGTTCGTCCCCGTTTCGCGCAGCGTTCAGGCAAAATACTGTCGAAATATTAGATTTTTATATTTTCAATCTGTTCTATCTATAGTTTCATCTTGCCTTATTTTACCCTTCCCTATTTTCATCCGCTCGGCATATTTCACCCTCCCGTATGATCCTAAATCCCCCATCACCCCCTCCTGCCGTCTAAGCTTCAGCTGCCCTCCTTTCCCGTGTTCTTGGTGTAGTTCCGCTGTTGCGCTTATATTTCTCGGGCGTTATATTTTATCTGGGTGATGTTTCTGTTCATGCGCATAATTAGGGGAATGTATAGTTAGCACCAACTAAGACTGACGCGCTTGCATCTATCCGGGCGTTATATTTTATCTGGCGAAAATATTTGTGTTCCGCAGACAGAGAAATTAAGTCGTAAAACATTTTCATCTCGAGCCATTGCTCACGTGACGTCATTGTTCTGATTTTGAAATCTGATTTGTTTTACATTTTTATATTTTAACGCTCGTATTTTGACAACAAACGAGACATATTTGACTATTGGATATTATTGATCTACTGGCATCAAATATTACGTTATACGTATGCACACATATCACCCGGATACAAAATAACGCCCGGATAAATGTAAGTGAGACACCGCCCCTGCTCTCTGCTAATGTTCCTGCATTAGCAAACCAAGTAGCCCGCCAAAAAGACTATTATTACGTTATTTTTTTCAGATGTGTGTTATAATTTGAAGAGTAACATTTCGACTGCAACGCCAGACCTTGAATTTCGAAATAACACGAGGTACTACGAAGCCCAGAAATATGTTTGCGATGCGGTGAGTTATATTAAACAAAACATTCTCAGTTGTATGAATAATAATTATAAATCTGTTTAAATAGCGCCGTATTTCCGGAATATGCTTTCGCTGAGTGGCGCATAAAATATAACATTGGCGAAACATGAATACATAAAATAAATTTTTCATAATAAATTAGCTCTCTCATGTTCGTACAATTGATTCCCATTTTTGACATTTCAGAAATTAGCTCTACCACTTTCATTCATTTTATTTCCACTTGTAGTTATGCGCACGATATAACGCGTGCTCCACAAAAAGCAAAGCGCGAGTGATGTCGACGGGTAATCTACTCTACCACCAAGTCTTCATTCGGGCCTTTCCGGTTTCAATCGGGTTACGATCTTTTCACTTACCGGGTCTATTGTATTCTGTAAACATCACAAAAAATAATTTGTCATTATGACACTCTGTATTCGCTGCTTAAAACAATATATTTTAAATAGCGATATTTCTTAATGTGTTTCAGATTAAGACCTCCCTAGGAAAGGTGTACAGTTTGTGTGTTGTTAAAGAGTAAGTATAATGTCAACAATGTTATATCATTAATATAATAAATTGAAACGTATAACCGCGGTAGTGTTACCGCACTATTAGCAATTAGGAGGCGTAAAATTGTTAGATTCTAAGGTAACTTTATTAATTGTTGAGAGTGGTTTATAGATCAATGGGAGTGGTTGACTAACATCCACAAGGACAAATAAAACTACTGTTGACAACACAGTGGACACAAAAGACTTCTTAATATAAACAACTTTGACATCTCCACAGTTTTGGTCTGCTTTTTATCATGGATAAACGTACATCAAATATCAGGAACAACCACACAAAATTCCACCCTGTTTCAAACAACGAGAGTACAATATAAGGTGTATGTGGTTTGTACATAAACACTACGATATCAAATATGATTTGTTTATGATGTTTACATGCTGTTGATTCCTGTTAATATGCTTGTAGCTTGAAAAAAAAACCAACAAACAACACGGGAAACGTATACATTGATCGAATGCAGTACTGGTCAAATTCGGGTTCGATTGCCTAAATCAATATATATATTATATATTTATATATTGCTAAAATCGATATATATATATATATATATGTATATATATATATATATGTGTATATGTGTGTGTATGTGTGTGTATGTGTGTGTATGTGTGTGTGAGTGTGTGTTGTGTGCGTTGTGTGTATGTGTATGTGTGTGTATGTTTGTGTATATGTGTGTGTGTGTGTGTGTATGTGTATGCGTGTGTGTGAGTGTATATATATATATATATATATATATATGTGTGTGTGTGTGTGTGTGTGTGTGTGTGTGTGTGTGTGTGTGTGTGTGTGTGTGTGTGTTCTTGGTTGTTTTTACAATTTCGGGTCAAATACATCACTAAAATATGATAATTATTTTATAATCAATTTAACGAAGCTTATATTAAATGCATAAGTTTACTAACGCTACTACATCTTCTTTTAAAATGTTTGCCTACTATAGAGACGGAGATATTCGCCTGTACGTCGATGCGAATATGCTGCGAGACGAATTCAAGAAGGACCCTGTCACTGAGAAGACAATGGGCGCTGCGTTGCAGTCAAAGTTGGCAAAACTCATCAACGAACCTGGGCAGAAATTGACCTCCTTCAATGACTTCGTTCTGAAAGTAGACGCTGGAACTTGCTGACGTCGATATGGCCATGGCCAATATAGCTGATGCTGCAGCTGCGCTGCTGCTGCTGCTGCTGTTATTGTTGTTGTAGCTGCTGCTGCTGCTTCTGCTGCTGCTGCTGCTGCTGCTGCTGCTGCTGCTGCTGCTGCTGCTGCCACCGCCGCCGTATACGGATCTACGTACGACTAACATAACTACTACCACTGCAGAAAAATGACCACTATTATCACGTCGGATGCTTTAAAAAAATAAACGATCGAAAGAATGAACGCACCATCGAATGAAGGGAAATATTATTCAACACTGCTAGTATTAGTATTAATAATTTGTATTACTCATTATCATTGTTTTTTATTAAAGAATAAACATGTACTAACCATTTCGTTGTTTTGTTCCCACTGCTTGTTTTGTTCCGCTGAGTTCCAAAGTATTTGATTAAATTAGTGTGTAGTTAACCTTGTGAGGTTGCAATGTGAAAATGATAACGTTTTATTGCGTTACGTTCACGCTGCCGGTAGACCTTGGTGAATACCTGCGAAAACATCAACTACAATATCTGCATGGTATGACGCCACACTTTGTGAGAATAAGAGTAAGTTGATTGTGCATTGAAGGAT
This sequence comes from Oasisia sp. SBJ-2009, assembly GCA_964017155.1. Taxonomy (NCBI): domain Eukaryota; kingdom Metazoa; phylum Annelida; class Polychaeta; order Sabellida; family Siboglinidae; genus Oasisia; species Oasisia sp. SBJ-2009. The sequence continues at coordinate 13,775,824 of OZ024859.1, forward strand.
TCAGGAGGCTATGGAATGCGTTGTGCCTCCTACATATATTTTAATGTGCTCCGCTCTTTGTCCTCCTACAGCTTTGGAATGTACCTCCCTTCAGGTCAGAGTAAGTGATGTTAAACAACATCAACCCCTCGTCTTGCTATGTTATC
>OZ024859.1:13780969-13788469 GCA_964017155.1 Oasisia sp. SBJ-2009
ACATACACACATACACACATACACACATACACACATACACACATACACACATACACACATACACACATACACACATACACACATACACACATACACACATACACACATACACACATACACACATGCACACATACACACATACACACATACACACATACACACATACACACATACACACACAGACACACATTCATACAGACACACAGCCACGACACACATACACACAGACACACAGACACACAGACACACAGACACACAGAAAGAAAGACAGACAGACATAGAGAGAGGCAGAGACAGAGACAGAGAGACAGAGAGAGAGAGAGAGAGAGAGAGAGAGAGAGAGAGAGAGAGAGAGAGAGAGAGAGAGAGAACAGACAGACAGACAGACAGACAGACAGACAGACAGACAGACAGACAGACAGACAGACAGACAGACACGCAGACAGGCAGGCAGGCAGGCAGGCAGGCAGGCAGGCAGGCAGGCAGGCAGGCAGGCAGGCAGGCAGGCAGGCAGGCAGGCAGGCAGGCAGGCAGGCAGGCAGGCAGGCAGGCAGGCAGGCAGGCAGGCAGGCAGGCAGGCAGGCAGGCAGGCAGGCAGGCAGGCAGGCAGGCAGGCAGGCAGGCAGGCAGGCAGGCAGGCAGGCAGGCAGGCAGGCAGGCAGGCAGGCAGGCAGGCAGGCAGGCAGGCAGGCAGGCAGGCAGGCAGGCAGGCAGGCAGGCAGGCAGGCAGGCAGGCAGGCAGACAGACATACAGACAGACAGACAGACATACAGACACACAGACACACAGACAGACATACAGACATACAGACATACAGACATACAGACATACAGACAGACAGACGGACAGACGGACAGGCAGACGGACAGACGGACAGACAAACAGACGGACAGACAGACAGACAGACAGACAGACAGACAGACAGACACACAGGCAGACAGACACACAGACAGACACACATACACACAGACACACAGACACACAGACACACAGACACACAGACACACAGACAGACACACGGACACACGGACACACGGACGGACGGACGGACGGGCAGACACACAGACACACAGACACACAGACAGACACACGGACGGACGGACGGACGGACGGACGGACGGACGGACGGACGGACGGACGGACGGACGGACGGACGGACGGACGGACGGACGGACGGACGGACGGACGGACGGACGGACGGACGGACGGACGGACGGACGGACGGACGGACGGACGGACGGACGGACGGACGGACGGACGGACGGACGGACGGACGGACGGACGGACGGACGGACGGACGGACGGACGGACGGACGGACGGACGGACGGACGGACGGACGGACGGACGGACGGACGGACGGACGGACGGACGGACGGACGGACGGACGGACGGACGGACGGACGGACGGACGGACGGACGGACGGACGGACGGACGGACGGACGGACGGACGGACGGACGGACGGACGGACGGACGGACGGACGGACGGACGGACGGACGGACGGACGGACGGACGGACGGACGGACGGACGGACGGACGGACGGACGGACGGACGGAGAAACACTGTTTTATAATATATTTATATTGAGTAAACAGTAATACGTATCGATCAGTAATTTGGTCTTTTTCATTTTTTATGCACCATCAATTCTCAACGACATAGGCCTGCCAATATTCTTGTCATATGTCTGGGACATAGCAAACTTCGGAAATGTGTCTCCCCCACGCCGAGGTATCATAGCAAAACGAGGTTTTTTTTAGCATCACTTACTCTGATCTATATAGGGCAGTACATTCCAAAGGTTTACGAGGAAAAGAGCGGGGCACATTAAAATAGGTCTAGGAAACATAACGGATTCCATAGCCTACTGTATCCTCCAATGTTTAAGCACAATTAAACTGACTCTTATCCTCCCTCACAAAGTGTGGCGTCATACGATGCAGCTATTGTAATTGATGTTTCCTCAGTTATTCACCAAGATCTACGGGCGAAGTGAAAAACGCAATAAAACGTTATCATTTTCACATTACAACCTCACCAGTTTGAATGCACACTATTTTAATCAAATACGTTGGAACTCGAGCGGAACAAAACAAGCAGTGGGAACAAAATAACGAAATGGTTAGTACATGTTTATTCTTAAACAAAAACAATGATCATTCAAGAGATTGATACTAATTATTAATACTAATATTAGTAGTATTGAATAACATTTCACTTTATTCGATCGTTCGCTCATTGTTTCGATCGTTTTATTTTTTAGTAGTTGTTTTAATTTTAACGGCAGCAGCAGCAGCAGCAGCAGCAGCAGCAGCTGTACTGGAAGCGGCATTGATTATTGATAATATGGTTCGAAGCAAGATCCAACGTTCACTTTCAGAACGAAGTCATTGAAGAAGGCCACTTTTTGCCTAGCTTTGTTGATGAGTTTTGCCAACTTGGACTGCATCGCGGCGCGCATTGTCTTCTCAATGACAGGGTCCTTCTTGAATTCGTCTCGCAGCATACTCTCATCGTCAAACACGCGAATATCTCCGTCTCTATAGTAGGCAAACATTTTAAAAAGAAGATATAGTAGAGTTATGCATTTAATACAATCTTCAACAAAAAATTTATTATAAAATACTTACTATATTTTAACGAAGTAGTTGACCCTTACTATAAAAACAAAAAGGAATGGTGAAATTATGACAAATGATCATTTTCATAAGACAAAAAAATATATATATATATATATATATATATACATATATATATATATATATATTTTTATATGTGCATATATATATATATATATACATATATATATATATATATATATATATATATACATATATATATATATATATATATATATATATATATATATATATATATATATATATACCATTTTAAACAATCCGACCGGGAGTTTGACCAACACTTTGTCAATGCATACGTTTTATGTTTTATAGTTCGTCGTTTTTCAAGCTATATACACAATAATCCGAATCAACTGCATGAAAACACCATAAACAAATAAACATATCATATTTGATATAGTAGTATTTCTGTACAAACCACATAGACCTTACATTGTACTCTCGTTATTTGAAACACGATGGAATTTGGTCAGGTTGTTCCTGATATTCGATGTTTGTGTATCCATGATACAAAGCAGACTAAACAATGGGGATGTCAAAGTTGTTTAGATTAAGAATGATTTAATACGAGTGTACATTTGTCGTGTAGACCCCTATCGAAGTATCGATGTTAGTCAACCACTCCCATGTATCTATAAACCACTCTAGAATTTGACAATGTTAGGCCTCCTAATTGTCAACAGTGCGATCAGACTGCCGCGGTTATACTTTTCAATATGTAATATTACTGATATATTTGTGGTGGCATTGTACTTACCCTTTGAACGACTTAACGACACAAGAACTGTACAGTTTTCCCAGAGAAATCTTAATCTGGAAAAAAATACCGCTGGTTAAAATATATTTTATAAGCAGCGAATACAGTAATATATATATATATATATATATATATATATATATATATATATATATATATATATATATATATATTGTTTGTGTATGTATGTACGTGTGCAAGTATATATATATATATATATATATATATATATATATATATATATGAACGCATGCACGCACGCATACAAGCACGCATGCACATTGTATATGTGAATATGTGTACTTGTGTATATAAAATATATTCATTAAGATAAGTTATTTCCCTAAGAATGTCAGCTACAACAGGGGAATATATAAATATATACTGATAGTTATTCATTATTGATCTCACAATACCGTGTACGCTTAATTTGTCACGTACATTTTATGTATTCATGTTTAACAAAGTTTATTTATGGGCCTCTGAGCGAATGTATATTCTGGCAATACGTCGCTATGTAAATAGATTTATTATTATTATTATTATTATTAATACAACTGAGACATTTTTGCTTAATATAACTCACCGCATCGCAAACAGATTCCTGGGCTTTGTAGTACTTCGTGTCATTTCGAAATTCAATCTTGGGCATTGCAGTCGAAATGTTATTCTTCATGACATAACACCCATCTAAGACATTTACATAATATTATTATTTCTGGCCGGCTACTTGGTTGGCTAATGCAGGAACATTATCAGAGAGCAGGGGCGGTGTCGCACTTACATTTATCCGGGCGTCATTTTGTATCCGGGTGATATGTTTGCATACGAAAGGCATCATATTTGGCGCCAGTAGATCAATAATATCCAATAGTCAGATATGTCTCGTTTGTTGTCGAAACACGAGCGACACAGTATGAAAATATAATAATTGCTGTTTTCATATTTAAGAATCAGGACAATGACGTCACGTGATGCAGGACTCGAGAGGAAAGTGTTTTACAACTTATTATGTATTATTTTCTAATGTAAGAACATCACCCAGAGAAAATATAACACCCGGATAGATGTAAGCGCGACAGTCGTAGTTGATGCTAAATATGCATTCCCCTAATTACGCGCATGAGCAGAAACATTACTTAGATGAAATATAACGCCCGGAAGATAAACCCGCAACTGCGGAACTACACCAAGAACACAGGAAAGCAGGGCAGCTGAAACTTATAATATACACGGGAAGAGGGCGTGATGAGACACTTGAGGGTAAAATATGCCGACAGGAAAGAAAACAAGGAAGGGTAAAATAAGGCGAGATGAAGCTATGAAAATAAAACAGCTAATATTTCGACAATATTGTGCCTGTACAATTATCAGTGAACTGATAGGAATCAGTGTTATAGGCTTAAGCAAATAGAGATTACGTTAAGCCACGGAACATCACCATATCTTATTTATATTATAAGGCCTATGTCACATTTGTCGCAGAGACAGAGAGAGAGAGAGAGAGAGAGAGAGAGAGAGAGAGAGAGAGAGAGAGAAAGAGAGAGAGAGAGAGCGAGAGGACAAATATGCCAGAACGAATTGTTATGCGAATACAGAGTTAAATCGTGAATCTCATTCTGGTGAATTTCCAATAACTCTGCTTCGTGATTCGGCCGTAGAAGAATTATTCATAAAAACAAAACGTCGCTGCTGGAACAAAAGCGACTTCCGCTAAGAGAGAACCGACACCCGACCATTTATATTCTAAACTTAACAATGTATTTTTACGTAACCTATTCGTAAATGTGATATCCTTACTAACTTTCAGAGTCAGGCATTAAGCTCATGTGCAGTTGATCGCAATTAAACTGCGTGAAACAGGCATATTCAAGACGTCTTGGGATGAACAGGAAGATGAGGAAACTTCCACCGGCGGCAGATTCTAATTTATTTTTGTAGAATTGTAGTCGTCCGTCAAGGCTCACCTTTCATCCGTGTCCGCACTGCGAACATACAGCCACACGATGATCAATCATATATCACAATATGACACGTTTCTCTAGATCCCTTACATCGTGAGCATTCGTGTTCTACTGGGTAAGATTCTCCTAACGCTATAAATGACATATTCGCATTACATTCAAAACCATACTTCTCACTTTTAAATGCCTCCATGTCTTGCACCGCAATATTTATTAGCACTTCTCTCTCTCTCCGTATAGCCCGACATGCAGTCTACATTATTCTGATCAGTCACCTTTTAAACAGTCACCGCGATAAAACTTGTGAAAACTACGCTATACGCTACGCTATGAGAACCAGAAATAGGCCATGCGCAACAAAATGCTAACGTGTCGCACACAGAGGTGTTAAAGGGACACGCTTTCGCGATATTGAAACGCTAGTAAGATAAAAACAAACGAAAACCGAACGAACATCCAGCGGCGTGGTTGTAGATGGCATAATTATTTTTAGACAGCCAACTAAGACATTACATTACTACACTCTACGTACCCTTTTACCGTAAGCTCAGATGTGGCACCAGAGTGATCGCTAGAGGGCAGCACTGGTGAGGTAGTTTAGGCCAATGCCAGCCGCGTTTACCCAACAGCCGGTACGTGGCAACATTTCTGTCAACTGCGAAGCAGGTTCAGCGAGACTGGACCATCACGGTTATTGTATGTCCGCAAGTGCAGACGGTGGCAGGTAGAAACAGTTGTAAAACAGATGCCCCCTGGCGGCTTCGAGCAGTGACACTACATAATAGTTACACAAGAAAACCGTATTACTTTTATCACCAGACTTCTCGGGATAGTTACGTAGCAGGGTGAGAGTCGGTTAGGCGAGACTAGTTTTGACATAAACACAATTCGGGAAGTTCATGTCATCTGAAGAAAGACTACGATTTCTAACGACAAGTCAATATCTAAAAATAAAACATTCGTAAAACTGATGTATAATCCATATAAATTGCGTGTTGTGTGTACCCACTGATGCATGCAGCGAGTCGTAAGTTAACTTAACCAAAGCATGTGAGTCAGGTTTTGGCTTGCATAGTCGTCACGCGTCGACGTGTGTCAACCTCAACCGCCACCGCCGTACCCAGATCACTGGTCTTGGCGACCTCATTCCACCCCGGAGAGCAGAGAACGCGTGTCATGAGAGAAAGTGGACAGAGCTACCCAACATGTACTACTCTGATAGAGACACGTACAACAACGTTAAGTGCGTGTGCGTGTGCGTGTGCGTGTGCGTGTGCGTGTGCGTGTGCGTGTGCGTGTGCGTGTGCGTGTGCGTGTGCGTGTGCGTGTGCGTGTGCGTGTGCGTGTGCGTGTGCGTGTGCGTGTGCGTGTGCGTGTGCGTGTGCGTGTGCGTGTGCGTGTGCGTGTGCGTGTGCGTGTGCGTGTGCGTGTGCGTGTGCGTGTGCGTGTGCGTGTGCGTGTGCGTGTGCGTGTGCGTGTGCGTGTGCGTGTGCGTGTGCGTGTGCGTGTGCGTGTGCGTGTGCGTGTGCGTGTGCGTGTGCGTGTGCGTGTGCGTGTGCGTGTGCGTGTGCGTGTGCGTGTGCGTGTGCGTGTGCGTGGGCGTGGGCGTGGGCGTGGGCGTGGGCGTGGGCGTGGGCGTGGGCGTGGGCGTGGGCGTGGGCGTGGGCGTGGGCGTGGGCGTGTGCGTGTGCGTGTTTGTCTATCTATCTGCCTATCAATCTGTCTGTCTGTCTGTCTGCATGTATATACACACATATATACCGTGGTCTCCTTGTACGTACGGAACGCGTGTGGGATGTGGGTGGGACGACGGGCGGATACAAGGCGGGTGGGACGACGGGCGGATACAAGGCGGGTGGGACGACGGGTGGATACAAGGCGGTGGGGACGACGGGCGGATACAAGGCGGGTGGGACGACGGGTGGATACAAGGCGGGTGGGACGACGGGCGGATACAAGGCGGGTGGGACGACGGGCGGATACAAGGCGGGGGGGGGGAGGCGGCGGGCGGATACAAGGCGGATGGGACGACGGGCGGATACAAGGCGAATGGAACAACGGGCGGATACAAGGCGGGTGAGACGACGGGCGGATACAAGGCGGGTGGGACGAAGGGCGGATACAAGGCTGGTGG
>OZ024859.1:13798469-13800969 GCA_964017155.1 Oasisia sp. SBJ-2009
ATAAATACCCACAGTGACTGGCGTCTATCAATCGCCTTGGGCGTCAGTAGGCCTTCTCTTTACCATACGGAAGTTCGTGTACATATGGGTATTTTGAATTCGTCCTAGATAACAACATGTACGCACGCGAGAGCCACGTGTGTACGGGGAGGTTGTGTGCAGTGTGCATTGCGGGGTGCTACACAACTACACTGCAGGGTGGCCAGCTGTCAGCCAAAGTCAGCGCAAACATTCTGGTTCAGCCTAAAATGTTCTGAGTCAGCCAGAAGTCAGCTTAAATGTTGGTCAGTTGTCGCGTAGTGGCCATGCATGGAGGGAGATGTCGTGCAAAATGCCAATCAGCGCAATTATTCTTTCTTAGGGTATGGCTATGTGAAACTACAAGTTTTCTAAGTGAACTGTTGCCACAGTTCCACAGACGATCAACTTATATAAAACAAAACTTAAAAAAAAGTTATTTCATATCAAGCGTCCTTGCTATTTTGGAGAACGGCTTTCCAAAACATTCGATATCAGCAAACTGGTACAGCTGTCGATTGATGTACCAACTACAACATCAAGCGATTCGTGGTTGACATGCAGGAAGAGAGGAACACATTTGAACTCACACAACTACTCGACATAGTTCCTGTATAATGCACACAATCCACAATTCTTTCTCCAGTTGAACTCGGCAATCACGATTTGACGTGTCCCGGTTGCTACGCGCTCTATGGATGGTGTCTGTCCACCGGAAACCTGCATAATAATAATATTAACAATACTAACAATAATATTTTGTTGTTCATAAAGCGCAATATCCAATATGCTCAAAGCGTTGTACATTAAAATTCAAGTTACCTTCGGACGACAATGAGGATCTATCCGCCATTTCAATCAAACAGGGAACCACGGAGTATGCAGACGCCAGAGCTGTCATCGTGGGTGGTTATGCTTATTATAGAAACATTTTGAAGATAAGGCACGACACGTATACGTTACAACGCAGCCAACGAGCTCACATTTTCTTACACGGCTAACGGGGCGCGCTGTACCTGTCGTTCTGCTCCGCGCTTGCGTAAACATCATTCATCTCACCCCTCCCAAAACTTGAGTATAAATCTAAAATGAGCAATTTAAATACATCAAATCATACAAAAACTTGTTTGTCATCGCGTACATTTTTCTGACAATACAATGAACATAGGTTTATACAGCGCACTAACGATTACATATATTTCAGTTTATTCGTCTCGTTGTACATATGTCATTTAAAAGTTATCTTACAAACCTCCTTGTAGTACCGTAACAACTAAACAACTGTCAAGAATGTGTTTACATCGCAAATGACTGGCCGCTCCGTGGATTGAAATTACTGGTCATGGTAGGCAAGCACCATAACGCCAGAGGGTATTTTAATCTTTATAATCAGTAGCTGCTAACGGTCGACCGGCTGTCTAATCTCGGCTTCTTGGTCACGACATTCACTGACTGTAATTATGGAGATAACTGGATCAGTTAACAATGTCTTATTGACCTTACTCTACCACGATATGATGACGGTGTTGTGAAGTTCGCGTGGCACCTGTACGAACTTTCTTCAAACCTTTTCCACATTCTCGAAACCATATTCTGCCTGCAAAAACAAGAGAGGTATCTTACCTTATTTTCGCAAAATTAGTATATCTGGGGAAACATACTAACTTGTTTCAAACAAGTATTAAAGATTCTAAAGCAAAATTGGCAACTCGTGTATATATGTGCCTGGTAAACTTGCAAAACCCCATTGTGATCTATCGGATTTACATCTGCTTCTCTTGAACCGTCAGCTGCCCGCAACTGACCACATTAGAGGGGGAAAAAGAAACTAAATACATTCATTTTTGTGGACGGTGAATAGGCATGGCATCTAACGTAACCTAGCCAACACCTCGCAAGGCCGAGCACAGCCTGGCCCTTAGGCGGGTAAAATATCCCGACAACGCGACTCCTGATCGCTATAGAAGGGTGTCCGCCTAAGAGAGTGTGTTATAATAACAAGAGTTAATATAACAACGATGTGGCCGATGTTGGCGGGTGGCTGTTGACGACAGAACCGTTCAACAGGTGGATTACCGTACATCTCTAAAGAGTGCATCATCAATGCGATTTTTCAGCTCGTCCATGTTAACCGTTAATATTGTTTTTATTTAGTTTGATTGGCGTGTAGGGCGGGGTGGGACATAGCCCCCTTTAAGAGTGAATGGGCATAGTTATTCATAAGTCCTGATGTTGTAATATGATTGCCATGTTTCTATGCTGCCTGCTAAGTAACATTTGGCAAATTCAGTAATCGTTAAACATACTTTAGAAATCGTCACGTAAAACTAGTGTTCTAAGGGGGCGTCCTGCTAAATTCCTGTGGGTGAGATGCATACCATTGATGAACAAAGGCAATGTTGTGGGTGGTCCCGCGCTAGGTGAAAATGTTGATGATCCGGCATCTGATCTCGCGGATCACAGGAAGATCTTTCCGAATGGC
>OZ024859.1:13815969-13817079 GCA_964017155.1 Oasisia sp. SBJ-2009
TGGAAACATGAATGAAAAAGATTATAAATAATTTTAAAAATCATTAGGCTTACAGTTAAATCTTTAATTATAAAGACATAAGATTATGTGCACTTCATAGACACCCCAAAAGGCATGACTAAATGACAGTCCACATTTGACTGGCAAACTGCTCAAACTCATCCACTTCTACATAACAATAATAGTAATAAAAATAATAAAAATCTGACTCTCTGAGATAAAGTCCTTACTATCTCTACCACTACCACCACCACACAAATATTTATTAATCTAAACAATCTACCAGCCAAATGCAAATAATCACTCAGCCATATCTATCATGAAATGTTTGCAAGTGTGTACATCTATCATGTGTTTTAAAGAGCTCTGCACTGCTTGCATTCTGTAAACATTCCGGGATAGTGTCCCAAAGTTTTCCAATCTTGTAAGCAAATTTACGCTGGCCTAAAGACAAGTTGTACTTCTTGACAGGAATATTTGTGCAATTGCAAGTGTGACAATCAAGCACACTATTGTTTAACACGAACGGTTCAGTGAGGTAGCCAGGAGCCATTGGAATGGAGCTCACAGCAATACATGTAACACAATAATAGTCAACTAACTGTAAGCAGTCTGTAAGACTAGAAGAGGTACAATGATATACTTTACCTATAAAAAGAGGCGTCCCCAAGGATCAATTTTAGGGTCACTGACATTGATATTTACTATAAATATATCAATGATTTTCCGAAAGCCTGAATAACTTATACTAATGATAATTGATGACACCAGTACAATTAAAGTCTTCACAGATGACACAAACACAGTGAATGTTGAATATTTTAATAATAAAGACCTATAATAAGCATAATGTATAGCTAAAACTACATACAGATGCGTTAATTGTATTTTATTGTATAATGTCAATCCAACTCTGTTGAGTTGCCAATAAATGTTATTATTATACATTATCTTTAACATATTAATAAAACTAAACTTTTTTTCAAATGCCTAATAAATAGGTTGAGGAACTTAATTCCTCAACCAATTAACAATAGACGGTGTAAATATTGAGAGATTTAACCTGTTTAACATTCTGGGCTTAACATTAATCTCACATTTAAACTGGAT
>OZ024859.1:13837279-13839779 GCA_964017155.1 Oasisia sp. SBJ-2009
CTTTGGCGGCCATCTTGAAATTCAAGATGGCTGACATGTGACCTTTGTTTTTGTTTATCATTGAAAAAATCGTACTTGAAATCATCTACACATGCGCTCTAAATCAATATTTCAATATTTAAAACTGCCTAAATCTACTGCAGGTCAATTATATTGATGAATAATATACATATCTCAATCATAAATCACATTCATTGCGACATATTGGGTCATCAATGGCGAAGGGGGTAATTTTAGAATTGACCGAATATGGACAAATCGGCTTAAAATTTGTAAAGTTTAGCATTCAAATATGCCAGAAACATAAATGTTGTTTCTTAATGAACATTTTTGTCATAAAATAAATCATGTAAATAATTTTGGTAGTTTTATGTTATTTTCCACAATCATGATATTGTGTTAAACTTGCGACGACTCAATAAGTTGTATATCAATATTCCAATCTCTTTAATGCACATTGTACCCACACACAGTGAACAAATGTCAGAATTATCAAACAGTCAATCACCAGATTAAAGATAATCAGTCATCATCATTCGCATCATCATCAGTACTGCCACAAGAGCACTTGATCATCTTCAGTATGTCATCTGGAGCAAGAATTACACCATCAGCAACGGTAGTGGGAGTCAGAGATGTGGATCCATCACGTCGCGTCCATCCATGGGTGAGAGGATCCATTTTTGGCGGGTTCCGTTGTAGGGCCTGCTTCCAGATGGCTACCTGGAGATGTGCCCTGGCTACGTTTTCCACAAACGCTTCATTTCTAGGTGGCAGGGTTTTCAGCTTTGGTGCTGCACCGAGACTACGTGAGACCTTCCTAGACCAGGCCATATCTTCGGGCGAGCATCCGTCAGAGATGCCGATTCCGGATGACCATAGCAAGACAGAACAAAGGGTGTTGACTGTCCAAGCGCATCTTGTACTGAGCCGGTTATGTCACCAACCTTGGACAGAGAGAAACCACTGGATCTTAGGATTTTCAGTGCAACCCCTTTGCCAATACCATGATATGTTGCAACTGTATCACAGCCAGTGATACCATGTGCAGCCAACAGATCACCCATGATAGCAGGGTTCTTGTCTACGCTAGCATTGATGTCAATAACTGTCCTACCCCGGATCGGGGATATCATCATAACATGCCCAGTGATATCGCCGCGGAACACAAAGTGACACAGAAGTACAAAGATATCTGTGTCGTCAGCTACTACGAGGACGTTGGTGGCACCCACATAAGCCACTTGTTGAATGATCATTGTGTCAGCTTCTTCGTGTGTGATGACCATTCCCTCCATCTTAGACACCACACCTTGATAGATCTGAATAGGTATAGAATCGTTACCTGTGACAACGAGTTTCCCATTCAACACATCCTTGTGGGATTCAAGATCTGCCAGGATCAAGTCGATCAACTGTGTCTTGTTACTGCTCACAGTAAGAACTACCTTCTGTGCTGGTAGTCTGGCTGGAGGACGTAGCGTGTACACACGACTGGCCCCTTGATCTCTCTCCTTTCTGGTTGACTCCTTGATGCTACCAGCTGTGTATCTATCGAATACTAGGTACACATCACCGGATTCCAGATAACCTTTGATGTGACGTCGGAAGTTGTCCAGAAAGTCCTGAACAATTCCACCTGTTGGCCATGGCACGACCCACAGCACTGCGCATCCGTCCAAGAATGAAGCATCAACTGCTGCATGTCTCCGTGCTACTTCCACTTTCAGATCATTCTTAAGGACAGACTTGGTTTTGGCCACCTTCATGGCTCCACTATCATCATGTGTATCTATCGGGTCTGGGAGACAGTTCATGTGCCATCAGATTCTTGGTATCATAGTTTCGTAGACTGCACTGTAGAGCCATAGCTCTGGCATATATCATCTCTGTGTCAAACATCTTCATGTCATTTACTTTGATATGCTTCTGAGAGACTGCCATTGTAGTTACACGCCTGTGAGTGGTTTCATGGAAGCTATCTGGCAAACCCCTTTCAAATTCCTCCATCTGTTGTTCTCCGAGTTCAGGAGCATTGTCAACATTCACGGAAGAATGTGTCAATACTTGTCCAGTCACAATATTCACAAGGCCCTCTTGGTTGTTCTCGGTGTTAAGTGGATCAATACAGACCTCCAATTTGTTACGCAATGCCTATCTGTCTTTTGCATCTGTCTGGATTATAGCCTTAGCCTCTTCCTTGTGGTGAGTTTGGGAGGTTGGCTCGAATTTCTCCTGTGTTCTCATCGCATCCAGGTTACTGACGACTGTGTTGCATGCGTGCAGGCTATATGCCCATGTTTTGAGTCTTTCCGGTCTTAAAGTGATCCCTATGATGCCGCTCTGCCCGTGACCATATCTCATAAACGTGGTCTCGATCGCCATATCGCTCCAGATGCCGTTAAAGAGCCCTGGATTGTGATGCATGGTATGCTCTCAATTCACGAAGTGTTGGCGGACATCTTCGGGCTGCCATTGTTCGTATGTAATAGAGTCCATA
>OZ024859.1:13844779-13909779 GCA_964017155.1 Oasisia sp. SBJ-2009
GTGAACTCGGCCAATACTAAATAACTCAGCCATAATGCTGGTGAAGATGGACGAAATAAAATGCGTCTCTACCAATACTAATCTGACTATGAGTATTTTGGCAATAACTGTGTATAAAGCAATTATTGTACAACGTTTATTAACTTGTAGAAATGGATAGTATATATCACACACTTCTACACCGATATTTGTTTTTTACAATAAAATTATAAATATGAAATATGTTTATCATATCAAACTCACAGAAATAATAGTAGATGTCACAAGATGTTAATGTTTATAATTTAATATGTTTTAAACGTTCCCTTTTTATTAAGTGGAAACACCGATGCATTCTCTGTTTCAGCTAACTTCGTATTCACCAGCGACTTTTCTTCGGCCGATCCTGTTGTTACTCTTCGAAACAGAACGACAGGGAATTTCCGCGAAGCTCATGCGTCAGTTTGTGGCAAGGTCCCTAGATTTTGTTTCTTCAAATACACACACACACACACACACACACACACACACACACACACACACACACACACACACACACACACACACACACACACACACACACACACACACACACACACACACAAAGTGAATACCTACGAAGCTCATGCGTCAGTTAATGACTTTTTGTAATATATGTTAGAGTTGTGTATCTTTTGGTTCTGTACAGCATAGTTTACGTGCCAGACGGTACCGTTTTAGACGTTCAGTCCGTGTAAGAGGAAAACGTAGGATATCCTAACACCTAGGGTTCGTGCGTGATAGTTAATTGAGAACTTGATGGCCGACAAGTTGGCGAACGACAGCAAACTGTCAAGATGGAGAGATTTTGACAATAAAATGTAACCGGACTATTTCTCACACACGAACATGCGTATTGATAATACGTGTTCTTTAAATGTTTTTAAATTCTTTGTTTCAGATTAAGACTCAAATTCCACGTATATACGTTAACTGCTACGTGTCAAACTTCGAAACGTACGTATTGTAATATTATACTATCGATCTCAGGAAATTTTAACCTCTCAATCGGTGTATGTTGAAAACACTGCTCTTCAGCAATGTTAATATAAAGTCGAATGCTTTGCTTATGCGAAACCTGTAAAGGAATTCACAAGATTACGTCGGTGATCTAGATAATGACAAAGTAGTATATTAAAGGTGTTCTTTGCGACGTGAACAGAATTCTTTCGTGTCCCAATTTATATTGAAAATTAGTTCTTTGACAACATAAAACCTTTTATACACAAATTATTTAGGTAATATCACTATTTTGTGTAACCATGCGCCTTTATGTCATTATAATTATCTTTTATTAATCACAAATTACACTGATGATATAACGAAAAAGACTCTTTTTATAACCCCCAAAACGTCACCTACCTTTCTAGTTTTGGCTCGAACCTCCTGCGTCATCCGTATATGGTAAGATCATTAGAGATTAATAAAACATAATATTCTAACGAAATAAAGCCATAGATTTATATATAATAATTATATGTCTGCAGGATTGTGTACATCATAAAGCGTTTACAGTTTTCAAACAATCCTTTTCCTATAATTTGGGACATGAAAGATTCCCTTTCGGAT
The DNA here is from genome assembly GCA_964017155.1 of Oasisia sp. SBJ-2009. Taxonomy (NCBI): domain Eukaryota; kingdom Metazoa; phylum Annelida; class Polychaeta; order Sabellida; family Siboglinidae; genus Oasisia; species Oasisia sp. SBJ-2009. The sequence goes on from OZ024859.1 coordinate 13,846,367, forward strand.
CTCAAAGAATCCGTTAGTAGTGAGCTGACTATTGGCTAAAATTCTAATTTTGTCAAATTTAAATATGAATAGAGATAGGCTCGTTATAAAGGTCTTGGCAAAAGTGACCTGTTAAGCGAAGTTACCGTATTAAATGGATAAATTGTCTGCACATTATAGCATACTGAACTCATTTAGAGCTATAGTGGGCCATATGGGATGACCTCAATACACATTTGTTACACGTATTACCGATGTGATTGAAAGGCGATATTTAACTATAAGCGACTTCTTCTTCCATTAAATGACCTCGGTCAACTTGCTGACCATTATTGTCATTGGATTTTAGAGTTGTCCTTCTCTAGAATTAGTCCACTAAAGGTTATATATTAACCCCCGGTGTGGGATCTTTTGCTTCCCCTGGCATAGACACCAGATAGAAAGAACCACCGGATAGAATCTACCGCGCTATCACCGGTCTTTGTTAACAGTTTCGTTAATTCTTTAACACATGTCGAGGGAAACGAGAAAGTTCCACAGTAAGTGGCAGATATAAACCGTTGTAATTGGACTACCGAGACCCTACAACACATACGACAGAAAAACCGGCGAAGACAAACAATCTGTAATCGAAAGAAAACCGTGTTTTCAGATAATGCAATGCGGCAAATGTTTCTTCGACCAACCGGGTCTCTTGTTCTTAGTGTTACGTCAAATTGCATTGCATTTACTGGAATCTTTCTATACAGAGTGCACAAACTGGTTACGTGACAAATTTGTATATGTCGTCGAGATGTTACCATTGCCGTCGACTTGTGTACTAGCCCTTTCACATGTTACACATTGCAACTGAACATATTGTGTTGATTTGTTTACATAAATTAATTAGTATATGTTGTTGCAAAGTATGCTACACGTGTTTTTTGTTCACTAGAGGCGACGGTAACACTGGCATCGTGGTTAGAGTCGACATGAACGAACTGCTCGATGAAGCCCGAAAGGATCCTAACACTCCAATAAAAGAAATCTGGTTGTGGGACTGGTACAGACGCTCTATGAGACCCGTTATGCCGAATCTCCAGCGGACCACATTGAAGAACCTCATCAACAAAGGCAGTCCAAAAGTGGAGTTCTTCAAAAACAATTTTGTTCTCGAAGTGAAATATTAATAATATTAATATTGACAACGTAGACACAATAAATCCGATACAGCTGTCAAAGGCGGTTCCGGGGGCCATTTGAATTTGATCGCGTTATGTCTGCGCTACAGTGGCTTGCCCCATCAAAACAAAGCATGTAGTAGACTGGCACGTCACAAAAACCTCAAAATCATCTCTCCTCCTCCGGTTACCAGGATCCGACGAGAGCGATCTGACACTGAAGCTGTGCCGTCATTCACCACATAAAACAGTTTTGATTCGTCCATTACAATTTTAAGGAACGCCTCAACCGAGTGCAGTTTGAGTTTTGAACACCCTACACTACCCTCTGTGGAGCCGTCCCTGACTGCTGCTGCTACTGCTACAACAACAACAACAACTACTACCACTGCTGATGCCACTAATACTACTCTTACTACTACTACTACTGCTACTGCTACTACTACTACTACTAATACTACTCTTACTACTACTAGTACTACTACTACCACTACTACTACCACTACTACTACTAATACTACTACTACTACTACTACTAATACTACTACTACTACTACTACTACTACTACTACTACAATTACTACTACTACTACTACTACTACAATTACTACAATTACTACTACTACTACTATTACTACTATTACTACTACTACTACTACTACTACTACTACTACTACTACTACTACTACTACTACTACTACTACTACTACTACTACTACTACTACTACTGATTTATATACTGACTTCGCATTTGTTGGAAGTTATGTTTATTTTTATATATTACGTTGCCTTAATAAACTAATAATATAAAGCACCACGTTTGAAATGTATGTTATTTGGAAGAGATACAGGTCTTGCATCCCAATCTGGGTGTCATGAGGTACTCCCTGAGCGCTTGACGCACGAGATTCCAGCCTTGTAAAAGGAAAACATTAGTATTCTTTAATATGGTCCCTGCGTTATATGTTATATCCATGTAATGTTCCATACACTTTTTTTCGGTAATGAAACTGACATGCTTTGATGGCGGCCAAACTGACATTTGCGATGTCGGCGTGACGTCACGTCAGTCCCCTTAAAGACGTGTTTACACTACGCAACTTCATCATGCCTAGGGGTCACCTCGTTCTAACGCTGGCATAGCGCCGATCAATGTATAAGGTCTTGGGGCATCCGAATCCAAACCCTATGGATGCTGATGGATGGTTAGAAAGCCTCAGGGGGCACCTCATAAGGTCTAGAGGTCCTCGACCCGATGTGTCCCATAGACCCATCTATGGGTGCAGCTGGGTGGGTAGAGAGCCCTAGGGAGGCCGTTGAACATCTCATGTGGGTGTAACTTGAGGTTTTGTTCGGTGTACGTACATTCCGATGGTGATGTTTTTATTTGAACATGTTGATACAGAAAGTCAAAAGCAAAACAATACAGATATGCTGTCAAACTAACTTACTGGAATAACTGTCAACCGACATGCAAGGCGGGATCAGCTGTAACATCTCGTGGCCCGTTATTGTCCAAGTCAAAACACAATCTCCGTTTCCCGCGAAAGTTGGGCGCGAAAAGTCGTGAGTTACGACACCTGGTGAGTGGTGATCGTTTGACCTGATCTGAACGCAGTTGAGCAAGCTAATTAAATTGGTACTTTTTCATAAAATGCATTGTCATTCAAGTGAAACACATATAATGGTAAAGTGAGTTTTGGCAGTTGTTCAACTGTAATAACACACGTGCACGCAGAACACATGGCAATGTGTTAATATCCATAGGCATCATACATACATACATACATACATACATACATACATACATACATACATACATACATACATACATACATACATACATATATAGACATACATACATACATACGTACGTACGTACGTACGTACGTACGTACGTACGTACGTACATACATACATACATACATACATACATACATACATACATACATACATACATACATACATACATACATATATAGACATACATACATACGTACATACGTACATACATACATACATACATACATACATACATACATACATACATACATACATACATACATTAATACATACATACATACATACATACATACATACATACATACATACATACATACATACATACATACATATATAGACATACATACATACATACATGCATGCATGCATACATACATACATACATACATACATACATACATACATACATACATATATAGACATACATACATACATACATGCATGCATGCATACATACATACATACATACATACATACATACATACATACATACATACATACATACATACATATATACATACATACATATATAGACATACATACATACATACATGCATGCATGCATAAATACATACATACATACATACATACATACATACATACATACATACATACATACATACATACATACATACATACATACATACATACATACATACATACATACATACATACATACATACATACATACATACATACATACACACATGTACACGCTTCTGTTGTGAGTGACCTGGTGGTTTGTCTCATTTAGTGAACTTGTCCGACTTAGCAGTGACATGATGGCAGTGACATGACAGTGAAGTATTGCCAGTTGCATGACACTGACATGACAGTAACTTGACAGTGGTATGGTGACAGTGACATCACAGTGACATGATGATTATGAGCAGATGACAGTGACATGACATGATGACAGGGCGGTATGGGAGATTCGATTAGCTTACTGTTGCATGTGCGTGCGTGCGTGCGTGCGTGCGTTTGTGTTTATGTGTTGGTGTGTGTGTATATGTTGGTGTGTGTGTGTGTGTGTGTGTGTGTGTGTGTGTTTGTGTGTGTTTGCGTGCGTGCGTGCGTGCGTGCGTGTGTGTATATGCGTGCATGTGTGTGTTTGTGTATGTGCATGTGTGTGTATGTGTAAGATTTCACAGTATGAACCGTACCGTTTAACGGAAGAGGCACCTTTTTATCAATTCGTTTATAACGTGATCGTCATGGCTACGTCTTGGTATGGAACAAAAGGAATTCTTTGATGAACACCGGGAGAGGGAGATCGTTCACGTGATCAGGAAGTGGGATCGGTATGTGCGCGCGCACTCTCAATCTACATATGTGCTTCAACGTCCGCGGCTGACAACTCGCGAGCAGCAGCCGCGCCTTCTGGTGACTACACAACGAACTGTCAGCTCGAATGGCGGCGGTGTCCAATTTGCCAGCTGCACTAATCAACACCTCCAGAACGTCATCCTGGCCGCGAAACCTACCAGCGTTACCCAGAATGCCATAGGCGTCGCGTATCTTGAACATGTGCGTTGGCTTAGTGACATTGACGCATGCTCCGTACCGGAGTAAGAGAGCAACAACATCCGGGTCGTAGCGGTCAGTGCAGTAGAGATATTCCACCAGGGGAGTGAGACACGGGCTGGAACAAGAGAAATGGCGTGTGTAATAACTAGGCTGGGCGCCGTGCTGCAACAGAGATTCGATGATACATCGCTGGTTTCTCAACCCGTCCGTTGCGCAGACGATTTGCAGCGATGTACACCCGTCTTCATTCACATCATTTGCATCCGCCCCTCTATCCAGTAGCAACCGACAGGCGGCGCTGTTGCCAGCGACGACAGCGCACTCTAGTGCTGAGTACTTGTATCCAGCGGGCGCTTGCGTCGTGGCGCCGTGGTCGAGCAATAGCGCGATGATGTCAGCACTTCCGCTTTCGATGGCCACATGCAGCGCAGTTCTACGCTCAAATTTGGATGGACACTGAAAACAGATTATGCAAATTGACATAAGTTGTCTATATTTTAAAAAGAAGGCAGATGTAAAGGGTTATAAAGTCTGCTGACAACCTCAGAAATAACCTAGCTATTGGATATTCTCAGGAAAACACGAGAATGCAATTATACCAATGTCTAATATCGATTAAATTCGAATTTCCTTTCAAAGTCTGTTATTGATTTTGACGGAGGAACAAACGCAACCCTGTTCGTCGTACCATCCACGAAATCACAATTTCACAGTTCACGGGGTCAAGTAATAATGGAAATCTCCAAACAGCGTATATTAGTATTTTCACGTATCGGATCATAACTGAAAAATACGTTTAAACGGAACAAAGCCGGTTTTTTTTTGTATTCTACGTTGCTTAACCTGTTGCGCCGATTGCACGAAATACGTGTATTAATTACCACATGACAGCTATGCCGTACCAATATATGGAATATTATGTATTTCGTCGTTTTTCCACGGCGCTTCGTGCTACAAACCTGAATGTTGACAGCAGCTCCGTAGTCAAGCAGGAGTTTAACGACATCGATGTCGCGTTGTTTGCATGCCTTCATCAGTGTCGTCAGCCCCGCTCGACTGAAGGCATCGGGGTCTGCACCGTGACGCAGCAACAACTAGCGACAGACAGACCGGGTGACTTACGTGGCACGGTTGGTCGTGGGGGAACATTTCATACGAGTTAATGTTAAAGACATATTAAACACAAGACTTTTAATATTAAAGACTTTATGGCGACTAGGCAAAAAGAAATAGTTGCCATAACCGCGAACTGGTTGGGAGACCGTCAGTGTGAACATATAGCTTTAACATCTGCTTTAATTTATTCATGAGACTATGTACATCATAATAATAATTTTTTAAATCACCAGAAGTCCACAGAATAACTTTATTAACGTTTTAATTTAAAAAAACATGTTTTTATATTATCTGTTTTAAGAGATATACACCGCCCCGCCCCAAGCGTACAAGCTTCAATTGGACTTTTAATGTCCGGAAAGGGCCCGGTCCAACATATGAAAGAAGAAGATAGCAAGAGGAACAGAACCGCTTAAAACACCGTTAGCTCGCACACCCACCCACCCACCCACCCACCCACCCACCCACCAACTCGCTCACTCACTCACTCACTCACTCACTCACTCGCTCGATCGCTCGCTCGCTCGCTCGCTCGCTCGCTCGCTCGCTCACTCACTCACTCACTCACTCACCCAAACGCACACATTCTGGTTACTGCAAAACCAAAGGTTTTGCCCTTACACAAGAAGAGTAAGGAACATTGAGTAGCCATGCCAGACGCCGTTACCTCGAGACTAGGCAGGTTGTCCAGCGGCACGAGGTTGATCTCGTGGCCGAGAAAGTGGCGTCTGTTCGGGTTGGCCCCGCTCCGCAGGAGCAGGTCGACACAGGCGGTGTGGCGGCCCTCGATGGCCAGACTCAGCGGGTGGATCGTCAACGAGGCGAGGATCCGCGCCGACTCAGGCAGACTGACGAGGACAACGTGTCACAGGTAAGTTAGGGATCCCCAGTGTCTGGTGTAAAACAATCACCATTCACTATCACCATAGCATATGATCGCCTCGAGTTCATCTGCGCGCACATATGACGTATGCGTGCTTACGCACGCACGCACGCACGCACGCACGCACGCACGCACGCACACCAATAATATGTATATACGACTATAACTATATATATATATATATATATATATATATATATATATATATATATATATATATATATATATACGTGTATATGGTGTGTGTGTGGGGGGGGGGGGTGGAAGGGTGTGGGTGTGGGTGTGAGTGTGAGTGTGTGTATGTGTGTGTGTGTGTGTGTGTGTGTGTGTGTGTGTGTGTGTGTGTGTGTGTGTGTGTGTGTGTGTGTGTTATATACATACACATATATACATACATACACAAACGCGACGCATACACGAAGGCGCGCGCACACACACACACACACACACACACACTTACTCACTCACACACACACACACACACACACACACACACACACACACACACACACACAATTATTATCGAAGCCAGCACACAATCGCTGATATTTATATGATACTTGAATAATGTCTCTCTCACCAACATTACCCCTGTACGTGTTGTACCTGGTGTCTGTGTCGTCGAAGTTGACGGCGGCTCCACATTCGATGAGGAACTGTGAACATGCCAAGTAGCCGTGTTCCGCAGAAATGTGCAGCGGCGTGTAACCGACATGGTTGGTTGCGTTTACGTCAGCACCACGTCGAACAAGCATTGGGATACACGCGCCGTAGTTCTGGAGAAAATGGGCAGCATTTATATATAAAATATCCAAAATTATTGAAAACCGTCTTTGCACAATGATAGCCTGTCATCTGCCTCCGAATTTAATGTTGACGTACTGCTGACGTAAATTATATTCCAAGGAGTAATCCGTTCGGCCGCATCTATAGATCTGTGGCCAGTTTCTTTTATTCTTCTACATGTCTCTGTGTAGGCCTCGAGGAGAGCGTAACTAAACCATCTTCACTAATTTCGTTTCAATTTTTAAGATCCGTTCTTTCAAAACGTTTGAGTCGGCTTTCAATTTTCGGATAATTTGTAAGGTTTCTGCTGCAACATAGTACCATACGAATTTTACATCTACATTGGTAGTTTATCATTCGTGTGCAAGGTAGTCGTACTCTAGATATTGGTAAGCCTGCGGAGGTATTGTGCTGAAAAATAATCTTGATTATATATTTTGTGAAACCAACTGTTCTTGTTGCGCTGTTAAGTTTTTATGAAGCAAGTAAATCTGTCTTCCGGTCGTCACGTCAGTCCCCTTAGTCGACCATTGGTGGCTTTTCAAATGATCCAGAACGATTAGTGGCAACATGACACATCATTGCCGTACGTGTGTGTGTGTGTGTGTGTGTGTGTGTGTGTGTGTGTGTGCGTGCGTGTGCGTGCGTGCGTGCGTGCGTGCGTGCGTGCGTGCGTGCGTCCTTCTGGATGCTGGTCATTGTTTGGCAATCACATGCCGATGGTATCTTCCACAGAGAGTTGACACAGTCAAAGGCAAAGTTCGTGTAAAGTGATGGGTTCCACTGCAATGACTATACTGCTGTGGTCCAATAGAGAAAGAGCTGTTAGGCCTATACTATACACGATGATTCACTTCTCCCGTGCCGCTAGTACTCTCTTCTTGACATAGTATTTACCTTAGACAGATAGGTTGGACACTCGAAACGCCAAAAGGCTTCATATATTGTCCACCTACCATCTAGAGTTGTTTCTCTGCGTGGCAATCTTGTTAAGATTGCATTCGAGTCAACACCGGGGTTGTCTTTCAGCATGTTGGCTGTAATTCTGTCCCCTCTTTGTGATCTAGTTCTCTCAGTGTCTGGTGGGGGCCCCCTCCTCAATTTCTGGTCGTGATATATTAGTATGATGGCCTCTTCCATTTCTTACCACAATAAACACCCATGACCAGATAAATGTGCAGCATCGGACTACTGGCCCACAGTTCACGTCGTTAATGTTTCCTGAAACGTCTTACACACCTGAAATGCGGCGTAGTGCAGTGGCCGGAGTCCTTGCCGGACCTCGCCGTTGGGGTCAGCACCGGCCGTCAGAAGCAGGTCGATGTCAGCCAGCGACGTCTGGTGAGTAATCACATCACCCAGGAGCTTCTGCAGGTCGCCGCTAGAGTAGGAGCTCCTGGGCGGGGAGGTAGACGACGAGGTGGACATTCGTCAACTCTCACGATATCCACACAACAATAACTACTGAAGCCAACAAGATAAAGTGATGATAAGAATTAAGTCATCTATGACTAATACAGTTCTAGGTAGAATAGTTAATCCACAGTGTGCGAAGTTATGGATTTTATGATTTGTGGCAAAATGCATCAACATGTCGTCAGTGTGATTTATCGATACAAAACGTAACACTTGTCAGAAACATTGTCGTTAAACACAAGATTTAAACAGATTTAACAAGATTAACTCTAGATGGCTGATGGACATTGCAGTCCCTAAGTATATCGAGAGTCCATCCTATTTAAGTGTATCCTATTCTGATACCTTATATGCCGAATTTATTTTTAACATATTACCACTACTAGCATCCACATAAGCAGCATATAATCTGTTTAATTTACTTACTGTTCTTTGTGGAAACTATACTGGGCTAATGTCTGGTCTACCGCTGCGGCTGTGCTAAAGTAATTGTCATATCATCAATGTAGATGACATGGATATGTCTACCACACGCAAGCGTACGAATGTATAAACTATGGAGATCCCATAGACATGTTTACCACACGCAAGCATACGAATGTATAAACTATGGCGATCCCACAGACATGTTTACCACAGGCAAGCGTACGTATGTGTAAACTACGGAGATCCCATAGACATGTTTACCACACGCAAGCGTACGTATGTGTAAACTATGGAGATCCCATAGAAATGTTTACCACACGCAAGCGTACGTATGTGTATGCTATGGCGATCCCATAGACATGTTTACCACACGCAAGCGTACGAGTGTATAAACTATGGAGATCCCATAGACATGTTTACCACACGGAAGTGTACGTATGTGTAAACTATGGAGATCCCCTAGACATGTTTACCACACGCAAGCGTACGTATGTGTAAACTATGGAGATCCATAGACATGTTTACCACACGCAAGCGTACGAGTGTATAAACTATGGATATCCCATAGACATGTTTACCACACGGAAGCGTACGTATGTGTAAACTATGGAGATCCCATAGACATGTTTACCACACGCAAGCGTACGTATGTGTAAACTATGGAGATCCATAGACATGTTAACCACACGCGAGCTTACGCATGTATAAACTATGGAGATCCCATAGACATGTTTACCACACGCAAGCGTACGTATGTGTAAAATATGGAGATCCATAGACATGTTAACCACACGCGAGCTTACGTATGTGTAAACTATGGAGATCCCATAGACATATTTACCACACGCAAGCGTACGTATGGGTAAACTATGGAGATCCATAGACATGTTTACCACACGCGAGCTTACGCATGTATAAACTATGGAGATCTATAGACATGTTTACCATACGCGAGCTTACGCATGTATAAACTATGGAGATCCCATAGACATGTTTACCACACGGAAGCGTACGTATGTGTAAACTATGGAGATCCCATAGACATGTTTACCACACGGAAGCGTACATATGTGTAAACTATGGAGATCCATAGAGATGTTAACCACACGCGAGCTTGCGCATGTATGAACTATGGAGATCCTAGTGACATGTTTACCACACGCAAGCGTACGTATATGTAAACTATGGAGATCCCATAGACATGTTTACCACACGCAAGCGTACGTATGTATAAACTATGGAGATCCCATAGACATGTTTACCACACGCAAGCGTACGAATGTATAAACTATGGAGATCCCATAGACATGTTTACCACACGCAAGCGTACGAATGTATAAACTATGGAGATCCCAGAGACATGTTTACCACACGCAAGCGTACGAATGTATAAACTATGGAGATCCCATAGACATGTTTACCACACGCAAGCGTACGCATGTATAAACTATGGAGATCCCAGAGACATGTTTACCACACGCAAGCATACGAATGTATAAACTATGGAGATCCCAGAGACATGTTTACCACACGCAAGCGTGCGAATGTATAAACTATGGAGATCCCAGAGACATGTTTACCACACGCAAGCGTACGCATGTATAAACTATGGAGATCCCAGAGACATGTTTACCACACGCAAGCGTACGTATGTATAAACTATGGAGATCCCAGAGACATGTTTACCACACGCAAGCGTACGAATGTATAAACTATGGATATGCCATGGACATGTTTACTACGTCGACCCGGCAGCCCAGGCAGCATCGCTGGCAGCCTGGCACTGCATCTACGTCACTCTGTCACTGTTGTGAACAAGTTTGCCAAATGCTCTTACCATTCTTCTAGCGAGATGGCTTCACAGTTCCGTCGGAATTCACCATATTGTGTTGCTACCCTCTTCTCGTACACATTGTTATGGTAGCGCAGTTGATCTGGCAATATGTCTGATCCTTACCGTCAGTGAGAGGTCAGTGTGACTGCTGTTCAGACGAGTTTAGCACGGGTCACGGGGAACTCATCGGCTTCGCCGCTTTATACTGAGAACGTTATATTTGGAGCGTTATATTTAGAGCACATCTGTCGCATCGGTTTCTAGGACTAGCTCAGATTCGATAGGAAGTATGGCGTTGTACACAGGTGGCCTCTTGCGGAGTATACTAAAACTACTCATAAGAATTTGTTGAGCACATCGTGATGCAATACTTGGGATACAAACGGTCATTTCACGCACGCACGCACGCACGCACGCACGCACGCACGCACGCACGCACGCACGCACGCACGCACGCACACATATACATACTGTGTATGACGTAGACAACATAAAGAATGATAAATACATCAGGAGATTAATACATAACATCAATACAAAAAACCCGCTAACGATCGACGGTGTCTGGATTCAATATCTATGGCGATATGTGTTTACGTGATTGTATTTCGTTGTATGAAACATACTGATTGTTGAGAACGACTGTTCATTGTCGTAGGATTGTCTTCTGGTGACCGTTGACGAATCTATCTACAGTTGAGGCGCAAGAGAGACATGCATATGTCATTTTGATTATGTGACTATTATAGTTTTCGCAAGAGCGAGGATTGGTCATGTGAAGTGGGTCGATAGAGTCGATGACGGGGCCGGGCGACACGTGGATTGTGGGAGGGTGACACGTGGAAGGTGGGCTTGGTACAATGATGAAGGTGGGCCGGGCAACCCATGGGATGTGGGAGGGTGACACGTGGAAGGTGGGCGTTGTACGATGATGGTGGGCCGGGGAACACGTGGGATGGTGGGCGTGATACAATGATGAAGGTGGGCCGGGCAACACGTGGGGTGTGGGAGGGTGACACGTGGAAGGTGGGCGTGATACAATGATGAAGGTGGGCATGGTACAATGATGAAGGTAAGCCGGGCGACACGTTGATTGTGGGAGGGTGACACGTTGATTGTGGGAGGGTGACACGTGGAAGGTGGGCGTGGTACAATGATGGAGGTGGGCCGGGCAAAAAGTGGATTATGGGAGGGTGACACGAGGAAGGTGGGCGTAGTACAATGATGATGGTGGGCCGGGCAACCCATGGGATGTGGACACGAGGAAGGTGGGCGTGGTACAATGGTGAAGGTGGGCCGGGCCACACTTGGGTTGTGGGATGGCGACTTTTAATTTTTACCGAGAGCGAGTGCCACCGCTACCCTGGGGAGGAGCACGGTTTTGCTTGTAACGGCCGTAATTGTGAGGTGACTGTATTATCAAGATGACTGTTAAGTGAGTTTCGACTGTAGTTCCTCGCTAATGATATTATATAGTTATCTTCTCAAACAATGTGCTCTGTAGTGACACTGCCCCATCCCTGGTGGACATTTTATTAATATAGTACAGAATACTTGCATGCCAGGGCTGTTTGCCGTGCCTACTAACTATGGCGGATCCCCTAAACGAAGTGTGGGAGTTAGTTAAGTCAAACTACCCGTGAAACAAGCACAAACACTGGCCCCAATTTGATTATGGATAAATGGTTATTGTGAATTCCAGTACAAATGACATGTTCACCCAATTGCACGAGCATCTAAATGGTTTTGTGTATTTGAATATTTGCGTCAACGTAACTGCATGTAACTCGATCAGCAGGTGGCTGAAATCACCCAAAAATGTGTCACATAATCACAGGCCAACCACACTCCTTGTGAGCTATTTTACTGGCGGAGCTTAAATGCAGAGTTTTGCAAAGGGATCAGCCAGGTGTGATCAGCAGCAGCGACCCGGCATGCGAGGATATAGTAATGTGACCTCTTTACTGCAGTCACCCTTGAGACTGGACAAGTGACCCGGGGACCATTTTACTAATGTTGTTAAGAGCTCTTAAACCCAATTTTGTACCTTAAAATCAATTTTAATCCTTAGCAATGATCTTGAATATATGAAAACTGGCAACAGCATGGCGCTCCAGCAGATGGTGTGACATGGAAATAGTGTCCACAGTAATATGGCAATGGATGTTTGCGCTTTGAAAAAACCTTTAATTTAACAATGGATTCATGTTTAAGGATGAATTTTCGTAAGAGCGCTTTATCTTATCAATGGTCCCCTGGTTAACAGGACGGATATCCTATATTTTACCGTAAATGGAACAAATCTGGGATTATCTTTAGGAGGCTATTACTTTGGGTACTGCATAGCAAGGTGCAACTGTAGTCTGTAATTGCTCCACTATTCATTCGAAACAGTTATCTTTTTAAAAGATGCCCCCTCCATTCCCTGGACATGTAATAAAACACCATGATGTGGAGGATGGCATGTCATTAGTCATTGCACAATCTTGTAGCAATAGCCCAAGAATAGTTCAATCAAGTACAGTGGAAACTCACTATTAAGGACCATCTTCAAGTAACCTTAATTTAACGGCGGTCATATCAACCAGGTAACGATAAAATAAATTTCAATTATAGTAACATGCAAATAGTAATTATAAGATTGATGAACATTTTATTATTGAAAAATCAACATGACAACCATAACTGAACAGCCATGCTGGTGGTGATCTACTGCACACAGAGGTGCAGCGAGCGGCCTTTCACGAGTAAAAACAACTACATGCACAACAATAATACATCAGCAACTGGGTAATGAAAGAACTGCAAGATTAAAACGAGACCAACGGTCGAACTTCTGAAGACAACACAGTAATCGAAGGTCGAGGTACAATTAATTCAACAGTAATGAAAGTGCATAAACAACAAATGATAACTATCTGCTCATACCACATTGTCGTCCACATATCACTCTGCACCAGGTCAAAAGAAATTATGATGTCCATCGGATTATCCTATGTTATGACTGAAGCAACAATAGTTCTTAAGCAATACGACCACAAGAGTGGAGGTCAGCTGAGGAAGGTCTATTATAATAATTACTATTATATTAAGGAATTATAAACTGATACTGGTAGTGACATGCAATAACAATAATTAGAAAACATGATAATTACCATGTACGTTTGATCTATAGAGGACACATAACAGTAACTGCATTCATTAGCGTTTCATCATTCTAGCTCTCACAATAAAATTAACATACACATTTTCCACCGGAAATACATTGTTTTTTATACTGAAGTACAGACAAGTATCAACAACTGTAAAAGCAGTGCATCGATTGCTCAGGGTCATGTCACTGTGCACATTCAAAATCCAAATGAACAGATGCATGTCTACAAAATTAGCATTGCAATAGTGTTACATAAGAATATTCACAGATAATAAAATATAAATATTACTCACTTGTCATCTCCTCAAAGGTTACCTTTAAAGTTCTTAAAAGCAACATTTTAGGGTTAGACATGAAATAATCTGTGCCATGCACTATGCAAGTATAAAGTAATTTAGCAAATTCATCAGATCGGATAGGCAAAAATCTACTTTCTTCAGTTGCAGTTATAAAAATGACCCAACATGATATCAACAGACTGTGGATTAACTAGAAACTTGGTACAGTGTGAAATGGTCACAATTTCCAGTTCAACAAGCATATTAAGAAGAAATTTACCTCTGTACTTCAAAGTCCAATACCGAGTCTCAACGACACTCTCAGAACACATCATAGAACAGTACTTATCGACAGATATCGCACGCAAACGTCCAGCGTTAGCTGTCAAGCGGCTGCCAGTGAGCTGGTTTTAGATGCTGCCCGTGTCGTCTTCTCATAATCATCGTAGGTAGGCATTTCACTTCTTTGTTTTAAATGACACCTGCAGCGGTTTCCCGGTAAACCTGTAGCCATCCAGGGCCTGTATCGCATTAGTTGCCTCATGATAGTTGCTCATCGTCACAAAACCATAGCCTTTCCCCGTGCCCTTCTGACCGTCACGAATTACGTTCACCTTCTGCACGATGCCAAACGGTGAGAACAACTGCCAAAGTCCACGTTCATCCGTTTCGGCACCGATGTTGTACGCAAACAGCACATAGCCCTCTTCCTCTGTGGCTTCCTGGCCAGCGCCGTTGCCATTGAAGCTTGTGTAACCACTGTTGTAAGACGCCCCGCCCCCACCACCGCCGCCTCCACTCATTGGATTGTAGCGGAAGCGATTCTGGTTTTGGGTACGTATCGGACCATAGTTACTTTCATAGCCATTGTCATAGGTGGCTGCACCACCGCCATTGAATGCACCCCGGGCCACACCATAGCCTCCTCGAGCGCCTCGGCCACGACCAGGCACTCCGTATCCACCGCCGCCACGAGCAGCACCGAAACCACCACGTCCACCAAATCCACCACCACCTCGGGAAGCACCCCCGAAACCCCCACGCCCACCAGGAGTAGGGTAGGCACCTCGGCCACGACTACTTATGATAACTGCCGGAGGGCGCGCTTTCCCCTTGTTGTCTTCCGCAAACTGTACGCTCAGTGTCTCGTGATAGCCCTCAAGGACGTGTCCATTTAGTGAATCTATTGCCTCTTGTGCCTGGTTACGTGTCTCAAACAGCACAAAGCCAATGCCCTTCGACATGCCACTCCCCTGGTCGGTGAGCACGCGGCACTGGACAACTGTGCCATACGGCGCAAATATTTCATGTACCTGGTCTTGGTTCATGTCCACCGGTAGGTTGCGCACATACAAGTTGCCTCCTTTGATGTTGTCACCGGTGCGTGCAAACGCCACCTTGATGCGCTTGTTCTGTAGGTGCAGGCCATTTAACGTGTCGACGGCACGCATTGCGTCTGCCTCGCTCACAAAGTCGACAAACCCAAAGCCATAGCTGTAGCCAGTGTGGCGGTCTCGCACGATCTTACTGGCGTTCAACGGACCAATGCTCTCAAACATTGATGTAAACTCTTCATCCGTCAGCGTCTGCGGCAGGTAGTTGATGATCAGGTTTGTCTGGCTTTTCCCCGTCATCTCGTCTCTCGCCAATGAACGCACTCAGTCGAGTGGATCCTCTTCCAGTGCAAGTCTTCATGTTGCCGAGAAAAAAATGAAACATAAAAAATATAAAACGTCTCAGCTGTAAAAACGAAGAAAGACATATATGTTGGGTAGTTGCAGCTATAACTACAAGATCAGTCACACTGAATTATTTCTCATCTTTTTTGTTAGCAAACTGTATTTGATCTAGATCCCAAGTATACTTATCTACATAAAATCATTTAGTAGTACCAGGACAAAACACAATTTTACTGTGCAACATTTCAACCCTGAAATGTACAAAGAAATTCACATTGTTTTACATTCTTACATTTTAATCTTGTATTCTTAATAACACAGTTTACATGTTATGCTGAGTTGTTTGAAGAATGGTTCTGAAGTTACATTTGTAATTGACATATATTGTTTTGCCAGCTTTGTTTTTCATATATAACCATGTAAAGTCATGTATATTGTATTCTGCAGATAGGGATATTTTGGGAACACATCAGATACCACAATGTAACAAAAAACGTTTAAATAAACTACTGAGAAAAATGGAACATTATAAAGTGATGCAGCAATAAAGTTAAAATTAGATGAACTAAAACAAAGTAACCTAGCAATGTGTTACAAAAATCTAGTTATTATGGCTAAAATTAAAAACAGTTGTTAAACATTTATACATGGATTTCTGCTTGTGACTGGCTATTCTAAATGTATCTAGAAAGACTATGTAAAAGTAATATTAAACATCTTCAAATCAGTGAATAAACTGGCAGCTAAATTATAAACATGCAATGTTCCCCCAGCTGTGTGATGAGCAAAGTGGGCCACGTCGCTGATTTTCTAAGCCACTAAAATATGCCGAAGTTGCCACCTCATAGTTATTTCTTGCTATAAACATGTTTACATGCTGCTACGTTTGTAGTTCAGCAATTCTTTCCTTTCTATGTGCCAGGAAATAAGTTAAAACACCCTTCACTTCAGAATACAACATTTAAAAAACAGTTTATAAATAGTCAAAGGGGGCATGCTTTGGACCCTCATAGCATTATATTGTGCCTTTGGTGCCCACTCAGTTCGCACAGGGGAAACACTGAACATGTACTTGATCAAATATACTTTACCTGAAGTTTTATCACTACATCTTATGTGAAATGTAGGAGACACAACAATAACAATGTTGACAGATGCGTATGTAATATGAGCTGAACGATTAGCACGAATGGTGCCCTGGATATTGCATTAATAGACTGGCACCATGATTATATAGCGAATGTTGGCGGTTGTTTTCATGTTTTTTTTAAATTTACGTGTCGTGTGGAGTAGTCTATTTCACTATTAATGAATCAATTCGGATATTGCTTTAGACTTAGTTCTTGACTGCTATTATAATATTACATTCTAATTTGTTGCCTGCTGTATATTGGGGTAAACGTAAACATTTCATACAATTACACAACGATCGCCGAGTTTACAAATAACTAATTTAAAAATACAACCGGTTCATGATCTGACGCACGCGGCCAACACGCGCATGGGTGGATGGCTTTGTTTGTTAAAATTGAGGCTCGAGAACCGGCGTCGCTAAACAATTGCATTATTTCAAATTATGCACTAGTTTGATGGCATGTATTGCAACAATCGTATACCGCCTAAGATGCATGTGTCATGACTATTCTAATCAAAGTATATGTGGACACTAATAAGTAGATACGCACCACGAAATCAAAATCTTTGAATTATGCACGTTGCAAATGGCGTCCGGAAGTGACCCTTTAGCCGCTTGGTGGCGCAATAGTCGAAATATGTTTTACCTAACAAATCAACCAAAGTATGGTTAGAATTTGTCTTATTTGGAGTTTAATATAATTGAAAAATCAGAATGATAATATATATTCATTCGATGTTTAATGTTAATCAATAAATTCGATAACAGTCAAAAAATAAATCGATCAGCATGACGCCCTACGTAGGACTTATAGAAGTTAATATAATTTGTTTTAAATACTCCATATTTCAAGAGTTATAAGCTGTGTTTTATGTTATGTTAATACTATGTGACATCTATTCACGTCATAACATCATCGAGCACCCAAGCCACGTACCCTATCGACGCATATAAAATAATAGATGATTACAAAATGAAAACAAGTTAATTTAGACTAAGACTAGATCGAGGAAATTAAGTTTTAGGAAAATTTAGATTTTATTCAGCCAAAAAAGTAGCGCCCAGACGGAATTTTCAATGCTATGGGAAGCACAACAGTTGCCTGCTTTACAGGACGCCACACATGATGCGTACGTGTATGCACAATTGTTTCCGTTCGAATTTTTTGCGATAATAACATATATAGCGCCATTGAAAACGAACACATTTTATGACAGCTATGCTTCTTGCATTATGACTACTTTTAACCACATTATTTATGTAATTTTAGTAGTATATATTATAGTTGGGACTTTCAATATAGGAATTTCAATAGTAAGTATAATTGGGAATTCAAATGCATGACAGCTATGCTAGCATAGTGCTACGCAGTAGATCAATTACAGCGGCTATTGGACAATTAAAGCATATGAATAATTCGGCTCGACTGTTACAGATAGACAGGTTTTCGTTATGGGCAGGTGACCGTCAAGTCCATGTATGTGTCACGCACACGCATTACGCCCGCTACTGCTATAGTCGTTTTATGAAATTATGTCATTAATATGTTGAGGTTGATTTGGAAAACACTAGTTAGATATCTCCTTAGATAAATTCTGTATCTGTATAATACCACATTTAATAGAACAATTAGAAAAAAAACTGTATTGTTCGGATTATTGTCCCGTTCAAACATAAAAGCTATGTCATGAAATTTTGGAATGGACTGTTTGGGTATTCCCTCAACGGAAGTCCTATGACGTCATTACTTTTTGTTAACCAATGAAATCTTTCAACAAACGTTTGCCTGCAGCCTGGTAACATCTGCCTGAATTTGAATGCTTGTCATTATGTTGTTGCCGGGATTTAAATTTTTTTGAAGCGCCAGACGTGAGTTTATGCACCACTCATACGCACTGTAAATTGTAATGTGTCGGCGAACCCACTAACAACCGTAAGTATTTTGTCAAGAGTATGCATTTGTGATGTTCCGACTGTTTGCGGTGCACCTGTCCAGGCAACTGTTTACGAAATGTTGTTTCCGGAAATCTCCCGGGCTCGAACGCGAGCAAGTCTGGACAGAGGGGCGTTTTGTCAAGTTGCCGACTAGTTTTGCGTAGTGTAGCATTTGCGACAACCCACATACCGCTCTAGTTGATATACGTGTCGGATTTTTGAAACGTTATTTTGCGGTTGCAGAGCAAGATTACGCGAAGTTGAGGTAGGAAAGCCCGGATAGGTGTTTCGACTTTGTCAAGAGTGAGAGTCAGACTCTCAAGCCTCAGGCTCAGGATCAGCCTCAAGTCGATACGACTCGAGTCAGAATTACATTTACAGTCTCTCTTATATTTTGTCAATTGGCCTTAGAGTGGACACATTTTGTGGTACTGTCTACAGGAACTTTTATTACACAGTTAATCATGCATTTATCTAATTTTGTACCCAATACTCTCAAATGTATAATGGGATTAATGGCTATTCGTCTATTGTCTCAGACTCGATCAGTAGAGCATCTTTATTTCAACCAATCTGGCAACAGATGCCCTGAATAAATTCTGTGGCGTTCGAGCCTGGGACTATTTTGTATCTAACTACAAGATTATAGCTAGATAATGTGATCGTAAAGCGGCATGACCATTTACTAAATTTAAAACTATTAATATGTTTATTGAACTAGTTATTAATTACGGAGGCCTATTAATTATAGTTCTGGATTTTTCATTAAACTGTAATATTAATTTTGTTGTGCATTTGTAAACGTTTGAAAGTGTAATAGGTATCCAGTGTGTACTGAGCACTATGTGATACTATCTGTTGGTAACATGCAAATAGCAAATTTATAAAATTCTTTTAACAATTTCAGTGCTAATTGTTATACAGCAGCAGTGTGCCGTACTGGAAATACAACTAGTACTATTTGGCGTAAATAAATAATTTAAATAATTGACTAGTATATTCCATTTCTAGCATGACCTATCTAGGATTTGGAGTCAGCGTTCCCCAATGCCTTTGCACAGATGTTTATTGATCAATACACTTCATGGCCCGGTCTACACATTTTAATTATTTTCCAATAAATAATGTAAGAAAATCAGTCACTGCTGTATTTGAGAAGGTATAATTGTGATTCCCCCATTATTTGGGTTTATATTACCATATTTATTCATGAATAAGAACTTGAACTAAGAAGTGGGGTGAATTGGTCAAGTGATTAGAGTGTTCGGAGGAATCAGTGTGTAAATTAAGGTATTCATCTAGACATTATTTAGAACTGGTCAACTGCTCTGTGAAAACTTGCACAATTTTGTTCACCCTGCATTGGCATTTGCCCAGTTGTCTTTTGGAAGATAGTCTGTAATTGTTCCTTCTCTCTACCAAGGAAGTATTTACTAAGCTCTCTGAATCTCCCAAAGCCAGAAGAATCAACACAATGATCATGTGAAGAAGAATACAATATATTCAGTGGCTTCTAGATACAGTGTATATATTATAATTATTTGAACAATCACAATAAATATCCATGGTCAACTGTGCTGGTTCTACCTGACCATTTGTACTTGACTGGTTCTACCTGACCCTCGTACCTGACTGCTTCTACCTGACCACTCGTACCTGACTCGTTCTACCTGACCACTCATACCTGACTCGTTCTACCTGACCACTCATGGCCATTTACCGCAATGCCATGGCAACTGCCTGCCATGTCAAGAATTAGAAAATTAAATGATGGTTCTAGTTTCTTAGATTTAAATAATATATCATTATACTGTCAGCATTGTCCAATGCCCTAGTAATGCCAAGAGTATACTCAGCAACAATGATGAAGAATTATCAATGGCTAACGTTGTAGCATAACACAAATTAACATAAAGATTGTTGGTTCAGACTTTTGGTAGTTCCTTTAATATTCAAAACACTGAGCTACGAGTCTTGCTGCCTATCTAATATTAACTGCTTTGAACTAAACCATTATTGTGTTCAAGTAAGGTTTTAAGTTCTTTATATCAGCATGTAATTGTTTCATATTTGTTCATGTATTGTGGACGTCATTCAGATGAAGCTGTTAATGTTTGACTTATGAATAAATATTGGTAAAATAAGTGAACAAGTGATAGATTAACTTCCTGTTTCTCAATACGTCCCTGTGATTAGTTCCAGATCCACAGTAGCTGTACGTATGTCATGTTTGTTCACTGTTGTCAGACGTCTGGTCCAGCAAAGTAACTGACCAGTAATGGATCACACAGTTCAGGTATGCACAGTTAAGAACTTAGTTTAAGTTGTGAAATGCCTGACATTGGCCAGGAGTTTATATGGCTTCCGAGCGCCATGGTTACCAGTTGCCTTTAGAATTAGATAGGTCAAGTCAGTTTTGTATTGACTATTATACATTATTACGCCCGTGGAATAACAGCATCCAGTTTGGTGTGTTTATTCCAAAATCAGTAGAGTTTTCCAAAAGACAACCAAAACATAACAAGACATCATTAAACAATTAGAAACTGACAAGCAATATAACAGGCCTTAATAATATTATAATATTATACAGTATAATTATAGTGTTACAGGAATGGCTGATGATTTAAGGAAAACAATACCTGGCTAGGGTGCCCTCAATGTGATCTATTTATTTTCTCCCTGTTAAGGTTAGATCAGTGGAGAAAATAATTTACTGTCATTTAAAAACTTACTTATATGTTTATCTTGCTAACATTCCTTATACACCATAGCTCCCTGACGTACCCACCTGTTGACAACTTATATACTATTTATAAATTATGCGATTGACTGACCCCGTTAAGTACTGACTGACTGTAATGTCTTGGTGCACCTATGGAATTGGTTTTCAAGTATTTTGATGCATTAGAAGTTACCTTAGTATGATTCTAATTTTTTTATACTAGCCAAATAAGCCAAAATCTGGATTGATAGCACTTGGTGAATTAGTTGTATTTGTGATACATAGGTGGCAGCACCATTTTGCTAGTTTGTATTAATTGTTATCATTGACACCAGGTGGCATGAGTGTCATTCTTCTGAGGACAGTCTGTGACATAGGCCATGGACTTTTATGTTTACATTCCGATTTAACTTGCCAAGTGTCATCATGACCAATGGGACAGAAGACTACCTTCTACTGATGTCATCAAGCTTGACAATAATGTTCACACATTTGGTTTAGTTTGACAGGATAAATGTACTGGGCATAGTATAATATCGTTTTTATCATCATACCCTGTCAACCTAAGTGTCACACCCTGTCAGCCTAAGGGGAGTGACAGTTCAAGTACATTAATGGGACGTTGTTTAAAAATAATGCCTTGAATATTTTTTCTAGAAATTCTCACGATGGGTTCTTACATATCAGATGTACATTTGAACAAAAACTGTAAACATTTACATCAATCGTACATGTGCTTGATAAATTCTTAATTTCGCTAAATGCATACAGCCCTCCAGATTTAAAATTACAGAAGCCTCTCCAAAAATGGCTATTAACAAATCTGTTGGCTGTATTGTTGTTAATAGTTACTGGCTGATACTCTGAACACTTACTAATATTCCAATTCCCATAATCAAGAAAAGTAGTTCAACAAACTGCATGCTTATAATGACCACCTACGCTGAATCCAGACAGATAGCCAACTTTCATCATAAAATTAGATTGCATGTTTATGATTATGAATGCACATTTTATCAAACATTACATATTCTTTCCAGTCGCAACTGTGAAATATTGAAACATGCATGCATACATGTGTACAAATTACATACATACGTACATAGACACATACGCTACCGGTAGCTGTTATATTGTACTTGTAATTAAAAAATTCTGGTATATGTTAATGTACACATTGCAATTAAACAACTTCCAGTATACACTGTACACTCTACGCCAATGTACACATAGATTGCACGCACGTAATGAGTCTCGCACTAATCTCTCCTGCACTTGCACCTGCACTGCTTTATGTAGTATGTTCTCTTGTCATCTTTCTCACCCAGCCTCCGTACCAATCCCAGCCTCCCGTGCCACGCCAGTCACCTTACTCAGCCGAGGTGAAACTGGTAAACGAGGTCGTGTACTCATACCCGACCCACACCAGCACCGTGTCCGAATCAATGAACTTCATCTATGGGTCAGATGATGACCAGGAGGAGTTTCCCGACCGAGACGTCGGGGACTTGCCGGAGCGTGACGTCGCTGCCGGACAAGCAACATGCTTCGCTGTCACGGACACTCCGACTCCAGCCCAGCGTGGGTCTGGCCATAGGAGGCCTGACGTTACATCACAGGAGAACCCATGTGAGCAACCAGAAGAATTACAAAGACGTTCCTCAGAAGCTTCGAAATGTTCCTCAAGAGCCTCGAGATGTTCCACTGGTCGTAATAAGAAAGACAGAGCAGGGGTGCGGCGAAAAGACAGTCAGAACAGCGCTGGCCGGTTACAGCGCAACGACTCTACAGCGAGTGGAAAGCGTAAGTTGTATTTAGGGTCGAAGATGAAGAATAAGTTGAACGGGGAGCAGAGGAGCAACACTGGTCACGATTACTTGTTTCGACCGCTTGGAAGTGATCCTGCAGCCTCATCGGACACCCGAGTGACCCGGAAAGAGGGCGATAAGATGTCATCGTCAGCTATGGACGTCTCTCACACGGTTTCATTCAACGCGGATTTGGATCTTCCTGTGAAGGCATCCAGGTCGTGTCCATCCCCCGACTCTGGAGGCCTGGGCTCTGACAGCGACAGAGATCCAGCGCCAAGGCTCGTGCCTGAAGAACATCCGGGTGCCTTGCCGGATCAACGGATGCTGTCTGTAAGCGATGTGATGGAGGCAGATCCAATGCCCCGGTCACCAAATGATCCTGTTCACCCTGTGGCTAATGGACAGCGGCGGTCAGTGGACACCCGGATTGACCTCATCCAGTCTCAGCTGGACAACATTTACGACAGGATGAAGCGATTACACAACATCTACCCGGACATACCCGCAGTCGATCTGTTAGAGATTCAGAGCCATCAGGACATGGGAGAGAACGAGTCGTTCGATACACGGGAGAACTCGTCATATAAGTTATACTCCACGCGTGCCACGAAGGATTCCTTGTCGCTGAGTGGGTCAGCGCTGGTTGCTGCTCTGGCCAATAGCGAACTGCCGGAGGTGCCAGCGGTGGACAGTGGTCAACTGAGTCAGCTGGACGACTGGACCAACTGTATCATGGCGGACATTAAGGCACAGCGGAAGTTTGATTCTGTGAAGAAGATGCTGCAGAGTTGTGTCGGGGACGATTGGGTGAAGCTGGTAGGTGCCTACCAACACCAGCCGGTGTCAGAGTCATCGTCACCGTCACCATCATCGCCTCCAAGAGGATATCTGGAAGCGCCGGTACCGGCGCGTGGAAACCGTTCGACATCGGCACCACGTGGCGCGTACATGTCAGCACCGCAGGGACAGCGTTCTGCCGGCATGCCTGGTTCGACGGCACCCTCTGACTTCTACTCATCGCAGATGCCCACATCGCCATATCGGCCTTCACCCCGCCCCGCCAGGGCCCCCTGTAATGAGGCTCCTAAGCCCCCTGCTGCACCGT
Organism: Oasisia sp. SBJ-2009; assembly: GCA_964017155.1. Taxonomy (NCBI): domain Eukaryota; kingdom Metazoa; phylum Annelida; class Polychaeta; order Sabellida; family Siboglinidae; genus Oasisia; species Oasisia sp. SBJ-2009. The sequence goes on from OZ024859.1 coordinate 13,871,119, forward strand.
TGCGGCAAGCCCATGCAGCAAAAGGCGCAACACCAACGACAAAGGCACCCATTGCGTTCACGTCCTCAGGTCTGGACGCCAGAGTGACCACGTTTCCACCAAGGTCGTCCCTTGACCGAGCCCCAGCCAGTGTCCACCCTGAGGTATAGCCGCATGCGATGACAGATCCAGGGTGATCACAAGAGCAACCAGATTATATATTCTACTCATATTTTGCTAGGGATCATTATTTAGGGCGGTATTATATTTTACGGCATGCGTATCACACAAAAACTAAAAACAGCATGTATTCGAGGACATGTTTATTTCCTGAATTTCATTGCTATATACCAAATGTGAACAATATGTAACATGCGTTCTGTCATCAAACAAGCAGACCCTCAAAAATTGAGGTTTTCTCCAGACCCCCCAAAATGGAGGTTTCAGAATGTTACTCCAAGTCATGAACATTTCCCAATCAGTTCAATTACCAGCAGCAACAACTGTCAGTAGCTTGTGTGTGACCCACGTGATGCAATCACAGCCTGGCAATGGCGTTTCATGCTTCCAATGAGTGGCTGCCATTTCAAGATTGTTCCATTACAAACATTGTGTGATCCCTAGCAAATTTTGAGTAGTATATTATTTTCTGATTTGTTCTCATTGGGAATGGGATCTACAGCAGTGCAGGAAATAGCTCTTTGGTGTATGACAAAAGGGGTAACATGTTTTCTTGTATGCGTAATATATTTGAACATGGTTGTTCTCACGTTGTGGCTACCCTGGATCTACCCAAACTTTCCCTCAAGTTGTGTCTGTGGCATGCATTGCAACCTTCCTGTCTGATTTGAGCACTTCTTTCAAATAGGCGTGTTAGCTTGAGAACTTGGCATTTTGGTGACAGTTTGATATCATGTGGTATGGCTACCAACTTTCTGATCAGCTGGCATTTGACTAGTGTTTGGTCAGTAGATCTGTAGAATTGTTGATTGTTGTGATACGTTCATTGTTTCTGAAAATAGAAATGCTAAATAAGGTTGCAATGCTGCTGCAATGCATGGTTATTGAGAACGTAGTTACGCTATGTTGAAGTTGCTTGCACGTGCTTCATTTTAGTGTTCACCTTACTCGCATGTTGAGAATTGCTTTCACCTAGACCTCAGCACAGCTTTGCACAGCCATAGTGCTCTCCCAGAATCAAAATGAGGCGACTGATTGAAAACAGTGACTAACACATTAATTTATGGCATTTTTCTGTGTATGCCTTGAGGCGCATGTCATCCTGTTCTACCTGGGGAAGGTTTCCTGTCTCCACCAGGAACCATTTCACTAAGATAAAGACCTCTTAAGGAAATTTCTTCTGTAGCTAAATTTAAATCACTGATGATGCTATAATTTATACCTGACACATCAGTGACAGTGTCTGATTGGTGCATCATTGTGTTAACCGTTGATAGTATTCATATTTGACACATTTGACAAGGTTACTGTCAAGGATCTAAACTGATTTTAAGGTGCAAAGTTGGGTTTAGGAGCTCTTATCAACATTAGGGAAATGGTCCCCAGTTTTCCCAGAGAACTCATTCCTTTTCCTTCTGACTAATTTGTTTATTTGGCACTAACTTTTACTTTGTGTTCTTTTGTGACTACGCCTAATACTACACACCCACTACACACTCACTACACACTCACAACGTAAACCCACTACACACTCACTATACACCCACTACACACTGACTATACACCAACTACACACTCACTACACACTCACTATACACCCACTACACACCCACTACACACTCACTATGCACTCACTATGCACTCACTACATACTCACTATACACCCACTACACACCCACTACATACTCACTATACACCCACTACACACTCACTACACACTCACTACACACTCACTATACACCCACTACACACCCACTACATACTCACTATACACTCACTACACACTCACTACACACCCACTACATACTCACTACACACTCACTATACACTCACTATACACCCACTACACACCCACTACACACTCACTACACACTCACTATACACCCATTACACACTCACTATACACCCACTATACACCCACTACACACTTACTATACACCCACTACACACTCACTACACACCCACTACACATTCCCTATATACCCACTACACATTCACTATACACCCACTACACACCCACTACATACTCACTATACACCCACGACACACTCACTACACACTCACTACACACTCACTACACACTCACTATACACCCACTACACACCCACTACATACTCACTATACACTCACTACACACTCACTACATACTCACTACACACTCACTACACACTCACTATACACCCACTACACACTCACTATACACCCACTACATACTCACTATACACCCACTACACACTCACTATACACCCACTACACACTCACTACACACTCACTATACACTCACTACACACTCACTATACACCCACTACACACCCACTATACACTCACTATATACCCACTACACACTCACTATATACCCACTACACACTCACTACACACTCACTATACACTCACTACACACCCACTACACACTCACTATACACTCACTATATACCCACTACACACTCACTACATACTCACTATACACTCACTACACTCACTACACACCCACTACATACTCACTATACACCCACTACACACTCACTACACACTCACCACACACTCACCACACACTCACTACACACTCTCCACACACTATACACTCACTATACACCCACTACACACTCACTACACACTCACTATACACCCACTATACACCCACTATACACCCACTACACACTCACTACATACTCACTACACACCCACTACATACTCACTATACACCCACTACACACTCACTACACACTCCCTATACACCCACTATGCACTCACTATGCACTCACTACACACTCACTATACACCCACTACACACCCACTACATACTCACTATACACTCACTACACACCCACTACATACTCACTATACAACCACTACACACCCACTACACACTCACTATACACCCACTACACACTCACTACACACTCACTACACACTCACTACACACTCACTACACACTCACTATGCACCCACTACACACTCACTATGCACCCACTACACACTCACTATGCACCCACTACATACTCACTATACACCCACTACACACTCACTATACACTCACTATACACCCACTACACACTTACTACACACTCACTATACACCCACTACACACTTACTACACACTCACTATACGCTCACTACACACTCACTACATACACACTATACACTCACTATACACCCACTACACACTCACTATACACCCACTATACACCCACTATACACCCACTACACACTCACTGTGCACTCACTACACACTCACTACACACCCACTACATACTCACTATACACCCACTACACACTCACTACACACTCCCTATACACCCACTACATACCCACTATGCACTCACTACACACTCACTATGCACTCACTACACACTCACTATACACCCACTACACACTCACTATGCACTCACTACATACTCACTATACACCCACTACACACCCACTACATACTCACTATACACTCACTACACACTCACTACACACCCACTACATACTCACTACACACTCACTATACACCCACTACACACTCACTACACACTCACTATACACCCACTACACACTCACTACACACTCACTACACACTCACTACACACTCACTACACACCCACTACACATTCACTATACACCCACTACACTGACTATACACCCACTACACTCCCACTATATACCCACTACACACCCACTACACACTCACTACACACCCACTACACACTCACTATACACCCACTACACACTGACTATACACCAACTACACACTCACTATACACCCACTACACACCCACTACACACTCCCTATACACCCACTACACACTCACTATGCACTCACTACACACTCACTACATACTCACTATACACCCACTACACACCCACTACATACTCACTATACACCCACTACACACTCACTACACACTCACTACACACTCACTATACACCCACTACACACCCACTACATACTCACTATACACTCACTACACACTCACTACACACCCACTACATACTCACTACACACTCACTATACACCCACTACACACCCACTACACACTCACTACACACTCACTACACACTCACTATACAACCATTACACACTCACTATACACCCACTATACACCCACTACACACTTACTATACACCCACTACACACTCACTACACACTCACTACACACCCACTACACATTCCCTATATACCCACTACACATTCACTATACACCCACGACACACTCACTACACACTCACTACACACTCACTATACACCCACTACACACCCACTACATACTCACTATACACTCACTACACACTCACTACATACTCACTACACACTCACTACACACTCACTATACACCCACTACACACTCACTACACACTCACTATACACCCACTACATACTCACTATACACCCACTACACACTCACTATACACCCACTACACACTCACTACACACTCACTATACACTCACTACACACTCACTATACACCCACTACACACCCACTATACACTCACTATATACCCACTACACACTCACTATATACCCACTACACACTCACTACACACTCACTATGCACTCACTACACACCCACTACACACTCACTATACACTCACTATATACCCACTACACACTCACTATACACTCACTACACACTCACTACACACCCACTACATACTCACTATACACCCACTACACACTCACTACACACCCACTACATACTCACTATACACCCACTACACTCACTATACACCCACTACACACTCACTACACACTCACTACACACTCACTACACACTCACCACACACTCACTACACACTCACCACACACTCACCACACACTCACCACACACTCACCACACACTCACCACACACTCACTACACACTCACCACACACTCACCACACACTCACCACACACTCACTACACACTCACCACACACTCACTACACACTCACCACACACTCACCACACACTCACCACACACTCACTACACACTCACCACACACTCACCACACACTCACCACACACTCACCACACACTCGCAACACACTCTCCACACACTCGCTACACACTCGCAACACACTCATCGACAAATAGCCAGCATTAAATGTATGTGTAACACTTGCTGTGACTCTCCTGTTGTGCACTGTTAACACTGTGTTGGGTTCTCTTTTCTTCTCACACCACCAGTTTGTCGACATTTCTCCAGTCCTGTCTCCACAGTCTTCGCCGAGACTCAGCGATTTAGATGTCAACATGACCTCCATAGACATAATGCGAGAGCCATATATGGGCATCTATGACTATGAGCCAAGCAAACAACAGAAGGTACGAATCGAGTGCTGTAGATTGTCAACAAGTAGGTAGAGCTAGAACCGCATTCCGATGTATGATTCAGTATGAAAACAATTTGTCGCGACCAAGCTCACGATCATATCTTCAGGATTAACAGAGTTATTCAGACTTTCATTTAAGAATATGGGGAACGTTGTAATTGGTCACAATATTCCTGTGATCTCCATGGGAGTGTTATCACCAATAGTATCACACGAAAACAGAGGACAACGTTTTGCGATGTAGAAAAATGTAAATCTTGCAGGTTTTGTTGATCTTGAAATGTGTAATCTGAGGAATGACAGTGCCCAGGGATAGCTACATTTTACTCTATATCATCACATTTAAATTCAAATGAAATTAATTTGCATGTGCATGCTCACTCTCTGTGGTAGATGGCACTTTGTGCCCAAAATCATGGACCCACAGAAATCCAATATTAGTTTAAATATTATGACAAAATTATGATCCACCTCAACTTCAGACTTCCAGTCCTAGAGATGGATTTTTTATAACTCATAGATTAAATAATAATAATTTAATTTTTATAATCCTCATTTTAAAATTAGCAATGCACGAAAGTTTAAATTTAAAGAAATTACTAGCATTAAGCAGCTCTAGAAGACACGATTTAAACTGAAGTTTGAAGATAAGTTTGAAATAAGATTAGAAAGGTCTAATGAAAGGTAAAAATTATTATCTTCATCTTGTAGAAAATATGGTTTTACTGTACTGGAACTGGCCATTAATTAAAAAGTGATGTTTATTCAATTAGTGTTAACTGTCTACAGTAGCATTTATATATTTGCGATGTATGTAGTAAGTTTGTGATTCATATATTCAGGGTGCAATGAATGTGCTTGTGTAGGTGTTTGGAGAGATTAAGTTCTTTACAGTAATTCGTCATCGCTAATTAGCTGTCCATGACTGGATGAAATAACATTGTTTCAAGTGGAATGACCAATTCTCGGAAATCAATATAGTGGCACACCCACCACAGAGATCAGTGAATTAAAACTACCCTGGGGGTAATTACTCGGATGAATGACCCCCACTTTGCTGTTTCCACCAGTTGTTTCAGTGCTGATTTTATGGTGGTTAGATTGGTGACTGTTGCCATGGCAACAGAGACTGGCAGCTAATTATGGTGGTGTATTCCCTTGATTAGTATGGCAGTTTGTTCTGTGTGTGTCATCAAGACTTTGATCTGCTGTCACATGGTACAGGTTGTACTGTGTGTAATGACACAGGTGTACTACATTGTCTTCTCATCCATCACATTTGTCAAGTAAATGACCCATTACCTCCCTTATCTGAAGCCATATACTGGCTGCAGATTAAAACACATACAGCACATTCGACTTTTCAGTACCTTGTTACTGCCTAGTCAGGTTGTTGATTTATTACACGTCGGTGTGCATGGTATGTCTTGTTTGAGCTAATTTAAGGCGTTACTTTTTAATAATAATAACTTATCCCTAAATCCCCGCTCAGAAGTTCATAAAGAAAACAGCGTTAACCGGAGCCAGTCTCAGAGCCGACAAGCTCTCAACTCAGTATGGAAGTTATCAAACAGACAAATGGAAATGAGTAGATTTTTAATCACCTAAGTACCCACACACACACACACATATATATATATATATATATATATATATACATATTATTTCAGATAAATACACAAACACCGTGTTGTAACTAATTATTAAAATGTAAATTATATACATATGCAGATTAAATAAGTGTAGTTAGCGTTGTAGTTATGATTTACATCAAATTCTAAATATTTTAACTTTTAGGATGATATTCTCATGTTTGCAATTTCCACAAGCTATGACAATAAACACAAACATGAATACATCTAATCAAGTCTCAGCCATTTGATCACTGTCTTAATGAGTGTATGTTTTGAACAAAATAATGTAACAGTAATTAATAATTTTAACAAAATCTTGTTGATATATTCTCAAAACTATCTCATGTATGTACATTTTTATACCACACATTGAGTCCTCCATGACACTCTATTCTGAAATAACATTATTACATAGTAAAACTTGCCCAGGATATTCCTAATGATGCCGTGAAAAGCCATCAAATCGTGTGGTTGTTTGACGTTTTAAGACTAGTTGTGACAAGTTTAATTAGCCTGCTGGTGTGTTTCACACTGTTGTGATTTTGCCAATTACATGACCACTGGACAGACAACTGCCTGGCATTGTTTTCTGAGCCAGTGTTTGTCACAGTGTCAGTGGACAGGTACTCAGTACTCACACACCCACCTGTCAATAAGTGTGGCTCACTGGCCAGGTAGTCACTGTCTCATTGGCAGCTGTAAACTTGATGGCCTCAGATCACTGGTACACTGCACCTGTCAAGGCTTTTGCTATTGAAGTAGGTGGTTTCTGGGCAGGGCTGCCTTATTTTTAAGTTGTTACAATTGTAGTACTGAGTGTTAGTTTAATCTCTGAGTCTTGTTGCTACTCTTGTGTGTTTTCTGGAGCTGTTTTGCTATAAAACTAGGTTTTAGGGAATTTGTATGTGAACACTGTGGATATATGAACTATGTAAAAAAAGATTATTATTATTATTATGAAAATGGCAGATTGTAGTAATTGGGTAACTGTAATTTATGTGTCCTTATGTCGTGGTTTGCATGTCTCAATCAGAATTTTTCATGTGAGTTCAGTCAACATTGATCTTTGCCACCCATGTTGGTACTGTTGGTATGCAGGTGTTGCAGTACCTCAGGTACTGCAACAACTCAGGGAGTTTGACGCCCCTGCCATGCAAAGTTGTAAACCACTGCCTTGTGGTACAGGTTCTTGTCAGAACCGAAGGCTAAGGGAGCAAACCCTAAACAGAAAACCATGTCACTGTGGCAGCATCAAGGGCGGTTGATGTATGGAACTCCCAACATCTCTCGACCAGCCACTGCAGGGACAAATAGTTTGCGCCTGTCTTGACATGTTCTTGCCGGTGTGAGACCTCTATTTGTTCCCCGAGAGAGTGTCGCTAGTAACTTGCAAAAGCAAGCGGCACTTCAACACTTTTTGCAAGCAGCTTCCATGAAATGTACAACTGTATGAAACTCCATACCGGATCGGCCGTCGCCCGGGTTACCAAGGACCGCGCTGCTCGACCTCATCTTCCGTCGACAGTGGAAAATCAGCTAGGAAGAAGAAGACAAAGAAGACAACTACTGACAATTGGACAATGGAACGTCAGGACTCTCCTCGACCGAGATGGAGCTAACCGACCAGAAAGACGTACGGCACTAGTCGCAATGGAACTTGCCAAATACAACATCGACATCGCCGCCCTATGTGAAACAAGGTTCTCAGAGTCTGGTAGTCTCGACGACTTGGAATACTCTTTCTTCTGGAGTGGCAAACCGGAAGGAGAAAGAAGGGAGGCAGGAGTGGGCTTTGCTATCAAGAAGGATATCGTCACAAAGCTGACAGAAATGCCACGGCCAGTAAGTGACAGAATCATGACGATGAGACTACCTCTGAGCAAGGACAACTTTGCTACAATTATCAGCGTGTACGCTCCAACAATGACAAACCCAGATGAAAACAAGGAGGCCTTCTACAACCAGCTGGCAAGTGTGCTCAGTGGCATCCCTCGTACAGATAAGCTACTGCTGATAGGAGACTTCAATGCGAGAATAGGAAGAGAAAATGACAAGTGGCCCTTGGTCATGGGCAAACATGGGATTGGGAAATGCAACTCCAATGGCGAGCTTCTACTGGCTCTGTGCTCTGAGTTCGAACTGATAGTGACGAACACCATGTTCAAGCAGAAGGATGAACGCAAGACCACCTGGATGCATCCTCGTTCGAAACATTGGCATATGATCGACTTCATCATCACGAGGTGTCGGGATAAGATGGACATCCACAGTACCCGAGTCATGCGTGGAGCAAACTGCTGGACTGATCACCAGATGCTGAGGTCAAAAGTGGCTTTCAGAATACGACAAAAGCACAACAGGCAAGGGACAAGTAAGCCGACCAAGCTGAACATTGCAAAACTAAGTACCACCAGCCATAGGGAGAGTTTTGAGCAGGAGATAGACAGTGCTCTCGCCCAATGGGAGGAGAAGGAAAACTCAACACCAGATGAGGAATGGGCTGCTCTGCAGCAGGTCGTGTACAACACAGCCAAGACATATCTTGGCAAGCCAGACAGAAAAGACCAGGACTGGTTCGACCCCAACGACAAGGAGCTACAGACTCTTATGAACAGAAGAGACCAAGCCCACCAGAGAGTGTTGCAAACCAGGAGCACCAGGTCCACCACTGCAGCATACAAAGATGCCTGCAGATTGCTACAAAAACACACGCGTGCACTGAAGTCAGACTGGTGGGAAAGGAAGGCAGTGGAGCTGCAGAGAGCTGCTGACAGTAACAACATGAAGGGCTTCTACAATGGGCTGAAGGAAGTGTGGGGTCCCAAAAAGAAGGGATCTGTTCAACTGAAATCATCAGATGGAATGGAGACCTTCTCTGACAGCAAGAGAGTTGTGGCAAGATGGAGTGAACACTTCCAGAAGCTACTCAACGTCCCTGGCGACATAGATCACGAAGCTCTGGACAACATCCCGCAGCGCATTATCAAGACAAGCCTCGATGAGATTCCAACTATGGATGAGATGGCTAGAGCAATCGCCGGCCTGAAAGATGGCAAAGCACCTGGAGGAGATGGAATTCCTGCAGAAGTATGGAAGCACGGAGGAGAAAATCTGTTCAGCAGACTGCACCAACTAATCACCAATGCCTGGGAGGTGGGTTCTGTACCACAAGCATGGAAGGATGCCAGCATTGTAACCATCTACAAGAAAGGTGATCGAACAGACTGTGGGAACTATAGAGGAATCTCTCTTCTTTCCATAGCGGGCAAGATCTTCGCGAGGATCCTCCTCAACAGACTATCTACTCACATAACACCAGAGGTAGTTCCGGAGACACAATGTGGCTTCAGAGGTAACCGGAGCACCGTGGATATGATATTTTGTCTCCGACAACTACAAGAAAAGTGCATTGAGCAGGACCGACCACTGTACATGGTATTTGTCGACTTCAGCAAGGCGTTTGATACAGTTGGGAGGACCGGGCTATGGCAGCTACTGAGGAAGTATGGCTGCCCAGAGAAGTTCACAACAATGATCGAGGCACTACATACTGGAATGATGGCAAAAGTTAGTGTTGAAGGAGAAGTCTCGGAATCGTTCAGTGTCACAAATGGGGTCAAGCAAGGTTGTGTACTGGCCCCCACGCTCTTCTCCATCTTCCTATCAGCAATGCTCGACGAGGCTTTCCGAGACATGGGGGATGGCATCTACATACAGTCCAGACAGAACGCTGACCTATTCAACGTCGCACACTTCAGAGCAAAGACCAAGACTACTCGGATACTGATGAGAGAGCTGCTATTCGCAGATGACAGTGCACTGGTTGCACACTCTGCTGAAGAGATGCAGAAAATAGTGGATGCTTTCTCCGATGCGTCAAAGAAGTTCGGCCTGAAGATTAACATCAAGAAGACCGAGGTGCTGTACCAATCCAACTCTACAAGAACCCGAGAGGAGGATATCATGGTTGATGGAAACAAGCTGAACTCTGTTCTAGAATTCACCTACCTCGGAAGCACTATATCAAGTGATGGATGCATTGACGACGAAATACAGAGGAGGATGGCCAAGGCTAGTGTATCTTTCGGCCGACTACGCCAGAGACTCTGGAACAACCACCATGTGTCCATGCGGGTTAAAGGCAAGATATACCGTGCAATCGTGCTGTCCACCCTCCTATACGGAGCTGAGGCCTGGACAGTGTACAGACGACAGGTTAAAAAGCTACATGCCTTCATGATGCGACATCTGCGTTCGATCATGAGGATAACCTGGATGGACAAAGTGACAAACAAGGAAATACTAGAACGAACAGGGCTGCCATCTATGGAAGATCTTCTGATCAGAAAGAATCTCCGGTGGACTGGACACCTCATGAGGATGTCACCAGACAGGCTACCGAAGCAGGTTCTCTACTCTCAACTGTCTTCTGGTCAGAGAAAGAGAGGGCGCCCTCGTCTCCGGTTCAAAGATACCATCAAGAGAAACCTAAAGATGAGAGACATAAAGATCGACTCATGGACATCACTCTCACAGCAGAGAGACAAATGGAGAGCAAGAGTCAAGTGATGGAAGCAGTCTTTGTCGCTTCGCGACCGACAGCACGATGATGGTAGCAGTCATCTATCATCTATGTGAATGACATTACCATTTTTGTGTGATGTCTCATAGTAGCTTAAACTAGCTATCGTATTGCACCTAACACTAAAAATCAAGTAAAATATTATTCCACGCTTTCCAGGTACTTAATTAATCTGCATTATTACTAATATTAGTATTGTAAATATATGTCCTCTGAGGCCCCAAAGTCCATTCCCATCTGGCTGTGTTGAAGGGTTCTTTGAGCATTTCAAACTCTATTATGTTTACGCTGTTTAATTAATCCTGTTAACATAATTATTTCATATATTCTGAGCCTACATTTAATTATAAATGTGCTTTATCAATCACATATAACACTAGTAAGATATTGAAAAAAATAACTCTGCATATGCATAATTTTTCGTTTGAGCTCTGTCTGTACTATCCTTATAGGGCGATGAATATTCGGTTCAGTTTGCCAGACGTTGGTTTTATCCGATAAGTTCACTGTATTTTAAAGCCAACGGTCATTATGTGGTTCACTGCACGTACATGAATATTCATTATAATCGGGCTGCATAATTACCCAACCACATGGCAGCATACTCGAAGTGATTCACATAAATATAATTATGTTATCGGCTTGTTGCCCAGATAACACAAAATTTGTACTTTAATTTGCAAGACGAAAGTAGCTGAGAAAGTAAAGGGAAATTCATGTTTTGATACAGTACATCTTGAATGTATAATATAAACTTACAAAGAATCACTGTGATTTTTCATTCTCGAATCATTGTTCTCTGATCAACAGGTTAGTGGTGTTTTTAGTAAATAATTTAGAGTAAACAATTTTGTAATTCCTACTTTTCTACGGGTGTTTTTCTTAAGCCCACTTAAGGTAACTGAGTAGTGACTACATCTTCACATTGTGCCACCATAAAAGAGTGATTTATTGTACCATTAACGCAAATGAATTGGTTAATTTTTTTTGTATTTGTGGTTAAGAATTGTTTATTTTCCAGCACGAAGCGTTTTTTTTCTCCAGAGATAATGATACACATCTGGAATAATTGTTCAAAGCAACACTTCCATTATGGAAGTGTTGGAGTCACTTCTCCACTGTTGAAAACATCGCAGTCGGAGTCTGCATGCAAGTGTTGAAGAAATCACACGACTGTGTCTCTGTGATTGTAGTTGACAATGACAGTTGACAAAGATGGCCGCCCCGTGTCCCCGGTGCATGTCCATGTGGATGACCAGACGTCTGTGCATGTCCACCTGAAGAAACCCAAGAAGTCATGTATGGGAGACCACGGCGAGGTAAGTCATGTCACAAGTCATTTCACACTGACCAGTGCACATGTGACCATGTTAGTTGTCTGACAGTTGAGTTGGGTTGGGTTGGGTTGGGTTGGGATGGGATGGGATGGGATGGGATGGGATGTGTTGGGATGTGTTGGGATGTGTTGGGATGTGTTGGGATGTGTTGGGATGTGTTGGGATGTGTTGGGATGTGTTGGGATGTGTTGGGATGTGTTGGGATGTGTTGGGATGTGTTGGGATGTGTTGGGATGGGATGGGATGTGTTGGGATGTGTTGGGATGTGTTGGGATGTGTTGGGATGTGTTGGGATGTGTTGGGATGTGTTGGGATGTGTTGATGTGTTGGGATGTGTTGGGATGTGTTGGGATGTGTTGGGATGTGTTGGGATGTGTTGGGATGTGTTGGGATGTGTTGGGATGTGTTGGGATGTGTTGGATGTGTTGGGATGTGTTGGGATGTGTTGGGATGTGTTGGGATGTGTTGGGATGTGTTGGGATGTGTTGGGATGTGTTGGGATGTGTTGGGATGTGTTGGGATGTGTTGGGATGTGTTGGATGTGTTGGGATGTGTTGGGATGTGTTGGGATGTGTTGGGATGTGTTGGGATGTGTTGGGATGTGTTGGGATGTGTTGGGATGTGTTGGGATGTGTTGGGATGTGTTGGGATGTGTTGGGATGTGTTGGGATGTGTTGGGATGTGTTGGGATGTGTTGGGATGTGTTGGGATGTGTTGGGATGTGTTGGGATGTGTTGGGATGTGTTGGGATGTGTTGGGATGTGTTGGGATGTGTTGGGATGTGTTGGGATGTGTTGGGATGTGTTGGGATGTGTTGGGATGTGTTGGGATGTGTTGGGATGGGATGGGATGTGGATGGGATGGGATGGGATGGGATGGGATGGTGGATGGGATGGGATGGGATGGGATGGGATGGGATGGATGGGATGGGATGGGATGGGATGGGATGGGATGGGCTGGGCTGGGCTGGGCTGGGCTGGGCTGGGCTGGGCTGGGCTGGGCTGGGCTGGGCTGGGCTGGGCTGGGCTGGGCTGGGCTGGGCTGGGCTGGGCTGGGCTGGGCTGGGCTGGGCTGGGCTGGGCTGGGCTGGGCTGGGCTGGGCTGGGCTGAGTTGAGTTAATCCATGTGACACTGTTATTTCATGGATGCAACGTCTAGGAGAATGAAACCAACGTTCAAGAAATGACAGTGATGGCAACTTTTCAAATAGCTCAATAATGAAATAACCGTATTAATACTGGTTTCAAAAGTTAAATGAACTTGACTTTGTATAATTTGTCTGAAGTCTGACTTCCTGCCAGTGATTACCTGTCAGGAAGGTGCTGGTGTCATATAGAATATGGACCCCATAGAAAATGGACACCGGGTTTTGCTGTTGATATATTCCTGGTGTAACTTAGAAACAGCCATACCTGTGATTCCAATTCCTAGAGTTGAATTTTTCTTCTCATGCTACAAGTTCTTACTAACTATACTACTCAAAATTTTCTAAGGATCAAACAATGTTTGTAATGGAACAATCTTGAAATGGCAGCCATCCAGAGACTCATTGGAAGCATGAAATGCTGTTGCCAGGCTGTGATTTTTGCATCACGTGGGTCACACATAAGCTATTGATAGTTGTTGCTGCTGGTAATTGAACTGATTGGGACATTTTCATGACTTGGAGTAACATTCTGAAACCTCAATTTTTGGGCATCTGCTTCTTTGATGACAGAACTGAAGACATGTTACCTATTGTTCACATTTGGTATATAGCAATGGAATTCAGGAAATAAACATGTCCTCGAATACATGCTGTTTTTAGTTTTTGTGTGATACACATGCCATAAAATATAATACTGGGCCCTAAATAGTGATCCCTAGCTAAATGTGAGTAGTATAGCTTGTGTTAGACTGTTGAAAGGGAGACTGAGTTAACTCAACGTTTCAAAGCATCAACTGGTCATACATGAAACATTAGCACAAATTAATTCTATAAGGGGGTCAATATTCTATAAGAGAATATGAATCGTTGGGTCCATTTTCTATGGGGAGTCCATATTCTATCTGACACCGGAACAGACAGCCCCATTTTAACAGTACATGCAGACTGCACAATCCAGCCATGAGACTGTTTAGGGAAATCTATTGTAGATAAGTAAATATATGGTTTGTTCACATATCATTTGTTTAAGTTGTGTTTAATAATATCAGTAATGGTTATAAGACAGTGTTTGGAGCACCGAGGAAACAGTACTACACGTAGTTGAATCTACTTAAGTTGTAGCTTGTACCACTTGGGAATTAGACCCATATCATGGCAGAAATAAGTTTTTATAAAAATTACAGCTACCTATGACTGCCATGATTCTTTCCACAATTCATCAGCCTGTTTACTGATGTTCCTGTCTACAGACAGTAAAAAGTAGCACAATCAATTCTGCCATGACAAAATAATTGATTCTACCAAAGAAAGATGGCCGCCGCTGTGGTACTGGCCCACTGAGGGTAGCAGGAGTCACATGGCAGGGGTGGTTCAGTGTGTGGAGCATAGCTTTATGTAGAGACCCGTCCACCCGTCATTAGGACGGGTAAAAACGAATATGGACGGGCAGAAATATGGGTGGATGGGTGGTGGACGGGTAAAAAAATGAAGAAGCAAAAAAAGATCTTCCAAAACCATAGATATTGTTAGTTATGCCTTGAAAGTGAGTGTAAATGGTGTCATATGTGTGTTTGTAGCCCATTTCAGGTCATCAAGCACATCTCAAAGTTCGTAAACTAGCTCAACAGTTTACAGTCACCAAAACATGTGTGACTGGCAATAATTTTATCCTGCATAAAGCCCTAGTGTGGAGTAATATATAAAAACAATATTTTTCAGGTATACACATATGTATTTAGTAATTTGTAAATAAAATTCATAAACAATTTACAACGCTCAATGTTGTGAAATTATTACGTTTGTCAGAAGTACGGGTTTTCACACGGTAAAATAATTAAAAAAATGATATATTATTTTAAATAATAGTGAGTGAGAGAACTGTCAGGTGCAGTGTGGGGCGATGTCTTGTTTGTTTATGACACGGCGGCAATGTCCAGTGCTCGTCCTAGGGGGGGGGGGGGTGACATGCCTTGACCAGTGGCACTGACCACTCTACCAGATAACCTCACCTGTCCTTATATCTAGATTGTGAGAATGCACTGACCACAGATGGTCAAGAACCTTTGCCCAAACACTTGACATTCTGCCTGTTTAAATATCAACACCTGTGTCTCGTCAGTCTTATCGCCTCCAGATGTTCTCCAATGGAAATTGTGCAACTATATTTGGATTGGTACACTGAAGGGTTTGAGGACAAAACACAATAATTAATTATATCCATTTTTTTACGTTCTGAGATAAACGCACTTTTGTGTTTGAAAGAAATGTTTTAATGTTGCACTTTAAAAAAAAGACATGGCGGTGAAAACAAACACTCTTTTATGCAATTGGAATTAAAGGGGCTATATCGTGTTTTGGGGAAGAAAGTATAATTAATAAACCATGTCAGTATGACTCTGAACATGAATGGGCAAAAGTTTTAATTTAATATTTTGCCCTAAAACCCTTCATATATATATATATATATATATATATATATATATATATATATATATATATATATATATATATATAAATATATATATATATATATATATATATATATATATATATATAATGATTGTGATAAAAGTTAATATGATGGGAACCATATTGGATTTATGCAAATTAAAAACACCCAATTCTAAACAATAACTTTGAAAACAGAGTAAGAAGTTTCTTTACATATACAAGCTTAAGAAAGGTACTATGAATATGGTTATCATAATTATAATATAACAATATATATAAAAATCAACTTTTTACAGTCATTGATGCATTGAGCCACACAAATTATACAGCATTTATAACAGTCGCTAGATTACAGAGTCTACCATTGGATATACAACACAAACAGACATGGGGGCAGCCTTATTAAATATGTGCAAATGAAGAAATGCCCCAAGGATTCTTTTCCTTGACACCTTTGTTTTCCACATTTTATCAATAAATATAGTTCCTACAGCTTGATTTCTAGATATACCCCACCCCATCCACCCCCAGCTACCTGACTACACATTTTTATTGACCTGGTAATTAATCAATGCTGCTGACAGATTTAATTTCCTATGCATCCTCACAGACCAGTGAGATATTTGATAACCGCGTCCACGTTGTCTGCATTGTTACATTAATTAATTACAACTCTCCATCCCCTTTACCAATGTCTGGGATTGCTACATCCAGTTGTAGCTTGATTAAGTAATACTCAACAAACAAATCTCCATAAATAAATTCAGGTTATAGATTTATATGTAAAGTTTCTGTGAAATATTGGTAATTTATTAACATGGTACATGTATACCTATTTTATATTTATGATAGTTTGAAAATCAAAGGTCAACCTGGTTATCGTTATTCTATGGCAACCGTCTTGTTGTGTTTATCCAGTTTTCACTAATCTGGTTGTTTCGAGAATCACACGTTTTATGTCGGAACCATCTTTATAAATAAATATCATGTATAATAAGGTTTATTCTCATTAATCCACACTTTTCATTTGTCTAATCAAACCCTGTGGGAACCAAAGTGTGCAGATATATGACACCTGACTGTATGGGGATTGCAGATAGTCAAGTAGCTTGTATGATATATTATTTATTCATAATGATGGTAAATTGTGACAAATGTTTATTATTTTCTCGGGTCAGCTAAAGATGAAGCTGGATGTATTACGTAGACAAATTGTTAACGAATTATTATGACAAAGCCTTGTTATTACCTGACAACATTAAATGTTGTCAGGATGTCGGGAAGATCTAAATTAAAACATCTGAGTAGGCCTTAATTAGCAGTTTTATAAGTAAAATTTGTACTTGTAAAACTGCTACTTAAGGCCTAGTCAGATGTTTTAATTTAGATCATTTAAGTATTTTATAGTCTGTCTCCAGTGATTATTATGTGGTTCACTTAGGTCATTGATTTTACCATAGTGTGCCCAGGTGGTGGTTTTGTCTTATAATCAGCATGATGGGGCAACTTCGGTATTTGATTAGCAAGTCTGTTTCTTTATAATCATGGATGAACTGTACAAACAGAAGCTAATTGCTTATAGTAACTATTCATAGAATAAATGACAGTAATCAACCACATTAAAAGATAGTAAGATACATTGACAAATATTACAAGTACATGCGATTTATGGTTTTTGTGTTGTATAAAAATCCTTACATTATTTTAAAACCCAGAACAGAAACAGGAGATTTTAATCACTCATACCACATGCAGTATAACATAAACACTATCAACATTTTCTATAGTTGATTTGCAAATAACGAAGTGGTACTATTTATTAAATATTGAATTAACATTATTATAGCATCTATGTTTAAGTTATGCCAATGGAATGGCTTTTTATATCAGGTGTTTTTTATTACACATGTCTGGACATGGTTATATTTGTAATATTATAGAGTTCAGTGTTACAATTATTTCTGTAAAATCGTACAATTACCATAGCTTTTTTGAAGTATGTACTGAATTGTAATATATCTAATTTGTTTGGTTGAAACTTGAGTTACACTATTAATATTTTTTTAGAATAATTGCTTATGAAATCCATTTTTTAAAAGATCATATTTGTTTGTTTATTTGTTTGTTTGTTTGTTTGTTTATTTATTTGTTTGTTTGTTTGTTTGTTTGTATGTTTCACCCTATGACTTATAACTCACAGTCACATAATTCTACCTGTTGGTGCACACTATAAATGGATACCATGGCTAACATACACTGTTATGTCTAAGCACTAAGTTATGAATCACGTTAAGTTATATCAATTTGTGTGTGAACGCTGGTAAAAAAAACTACAGCTTTCAGTGAATTATCTTCCAGTTGATTGCATTGCCGCATCATTGCAACTAAAATTAAAATCTGCGCTGTCTTACGTTTGTGCAGTTTTTATCTAGTACGTTGCATTATAGGCACCCACATTACAATGACTGATATTGTTACTGAGTAAACTATCACAGCATGCAACCATTCCACATGATTTCCAGTGACATTGTCGAATCAAATGCTTCATTTGCTGCGAGCATTATAACCACAGATTAGGTCTAGTGACAGTGGCTGCAGTTTTCAGTTCATTACTCAGAACTCTCTGAGAAGTTAATTAATTACTTTCACTATTGCTAATTTGCTATTTTGCCCAAATTGTGCTCGTGGGTGGGTGATAGTGACACGTGAAAGAGGGAACAGGAAATGGGGTGTGGTTGCAGTGAAAAGAAGGCACCGGAAGCGGGATATGACTGGGAGGGCTGGTGATGTAATGACATAAGACTGGAGGCAGGGTGCTAGGAAGGTGACGATGAGTTGGTCATCAAATCTAATGAGCATTTTATATCAACGCAGCTGTATTTGACAGGTACTTGCCATGTGGTAGCTTTAATACACAATCACCACAGATTCGTGCTGGCAGAAATAATTAACACTATTGTTATGATATGTGGTCAGTTTACCCACCTTTGGTGTTAATTTTTTGCAGGTGTCACGATATGTATACCTAGATGGCATCATTGTGTGTTTTTGTAGTTACTTAATCTAGTAATACATAAACAGCTGGCTTACTATTAAGCTCCTATACAAACATACACCTGACTTGAGTTACCTGTTATCAGCAAACTACCCACATTTTTGAGTCATAACTTTATATGGTAATGTCCCAAATTAGTAGTATAGCTTGATTAGCTTCTTTTAAATGAGCTATTTCATGATAACAACTGACAGCAATTGCGCAATATTATTGACAATTACTTAGTTAATAATATTAGTAGCTAAGCATAACAAAAAGATAATTAATTTTGATGTATTCGTACACAGCGTTATTAGTAGCATGTAAATAAACCTCATGTTTAATAGAGACCTATGTTATTGTAGTCTCTAAAGGTCTTTGTCATTGTTATGTGCTGTAATCATATGGTACAATAGTAAACATGCTTATACAGTGGATTATTGCTCATTTAATCACACTCTGAAAACAAAATTAGGAAGAAGAAAAATTTGAAATATCATAAATAATTTGTATCCAGTGACCATGAAACCAGACTCCACACAATAGTTCAATGTTTTCCCAAAACGAAAGCTCTGTAGAGGCTGTACATATTGTAAACATGTTCCCACAATAAAAACAAATGGACAGTTGTTGATAGAGTATTGAGTTCGAACAATGGAAGATGCAACGCCTCCACATTTTGGTTTTCGCAAATCCACCTTCACGCTTGTGTACACCAATTATCAGACAGATCAGGTTGGCACGGTGGACAATGGTAAAACGCTAAAGGATGGAACAGTTATCATCATGCTAGGCCTGTAAAAACTGTGGATAAGCGAAACTGACTGGGGGTCGAGTTGATAAACTGATCACCAAGAACACATTACATTAGTAACTGGCTCATGGGATCACATGTAGAGACAGGAAACAGGTGGTTCCTACAGTAGGAACAAACGAACAGTTGTTGGTAGGCAGGGTTGGCATTGATTTAATCAAATTGATTAAATCATCAATTAAATTATTGATTTAATCAACTTGAAAAAATCAAGACATTGATTTTTTCGATTTTTTCAGATTATCTTAAATTTATACTTACGTTGCGTGCTACTACCGGTTGATTTAACTGTATGTATTTTAAAATAAAGTTTAAATTTGTACATAACAACTTTGCTTTAATTCTTTAGAAATGCTAAGAATGAAATGTTCAGCCTATTGGGTATATTAATATATTATTCCACTTTTATTTATTTTCTGAATTACCGGTACATATTATTTCTTATGATTGTCAAGAATATTGAAAAAATCAAATAAATCGATTTAATCGAAAAAATCCGATTTATTCAAAAACATCATGATTTTTTCCAACCCTGTTGGTAGGGTATTGAGTTAGAACAATGGAAGCATAAAATCAACATATGTCATATTGTCTCCACCACTGATATAATAATAATATATTTATTTGGTGTAGCGCCACATCAATAATCATTCGTGGTGCTTCACACCATATTACAATTTAAAAGACATCACAAGATATATGTATACAATAAGACAAATACTACTCTTATAAAATAAATGTAAAGAAATATGTATAGGTATATAAATAAATAAAATTAGTACGGTATTAAATAGCATAGCACTTTTAAATAAATAAATAGATTACGTATTAGTCATAAACATACATAATAATCGGTCTACTGTTTAACTACATCGCAATGATACTGATAAATGACGGTATATGTATAATTTTTAGTAGTAATAAATAGCTTAGTATATGTTAAATCTGTTAAAAATAATAATAATAATAATTACATAACACTAATGCCAATAAATAAGTGTATAATTATGTATTGATAATATTACATAATAATCTAGTAAACAAATAATAATGTTTATGTCGAATTACACTGTCTAATATGCAATACTGATGTGTTGTTGAGAGAACACAACAGGCAGAGGCAACTAACTGTGCTCTTATTCAACCACATTCTCTTTCAGACGAAGCGGCGCTCCGCGTCCGTGCACGGTGCGAGTAACCTGCGCCGCACCGGAGCAAGTGCCCGGTCCCGGAGCAAGAGCCCCCTCAGTGGCCCCTGGGTGCCTCCTCCGGGGAAGAGCACCAAGGCCTCCTCCCTCTACTCCTGGCAGGTGGGTGATGGGATGGGATGGGGTGGGGTGGGGTGGGGTGGGGTGGGGTGGGGTGGGGTGGGGTGGGGTGGGGTGGGGTGGGGTGGGGTGGGGTGGGGTGGGGTGGGGTGGGGTGGGGTGGGGTGGGATGGGATGGGATGGGATGGGATGGGATGGGATGGGATGGGATGGGATGGGATGGGATGGGATGGGATGGGAGGGATCTCCCACTCACGTCCACAGGAGTTAGTTAACACTCAGCTCGAACCAATGTAGTGCCAGCTCAGTGCTAGGGTAGTGTAGAGCACCCCCCACCCCTCACAGGAGGGTGCTGGTTAACTTACTAAGAACGTCAGTATTATTAAGATTATGACTCCACAGGATGTGTAAATAAATACGTTTATTTCAGGAGAATGTAAGTGTTCTCGAAAAAATGGTAGTGTTTTTTCTATCTGTGCATCTAGTATTTCTAAGACAGCTGTGAGCAAAGATCACCGCAGATGCCTTTTTCATTGCACATATTTAATCAATGACATGCATGTTCTTTATTCCATGTTTGACACTCTGCCGGTGCGATGTTGTTTTATTTTGATGTCCAAGACAAACTTGATGTCCAAGACAAGTTCTCTTATTCCAGTTGCCGTCAGTCTTATTAATGATGTGAAACAAATGTATCATATATATATGTATATATATATATATATATATATATATATATATATATATACATATACATATACATATACATATACATATACATATACATATACATATACATATACATATACATATACATATACATATACATATACATATACATATACATATATATATGATACATTTGCTTCACATCATTAAAAAGACTGATATATATATATATATATATATATATATATATATATATAATATATATTCAATTAAATTCAGTATCTTTAATTCAGACTATCATACAGATGTCCACATAAACATTAAATATATAGGTGACTAGAAAATATAAAATTATTGCACATGGTAATAAAATAATATTGCACAATGGTACATTCAATAAAAACTGTTATGTATATACAACATATATGTATGAATGAATGTATCTTACATATATGTTTACATAATTTATACACAATGAATACAGTTTTACTTATTTATTTTTCAAACACTAAGCACCATCTGTCCGGGTTAAAAACATGCTCAAAGGCGTTAACAATATAAAATAATAATATAAATAATATAAATATATAACTATAAGCTAAATGATTCATTGAAATAAATAGGTTAAGTAAATATGCTAAGATAAGTTAAATAAATAAATAAATTCAATAAAATAAATTAATTAAATACAATAGTTGTATTGTATTGTTCTGTATTGTATTGTACTGTATTGTATTGTATCGTATGTGTTTGTTCAGGGTCAGTCGCATCGCCTGGAGATCGTGCCCCACGATGACGTCGGAGTGAGAGGCAAGATGTACGAGCTGTCGACAGATGAGGAGGACGAGGTGACAAACAAGATGAAGAAATACGAGCGCAAGATTGACGAGCTCATGAACGAGGTCGGCACACTCAGGAATGAGGTGAGGAGACTGTTACACTCAGGAACGAGGGGACCAATTGTAATTGTAAATATAATTTTAAATGATATTTTAGTCCTCTTATAATATATGTTTACTACCCCTGGTAATTTAAATTATATTTTCAGAAGATAATTTATATACAGGGTCTGTATATATATATATTTTTTTAAGGACATTTTATATATTTATTTATTTATTTATTAACTAGTTTACACCACAATTATTGTTAAATAGATAATCTATTATTTAATTTTTTTATTTATTTATTTAGTATATTAATTTTTTTTTTAAACAAATTATGTACAATGTATATCTTATATCTATATCTTATATTTATTTGCCATATTTCATTTTATTATATATATATATATATATATATATACATATATATATATATATATATATAATTATATATAGGCACTATATCAGTCAACACCAGACTACATTCCAATTTAACATGTAATGCACGTTGAATATGGCAATAAAGCTTTATTATTATTATTATGTTGATATGAGGAAAGAGGTCAATGATATACTTGGTGGGTGTCCCCCCGGAGTGAGGTGGGTGATAGCCTCAGGAACGAGGTTGATGGTACGTTCAGAAATAAAGCGGAGGTGCAAGTATCGGATGATGTTTATCCAGCTCAGTGATTCTCTCAAATATAGGGCGCTGTGGCATAGTGAATAGAGCTTCAACCGTAGGGCAAGTTCACACACTCTTCGTTGTCCCAGTTCACTTTGGGAATGAATACCTGACTATAGACTGTGGATGTGCACACTGTTTTTGTGCAGTAACTATATCGTGGTTGAATGCTTCCTAGAGAAGTTGCGGTGGTGTTAATAAACAGATATGCCAGAGAGTGAAGTGTGAACCACTCTAACCAGACTGCTTAGAGTGGTTCATTATACTGGATGTTTGTTTGCGTTATATATGTTTAGCTAAATATATAAATGTTTAGTTAATTAAAACTGGGCATTTTTTCTTGTGAATATTGTATAGAATTTTATATTATATTATGTCTTGTTTTGCATTTTTAAACCGGGTAATTTGGTCTAAAAAATGGCTAAAGAGAATTTCATTTGGCTAAACAAATTTCTGACCTTTAGCCAAATTGGCTGAACAGATTTTAGCCACAGCGCTAGCCTAGACAGTACAAAGTACTGGCTACTGCACCAATGGAATTTGTTCGCTACTTTCAGATGGTGCTACAGAACTCCGCCCGTGAGTTGAGCTACAAGGACGACATGTTGCAGTCCACCAACTGTGCCCTGCTTGAGAAGGAGGCTGAGATTGAGGACTACCGTCGCGAACTGCTCAAGACCGAGCGCGAGAACCGAGCCCTGCGACAGAACATGGGTCAGATGCAGGACGAGGCCGTCCTTAACAAGTAGGTGTCTAGTGTGTTTATTGTTATGACTTGGAAACATTTATAAAGCACCATGTATCCAGGATAAAAAACCTGCTCAGAGGTGCTAACGGTGTAAAATATGTATATACCTTTAAACTAAATAAATAGGTTAAATAAATAGGTTAAAATAAGTTAAATAATAAGTTGTCTCAATAAAATTAATTAATTAAATACCGTTATAAATTGTAAAATTAGACATGCATAAAGATTAAGAAGACAAGTGTATTATGATGTAGTAACTTTAAAGTAGTTAAAAATGTATAAATTGTCAACATCATTTAACTGTCATTTCAGCTGGCCACACAGTGTTCTGTCTGGGTTGGCCTAGAAAGTAGAGTGTCGTCTCTAGAGCAGATGACCATGGGGAGTGTTCTGCTGACAGTTTCTGCTGACAGTGTTTATTATCTTAGTATTTTTGCTTGGTGGACAAGTAGAGTACTTAACTACTTATTGGAATTGGAACAGTTTATTTGACAATAAACACATGAAAGCAAACAATACATTAAAAACAAAACATTTAGGTATAATTTGTTTTGTGAAGACTCACCAAGGCTTTAAATGTTGCTAGTGTGAAACAGCCCACTTAAACTAAAGGGAGTCCTGAATAAATAGATTTAGTATTATCTTCATTATGGTACATTATGAATTTATTTAAAGGAGAAATGAATATGAATGCATGTTAGTATTAAGCATTTCATTTGGTATACCTGAAGGTAATTACATCTTGCAGTAGCGATTTATTTCTGTTCTTGTTTTTAGAACTACTATTTATAATCTCTGTCCTGCTGGTGATGTGCTTGACAGTTGTGACAATTGTTGTGAACACATGTGACAACTTGACAGTCACAACATCTTCATAGTCATGGCAACTGGACAGTTACAACAGTTGTACAGTTGTTATAATGTTGACACTTTGTCCACTGTGTGGGGTGAATGCAGGACGAGGCAGTCCAACCGCTTTAGTACTAGCTTTATCCCCTTAGCCGTTCAAGCCCTGTCAAAACAGAAGTGATTTTTCTCCCAACCTCAGGAAACACATATTCCACTTTCCGATGAGTTTTTAGTGTGTATATTTTATCATAATTTATTATATATTATTTTATTTCTAATTTTCTATTTTAAGCTAATATATTTTTACTAGATCGTATCAATTATTTATCGATGTTATAAAGAAAAGAAAATTATTCGGACCTTTTTATGTGATTGTTCTTATTTATTTATTTTATTTAAAGTAGTAGTATATTTTATCATCATCGTTTGGTGCATGTGAATGTGTTGTTATGTGACTGTACTAGTACGACGACCAATATCATAACACATTCCAATGTTTTATTGTGACTACAGTGTGAACACACGGCAATAAAGCTATCTCATCTCTCAGATTTGTATCTCTCGAATGTGTCTTTGAGCAGGTCCGAGAGGGAACAGCTCAACTCTGACCGGGACATGCTCATGAAGAAGTTGGTCGAGGTCGAGATGGACGGTCAAGCCGCCGCAAAACAGGTGGCAGCACTGAGGGACTCGATGCAACGACTCAGACAGGTTTGTCCGGACACTTTGTAGTCCAGGGCCTGCCCTATAGGCCCGTAGACATTTCGTACGTAAGAAAGTTTGACTGTTGATTTGTGTAATATATACATATGGCTTTAGAATTATACTAGGTGGAAATTAAAAAAACTGGAATTGGCAGTCATTTTGAACAATGGCCGTCGCCACCTTATGCCCGGTTTTTTAAATGCCCACCTAGTAGAATTTTAAAGCCATATGTATATATTACTAAAATCAACAGTCAAACTTTCTTAAGTACGAAATGTCGACGGGCCTATAGGGCAGGTCCTGGACTATTGTATAAATTCACTTACGCTGTAAAAAAGCCTGTTTTTTATTGATCATTGTAATTGTGATTTAATTTTTCCATATAGGTAACACCAGAACAGCACCTTTCTGTATTGCTGTGGTGACTCATTACTCCTCCGTGGTGTTAGATCACTGTGAGCATCTAAACCAATCATATTCTTTCTATTAAGTGTATAGTATATCTAAGACAAACTAATACAATATTTAATCTTTTAAGTCTACATGCCTGTGACACTGTGTGTATTAGTGGCAATGGCACAGTCGCTGAACTTTGAACCCAACTAAGAGAACGTGGGTCGAATCCTGTGCAGCAGTGTCAAATTTATGGCATGTTTGTTCACTCTACACTACCTGTTACTCCAGTTCACTCAGCTGTATGAATGAGTACATGGCTCTAAACCCTAGTGGATATTTGTGTAGGAATAGTGCATCATTTGCAGCATGGCTGGATGCTACCCAGAGAAGTTGAGATGGTTTTCAAATGAACAGGTATAAAAGTGTGAAGTGACTTGATCGGACTTGAGGATTGGATACTGCGCTACATAAGAACTCACCTTTAATAACTTAAAATGGATGTATTCACTCATGCATGAATAAGAATGTCAACATCAGCTATATAGGAATTTACATTTATAATAAATAAATAAAATAAATAACAGTATTTGTCTACGCCATATATCTAGCAATAAAACCATTCAGAGGCGCATTACATTTTACAGGAATATACAAATTACCTTAAAATAAAACAATAGAGATGTAGTTGTAAAATAAATAGATCAGCAAAACATTTTCAATATAAATAAATAATATCAGTCTTAATAATGCTAGAATACTAATACTGATATATAATAGTTAATTATATTACAAGTTAAAAATAATAATAAAATAGTTGATGAATAGTAGATATTAAAAATGTTCGGATATTATAAACTTTTTTATCAAACCTTTATCTTTAAAAAAAGGTAAGTTTTTATATAGCGCAGTATCCAGTCCATAGGACTGCTCAAAGCGCTTTTACACTTTACTTCCCCGGCAGATGTGTTCAATCAAATACCATCTCAACTTCTCTGGGAAGCATCCAGCCACATACAATTAATGTGCGAAAGGCTGCGCGTACACATATCCACCACTGTCTATTGCCAGGTACTCATTTATACAGCTGAGTGAACTGGAGCAATGTAGAGTGAAAAAAACTTGCCCAAGGTTTTAACACCGAAGCCAGGATTCGAACCCGGGTTCTCGTAGTCGAGAGTCCGAAGCTCTACCCCTGAGCCATTGCGCTTTACATGCACATGTTCACTCATGCATGACTGTGGACATCATTCCCTGCTCACTCATGCGTGACTGTGGACATCTTTCCCTGTTCACTCATGCGTGACTGTGGACGGCATTCCCTGTTCACTCATGCGTGACTATGGACATCATTCCCTGTTCACTCATGCGTGACTGGACATCATTCCCTGTTCACTCATGCGTGACTGTGGACATCATTCCCCTGTTCACTCATGCGTGACTGTGGACAGCATTCCCTGTTCACTCATGCGTGACTGTGGACAGCATTCCCTGTTCACTCATGCGTGACTGTGGAAGTCTTTCCCCGTGCAGGAGAAGCAACTGTCGTCGACGGACTCGCAGATGTTGAACAAGCAGAAGGAGCTGCTCCTGGAGCGGCTCATGGAGTTTGAGTTGACGAACCGGTCGCTCCGCCGCATGCTCCGGGAACGACACGAGGAGGAAGCGAACAGTATGCGGCTCCGGGAGCAGAGAGACCTGCTCCTGCTGAAGCTCCGGGAGACGGAGGACTCGGTCCAGGTGGGTATGGGGGGATCTGGGAGGACATGGGAGACAGGGAAATGTAGTTAGGGAGACGGAGGATACAGATACACACTAGCGAGGACACATTATGTAGGGGAACCAAATAGGTGTGCGTGAGGATAAATTGCTGCACAACTTGATCGAGGTGGTCAGGTTCACTGGTGACGTATATTTGTATAAAATGGTTTTGATTGTGGTTGTGTTATACGTTCATGTTTTCTACAATCGGTTAGATTTCTGTAAATTCCAGCTTATACTTGCTATATAGTGTCACAGTGACCAGATGATATAACAGATATGACTTTGAGCTGCCTGGCATCATTTTGGTGGTTCCTTTGCAGGTCTATAGAAATAAAAGTGGGGGTATGATAAGACTGCTCAGTACCGACCATTGGTGTTTGATCAATGCTGCCAGTCCTTGCTGTACAAGACGCCCGTGAAGTTGTAGCCGAGAGACAAACCAACACTGACAACATTTTCAGCCAGTATACAAAGTTACAAACCTAACATTCCCATCTAGTGTAGACATCACAAAGAAAAAGGGTAACAGTAAAGGAGAAAGAAGAACAAAGTTCAAATATCTATGGGGCTATGACACTTAGGGTCACAATAAAAGCAGGATCACTGGAATGTGTTCCACCCGTGGAGTCGTCAGAAGGTGAGACACTTGTAGATGTTGACTCGGATGTGACGTGTTGACAGAGGCTCCGGACAGAGGTGTTGGACAAGTCCCGGCAGATCGCTGACCAGCGAATACAGATGACCGCACAACAGGTCAGTGTGATTGTGTGGACACACACAGCCATGTTAAGATAAAATATGAGATGTCCTTTAGTAATCCAAAAAAGGGAAATTAATTATCAATGAAGAAACTACAGTGTATGTAATATTAATGAATAAACTACATCATCATATTCGCATAGTCACAACCATTATCTGGTCAAATCACCCCCAGGAATACATAATGTGGAACTAGTGAATGTTATGACCAAAATGGCTATTAGCACCAGTTTGTTGTTATATAATGCTGCAACAAGTTTCACCCTCTAGCAGGCGCCAATGTATCAATTTATTTTTCACTATACATTAGGATGAAACCAAATCATAAATGCTTAACATATTTTAGGAATTTCTGACGTTGTCATCAACTCTGAACCTGGTACAAGTTATGACCTTTTAGTGAGCAGGACACGACATTTACCGCTGACTGTGTTTTGTCAACAGGAGGAGACGATGTGTATCTCAAACAAGCAGGTTTCTCTCGAGTCCACCAGGGCGCACTTACAGAAGCAGCTGCGTCAGAAAGAGGCTGACTGTAACCGCATGGCCGTCCAGATCAGGGTAGGTCGACACGACAGAGTTGCACTAACACAACAGTTGGTGGTGCTGTGTGATGAAGTCAAACTGTGGGGAGAGGTGGTCGCGTGGTAGAGCGCCGGACTGTCAATCGATGGTACGGCGGATCAATCCCACCTACCGCCGTTTCGAAACTTAGGCAATTTCGTTCACCTCACATTGCCTGTGTCTTTCGGAAGAGACACTAAAAGCCGGTGGTCCCTTATATCTGGTGTCTATGCCAGGGAAATAAAAGATCCCACACAGGGGGTAAATGTGTAACCTGTAGTGGACGCACTAATTCTAGAGAAGGACAACTCAAGCTCGACAATACTCTAGTCACAAACATGTGGCTAACATAGAGTGATGAGCTAACCATAAGAAGAAGAAGAACTACTTTGTTGTGTACTTGACAAGTAGTTCAGTCACCACTGACACCAGTGACACAGTTTTGTAATCATACCATTAATTGTTTTCATGTTCTAATATTCTACCGGTGTTGACATTTAGAAGTGCACGAAGTGATAAACGTAGATTTGAAAATGTGAATGTCCAAACAAAGGAAACACATGCATGTGTTGTGTTGTTGTTTTAGACCCTAGAGAGTAAGTTGGCCCAGGAGAGGATCGAGATCGACCACCTCCAAGGCCAGGTGGAGGTAGCGAGGGAGAAGGGTGACAGGGACAAGGAGGCCCTCAAGAAGGCAGCCAGGTGGGTCCCACTCACGCCCAGAACATGTCCAGATGTGTCCACACATAGCCGTAGTGTCACCAGTTGACACACCATGCAGAAGTGCAAACACTTGTTCTGATGTTCTTGTCACACATAAGTGGCACATGTGATAGTAACTTTATTTAAACACCATCAGATCCGGGGCTAATTCTAAACTGAACACAATTCATGTGACAGCGAGTTCCATAAAGTAGGCCCATCACCTCAAACACCTGGCGACCTAGCCATTCTAAGTTCGGCACGGCGTAGCGAATAGCAAACAACCACCAGAGTGTAGGGTGCGGCACAGTGTGTGACAGCGTACGTATACATACTACGATATTGCACCTATACTCTGGGTGATTTTCAACACATCAATCAACGTAGGCGATGCTCAGTTGACATATATTGACACTCGGCGTTGCACACCTTGAGGCAGTTACCGAAATACCTTTTTTTTTAAATCCAGCTGATTGTGTGACCCAAAAATGAGGCGACAGTGTGTTTAGAAACCCATGTGTTTTGTTCCAGAGTGCAGAAGCACCGAGCCGCCCACAGTGAGGAGGCAGTTGAACAGGCGAACCTGAAACTGATGGAAAGGGACGCAATGATGGCGGACATGCGGTCGCAGATAGATGGACTCATGACGTGTCTTGATAAGATAAGCAAGGAGAAGTCGCAGGCCCTCGCCGAGAACTCCGCCTTCAAGACGTACGTTGTGTCTTCTCTGAGTTCTGGGGACAGATTCACTGAGATAATGAAATTCGTAATTAAATAGCCTGTTGTTAATTTTAAGGAGGATTTTCAAAATGTGGCGGATCGGTGAGCTGTGTTGTGTTTGTAGGAGGATCAATGAGCCGTGTTGTGTTTGTAGGAGATTGAGTGAGATATGTTATGTCTGCAGGAGGATCAGTGAAATTGTATTCTGTTTACAGGAGAATCACTGTGTTTGTAGGAGGAACAATGAGCTATGTTGTGTTTGCAGGAGGATCAGTGAGCTATGTAGTGTTTGCTGGAGGATTAGTGAACTCTGTTGTGTTTGCAGGAGGATCACTGAACTATGTTGTGTTTGCAGGAGGATCACTGAACTATGTTGTGTTTGCAGGAGGATCACTGAACTCTGTTGTGTTTGCAGGAGGATCACTGAACTATGTTGTGTTTGCAGGAGGATCACTGAACTATGTTGTGTTTGCAGGAGGATAAGTGGACTCGTGTGTTTACAGGATCATCACTGAACTCTGTTGTGTTTGCAGGAGAATCAGTGGACTCTTGTGTTTACAGGATGATCACTGAACTGTGTTGTTTTTCAGGAGGATCAATGGACTCTTGTGTTTACAGGAGCATCACTGAACTTTGTTGTGTATGCAGGAGGATCAGTGGACTCTTGTGTTTACTGGAGGATCACTGAACTATGTTATGTTTGCAGGAGGATCACTGAACTCTGTTGTGTTTGCAGGAGGATCACTGAACTCTGTTGTGTTTGCAGGAGGATCACTGAACTATGTTGTGTTTGCAGGAGGATAAGTGGACTCGTGTGTTTACAGGATCATCACTTAACTGTGTTTTGTTTGCAGGAGGACCAGTGAACTCGTATGTTTACAGGAGCATCACTGAACTCTGTTGTGTTTGCAGGAGAATCAGTGGACTCTTGTGTTTACAGGATGATCACTGAACTGTGTTGTTTTTCAGGAGGATCAATGGACTCTTGTGTTTACAGGAGCATCACTGAACTTTGTTTTGTATGCAGGAGGATCAGTGGACTCTTGTGTTTACTGGAGGATCAGTGAACTCTGTTGTGTTTGCAGGAGGATCACTGAACTCTGTTGTATTTGCAGGAGGATCACTGAACTCTGTTGTGTTTGCAGGAGGATCACTGAACTCTGTTGTGTTTGCAGGAGGATCAGCGAACTGTGTTGTGTTTGCAGGAGGATCAGTGAACTGTGTTGTGTTTCCAGGAGGATCAATGGACTCTTGTGTTTACTGGAGCATCACTGAACTATGTTGTGTTTGCAGGAGGATCAGTGAGCTGGAGGGCATCCTCACACGGCTGGAGGACGACACCAAGAACAAGGTGGAGAGTGCAACAGCCCAGCTCCACGAGAGGACGACTGAGGTGGCTGCAGCAAAGCTGGAGAACGAGAGACTCAAGGTAAGTGAGACGGGTTTGAGATGTGTCACTTGACATGAACAGTTAAATAACCAGTGTCTCTACACCAATTATTTCTGTGTTCATATTGTGATGAAGAACAGTTTGCTGTTGTTCTTCTTCAGCAGATGACGTTTTTATCAGCCACACTGGACGCATCGCATCTTATTCCACATTTTGACTTGATGTATGGGAACCATTTAGATATAATAAAATAGGTTTATGATGCAAATGTTCAATTTATAAAAAAAAAAATCCTTGTTTCAAATTAATTGGGTTTAATTGTTTGTATACAAAAAGGGACGCAATCTCACAGAACTGCAGATTGTTATCTTGAGATAATAGCTATGTTTGCCTTTCAGTAGAGACAGGTTCTCTTTGTTATTCTGTAATATATTGCACAGATACAGTGTGACTCGTAGTGCTGCTTTACCAGTGTGGATTGGTGGTGGCTTTTGCGTAGTCGCTAGTTGCGTCATCTTTTGCTGGTTTCACAAACCCTCGCTGTGTTCATCACACAGACAGAAATGACTTTCCCTAGTCGTGGAGTCAGTGGCCCAAGCCAGTATTCTCGAGTCATGTCAATTTCCCATTGCGTGGTTTGATTTTATATGAGGTGCATGATATGGCATGCAGAAAATTCAAATAAACCAATTGCTAGTTTACCAACGCATGGTATTAGCAATTTGTACAAATAGTCACATGTTAGCAAGTATGTTTGGAAAATAGTGACAAATTGCTTGCAGAATGAAGCATCAAGCACTCATCCAGCTGCATGATACGATACTGTTGATATGAATATACATACATACATTTGTGTATTATATATACATATACTTGTTTCATGTTTCAGTGTTCTCTTGCTCCTAGAGTGGCATTAACAAGCATGCTGTGCATACTAACATGTTTACTCACCCTGCATGTTGTGTTTCTACTGACATTTTGCGTGTCTTTTTATTATTCTTTACTGTATGTGTAATGGTACCGACTGGTATTCATGGATGTTTTGTCACATATATGAAATTGTAATAATTACAATACTGTGATTGCCTAAAAGATAATTAATTACATCGATATATATTGCATAGCACTTACAGACAAACACATCTGACAGCAGACATATGTTTCATCCCTCTTCTGACACCATTCAGTATAGTTGACCCAATGGCTAATCAGCATATTATATGCCACTTCTGACACCAATCAGTGTGCTATATCCCACTTCTGACACCAATCAGTGTGTTGTATCCCAATTCTGACACCAAATCGGTGTGTTATATCCCACTTCTGACACCAGCGTGTATGCTGGGTCCCACTTCTGATGAAATTTGGTATCTTGGAACCGACATCATGCACCATATCAGGTCCCACACGTGACGCCGTCATACAGGTGTAGTGACATGTTAAGATTTGTTTCTAGACAACATTATCAGCAGTTGAAGGGAAACTGCAACTAGGAGAGAATGAGGTCACCCAGCTGCGAAATAACCTCACAGAGTACGAACGTTTAGTTGAGGAGTATCGTGCTCAGGTAAGGGGCCAGCAGCGTGCATGCTAGGGAACGTGTCAAAAAGTGCTTGTTAATTAATAAGGTAATTAATAAATGAAGGCACATACCCAATCATACATACAGTACCAACAAGAATTCACCTGTATCAACTGAGACAGTGCAGATATGGTTAATCTTACACTTTCCCGAGGATGTTTTAGTGTGTCGATTTTTAGATAAGGTACTAATATTATTGAGTTGTTCAAGGGATAGTGTGCGTTTTAGGAATTACTATGTAGGTTAAGTTACTGCAGAGCAACATGAGAGATCTCGGATTTAGATTGTGGGTGTGGGAAATATCGGCCAAGTTTGGTTAATTTTATTACTGCTCCAAGTTTATGTAACAGCAAACATTATTTGTGCACTTAATCATCATCTATATATATATATATATATATATATATATATATATATATATATATATATATATATATATGAACAATGGTATTCATAAATGAAGTATTCCAGTGCAGACTAAATTCATTAGAATAACATCAAGACATATCTTTTAGACATCGTTCTAGTCTCATGCCACTTCTAGTCTCTCCAGCAGGATTGGCATTTCTAGGCTTTAGATTCTGCCTGTTGTAGTTAACATGTAATGTTATGTTGAGAAGTATTACACTGTAGTGATTCTACACTGCTGTGTGAAGCTCCTATGTCTCACAGCAGTTGGCGTTCTTCTTGTAATGCTTCAGGGTAAATAGGCTCCTGCGTGTGACATTCAAAGTGTAACACATAATAGCTGGCTATACTTATGTACTCTATGGTTTAGCCTCCATGTGTAGCAAATTTAACTTGTGTCCGTATGTTTAATAGTCCTGCAGCTATCTGTCGCCATGTTTCTGGCTTGTGGTAAATGTTGTGGTACGTGTGCTGGCAGATGTCGACTGTAGATAGAAGTGGACAGATTGTCATTTGCTTCATAATCTGTGACACTTGTGATTTATTCCTTACCCACATATGCCAAACTGCTGTAGTATTTAATAGCAACATGTACAATGTTATTTTAATTTTCATTACAGTGACACGGCTTTCTTTATTCAGTGATTTGACCAGATTTTAAACAGAGATGTGACTGTTTTTATTCAGAGATTTGTCTTCAGCGAATTCTAAAGTCTTTGTTATTGAGATCACCGGGTCAATAAGAAAAATATTTTCTGGAGTTGGAAAAAAGGGCCATGGTTTAGTGATTGTGAAACAGTTTTATAAGATTATAATAAGACAAAACTTGAATTAGATATACATTTTTTAGCAAATAACAGTCAAAATGGTCAGACGATATATCGCACAGTCAGTCAACATCTGGGTTATAGAAACATCAACCACACTGTATATTTGTTATACAAAGGAAAACAATTCAGTACCATTTGCAATACAATCATGAAATTTGCAACTAACTGTAAAACAAAGCTAACATTACAACATTATATCCCATGTGAACTTAATGGTAGCTGCTTTGTATTGGAACATGACACACAGAGTAGACTCAGGGCTGGAATAGGTGTGTGTGTGTGTGTGTGTGTGTGTGTGTGTGTGTGTGTGTGTGTGTGTGTGTGTGTGTGTGTGTGCGTGCGTGCGTGCGTGCGTGCGTGCGTGCGTGCGTGCGTGCGTGCGTGCGTGCGTGCGTGCGTGCGTGCGTGCGTGCGTGCGTGCGTGCGTGCGTGCGTGTGGTGTGTGTGGTGTGTGTGTAGGTGTGTGTTGTTTGTCACATCGTACTCTGCTATGTCTTACCACTGTGTCTTGCTTCCATTCTGTCCATCATAGACACAATCATTTATGTCACGATCACAACAACTACGCTCCGACAAATCTAGTATGGTAAGGCTTACTGGTGCCGTAGCAACAGTGCTGGCAGTTTTCGGCATGCATTTATGTTACAGCTTTGGAATGCATTTTTGTCAGCATTTATAGACATGTCATTGATGCTGTGTTTGAGTTGGAATCCCATTGATTTGCCTACTGGGGAGATGCATGTTCAGGCAGCTTGCTTCTTACCAGTTGTAGAAGTGATATATTCATGAACATGGCATGTGTTTGAGTTGTAGTTTGATTCTATGGTTTGTAGCTGACAATTCACACTTTTTATCTTCTTTGGAAGATAAGCATTCTTTTTGCATGCGTAATACAAAAATTCATCTAACGATTGTAAAGAAACAAATTGATGAACAGAATGGTGGAAAATATTTTAGGAGAAGAAATTGTTTGCATTCAAATACACAAATACACACAAATACACACACACACACACACACACACACACACACACACACACACACACACACACACACACACACACACACACACACACACACACACACACACATACAGACACACTCACACATACAGACACACACACATACATAGTTATTACATACACACTCATACAGACACACACACACACACACACACACACACACACACACACACACACACACACACACACACACACACACACACACACACACACACACACACACACTCACTCACTCACTCACTCACTCACTCACACGCATACAAACACTCACACACACTCACACACACAGACATTTATACTTATAATCTTCAACCAACTATTGGAGTATAATTTTGTACTTTTAAGTTATTCTTTTAAAACATTTCTATAATGTTTTATTTTTATCTCCAGTGTTTATTTGCCAATCATTGTTTTCTTTCCTGATTAATTTTTTTTTAATGTCTCTACCTCTGTACTTCATATGACATATGCATAACTAATACTTATAATATTATGGTATTTTTTGCATGATTAAAATTAGCTCACTAACATTAATAATGGCTCAGCGGGCATGTCTAATGATGGGCTGAATGTGAGCTAGCATGACTTTTTAAACATAGGCAGGAAGCACATTAAATATAGAATAGCATGACTTTTTGAACATGGGCTAGCATGAGTTTTAAAACACAGACTAGCATGACTTTAAATATAGAATAGCATGACTTTTAAAATATGGTCTAGCATGACATAAACATGGGCTGGCATGCCTTTTAAAATATGGACTAGCATGACTTTAAATATAGAATAGCATGACTTTTAAAACATGATCTAGCATGACTTAAAACATGGACAAGCATGACTTTAAATATAGAACAGCATGACTTAAAGCATGAGTTTTAAAACATGGACTATCATGATGTAGAACTAATATGACTTTTATTGGGATTTGTTCTCGTGGGGGTTATGTGTAAAATAAATGCACTCATGACTTATTAGTAATTACTGAGGTTGCACAAGCTGGCATAACTTTGGTGTGAGCTATAATGATTCAGTAAATGATGATTTGCCCCAGTCTCAGGTCCATTTGATTGAAACATTAAAAAAGTGATAACACGTTGTTGATATATTAATTTCTCGCACTGTAAAAACCTGACTTTGTTGTTTGTTGCAAAAATATTTTACCATGCACAAAGTGATGTAAGTAATTACTTATAACACCTCCAACACCAGACATCTCTTTTGTTCTGTGAAGTGTTGACTCATCAGGGCCCTGTGTTGATGTGTACACAAAATCAATACAAGTACAATTGTGTAATGGCAGACAAACATAATTATTAGGAAATCATTCTGAAGTACACAGTTACACTGGAGCATACACTTATTGAATGTCTAAATACAAAGTCTGTCCATCTGATTGATGTTTCTACGTGGAGCTGGTTGGTTTCCCATTGATGTCATGTCATTTGTCTTCTTTAACCTAGATATATGTTAGATTGTACAAGTTAGTTCCTGTTAATGATTGGCTTGTGTATATTAGCCTGAAATAACTAATCATGGTTTATACTTTCTGATTGCTGTTATGTACATATTAGTTTGTGACAATATTGAGTTAATATAACCAGTGTGTACCAGTTAGTGTATGAAAGTGATTAGTTAGCCAGGTGTTGGCTAGTCTTAGACGCTCATCAAGTGCCCGGAAGCTAACACACGGTGCACAGTGGTTGTTGGTGGTGGTGCACTGTTGTTGCAGGTGACTCACATGACACGTCGGTTGTTGCTGGTTGTTGCTGGTATCCTGTTGTTGCTGATGGTCAACACACCAGTGGTTGTTGGTGATTGTTCTTGCAGGTGACACACAGACTGTTGTCAGTTGTTGCAGCTGTATTGTTACTACAGTTGACCCCCATGGATGTGTTGTTGTTGTTGTCGGTTGTTGCAGGTGTGTAGTTGCTGCAAATGACCCATGTGTTGTTGTCATTGTCGGTTGTTGCAGCTTGTTGTTGCTGCAATTGATCCATGTGTTGTTGTTGTTGTCATTGTCTGTTGTTGCAGCTGTGTTGTTGCTGCAATTGACCCATGTGTTGTTGCAGGTGTGTTGTTGTTGCAGTTGACCCATGTGTTGTTGTTGTTGTCGGTTGTTGCAGGTGTGTTGTTGCTGCAGTTGACCCATGTGTTGTTGTTGTTGTCGGTTGTTGCAGGTGTGTTGTTGTTGTTGCAGTTGACCCATGTGTTGTTGTTGTTGTCGGTTGTTGCAGGTGTGTTGTTGCTGCAGTTGACCCATGTGTTGTTG
>OZ024859.1:13912279-13957279 GCA_964017155.1 Oasisia sp. SBJ-2009
TATTCTGCTCAAATGTTGCATTTCACATACAAATATTCCTTATTTCTAGTGAAATTAATTTTATATAATTACAGTAATGAGACAAAATTTGATAGGTTAGGTATGATGCATTGGCCAATATGTAAATTTGTAAAATACACATTTCAAAATAGGTTAGACGCTCCAAATGAAAGTATAATTAAGTACATGTTTTACCAAATACACCAAGTATAAATACAGATTCAGCAGTCAGGAGAAAGGCAAATAAAAATACAAAATTGGCTTATTTCAGGGTCCGTACAGGGCCTTGAAAGTCTTGAAAAGCCTTGAATTTTATTGGACCAAATTCAAAGCCTTGAAATCCTTGAATTTTATCAAGTGGTCTTGAAAAGTTTTGAATTTAATTGTGGTAAATAAAATATTTTTTGACTCAATTGTCTTGACGAACTACAAGATGTAGGCCAGTGGCAGTCGGGCGGATGGGAAAGGTGACACACAAATTACTAACTGTTCTTAGTCGAGTAAAATAAGTTGGTCGAGTGTGATGCGATTCATTTTAGATTCATGTTTTCAGTGTTAATTTACTGTGATTAAAAGTACAGACATCATTAAAACAGTCTTGAATTAATTTTTCAAATAGCCTTGAAAAGTCTTGAATATCCTTGAATTTGAAATGTCCAGATGTGTACGGACTCAGTTATTTAAATACAAGTATCATGTATGTATTTGTCCCCAACTCTGGCTAGAAAAAATCACTTAACTTGTGACAATGGAGTGATGTCACAGAGGTCACGTGATGTCACAGAGGTCACGTGATGTCACAGAGGTCACGTGATGTCACAGAGGTCACGTGATGTCACAGAGGTCATGTGATGTCACAGAGGTCGTGTTGTCGAGCACATCTGCAGCGAGTGTGTGTGTGTCTGTGCCCCAGGTGAAGAGTCGCTTACAGGTGCGGCTGCAGGAGCTGGAGCCGATCCCGGAGATGCTGCGGAGCACTGAGCTCCAGTTGCAGGAGGCAACGGCGAAGCTGCACAGCCACGAGGCGCGGAGCAAGGAGAGCAACTTGCTCCTGGAGGAGCTCACGACTAAGGTGTGCACCATCGCACGACATCACCACCAGGTGTCCTCGCAGGCACTAACATGTCTACTAAAGAGGTCAAAATTAGGAGGTTTTTTTTGAAGAAAAAAAATTCTATTTATTGAATTTGTTTTAGAATTTTAAAAAATTAGATTTTTTTTCTGTTTATTTAAAAAAAAATGTTTTAGAATTGATAATTGACTTATCCATATGAAGTCCCTATTTTGATGGACGTCGTCAAATGCAATATTTTAATGCAAATTCACATGTTGACCTGCAGTGTTCCCGAATCATAAAATGGACAAACACGTATCTATTTCATAATGGATGATTGCATGATGCAATGTAGTCATTTTACTCAGTTGATACTGTTTCGAACCTCAAGTGGAAAATTGCTGCTCCCTGGGGTACTAGTGCTGATCAGAAATCAGCTCAGTAATTTCCACTCACCTCGGGTGTGAGTGTGAATGTGAGCCTTAACTTTGAGTCATGTACATCTACGTGTGATTGTGTCTCGATGTTGGGGATTGATAAATGCATTTATTAAAATGGTTTTGAATAATTTTTAATTTTCATTGTGTATTTTAAATGTTAAAAACAAACCAGGTTTACAGATATTGACTTGAATATAACTATGCGGACCGTTTTTATATTATTCATGTTTAAGATATATGTTTTGAAGGAAATCGTGCAATGAAAAAATGAAAGTATTAATGCAAATGCAGTGGAAATCATCACCAAATGCTGCTGCTGCATTTGGTTGCTGCAAATAATTTCTAGTACATTTGCATTTGAACACAAGTCTGACATATGTTATGTCAACCCTTGTCACTTCTTGCATCTGTTGACCAAAACAGAACAGAAAGTTTCTTTTGGTAATGTGTACTTTGTAGTCATCGGTTGAAATGTGTACATAGCCATACAGAAGTATACAAGTCAATCGTAGAACATTATTAAACTTATGAGCCTAGATTTTGTTCTTTATCAAATCAGTTATGACTAAAATAGGCAACTACGCATACGATTATCAGAAATAATCTCGATAACTCCTACTGAGACAAAATAGGTCATATCACAGCAGACTAACCATTTATGTAGTAATTATGTTAATCTTTCTATTAGGAGTTGATGTCGTGTTTGTGGGAGTGTGTGTTTGTTTTCCTGTTTATGTGCTTGAGGGAATGCGTGAGTCTTTCTTCTAAACCTGCGTTCAGCTACAGTTACTATGCTCGAGGAAAATAGTCTTGCTTATGATTCCTCAAATCATCCAGTTAGAACTATGATTATGTTAACTTCTGTGTAATTAATTTTGCAGTTAAAATGTGACTAGAGTTTTTTACAGTTTCAGATTATTGAGTAATTAGAATGAGTCAGTTGAGAACTGGTATGTGGAAATGAGGGAATTGAATACGTGCCCAGCTTTTGAATATACAATATCATTATAAAACATCAAACTAGTTTTGTTACACTGACTCATTCACAGTTCGGTGTGAAATTAAACACAAGATGTAATGATTACAACCTAAGCTATGTGTAATAATTACAACTTAAGGTGTAAGTCACTACCATTGAACTCAGTAACCATTTCATTGCCACTGAGCAGTGTCAGTAATTTGAGTGTCACGCAAATAAACGGCTCGTAGTATTTACTATTCCTATTGCAAGTTAACTGTCTCTAACTGTCGTTATTGTGTTTACCTTTACTAATAATAACTATGTCAGCATTCATTGGCCTTTGCAACACTCAAGGAGGCAATTTATTTAAAATATCCTTGTCGAAATTTTGGAGGAATTTAGACTCATGAATGGTTGTCGGCATTCTCAGCTGAAGAGGTAAATTTTACATACAAATCAGTCGGTTTTTACTGGATTTTCTTCTGGATATTCCACTTTATTTGGTACAATCCCAAACTGTGTTATTTGTTTAGAGGTCTTTGCTATTCTTATAAAACTGACTTTAATACAACGAAAATCTTGATCCGGTGATATAATTATATACACGAGGAAGCTCATTGTTTTCTTATTTTATTCTCACGATGAATGAAACCTGAAATAATGATGCCATCCACATGGCATATCAGTTATTGAAACCATCTTTAAAATAGAACACATATAGACAGGTAAATTAATTTTTCAACATGGTAAAATAATTGTGTTACAAACATGCAACCACTATTCGGAAACTGTGATGTAAGTGTTTGTCCCCACAAAGCACCCTTTAGTGTAGGGATGCATGGGAAAACTGGCAACTAACCTGTTTACTCCCAGAATCTAGACAAAGCGTACTGATCACTCTGCATATTTTGGGCTGCTTGCTAGAACAACCGAAGCATGGTTAAACATTTTCCCTGATAACATCATCAAGGTTACGCATTTCTTGGTTATGCTGTTTTAGGTCTCGTACCTACTTTGTTTCCTCTGACAAAACTAATCGTGTTCCTCTGTCTATAACATGTGTCTTGTTGGTTTATGAAAACACAACTGTCGCAGTTGTCGGCCTGTAAGTACAGCATGTTGTCCCTACCAACGTCATATGACACTTGGCACTGACGTCATATGACACTCGGCACTGCATGGTCCACATGGCCGTCACATGTTGTCGGCGGCCTCATGTTATATTGGCATGCTTCATTGGGATTCTTGTAATATTTAATTAGCATGTTCCTCTGGAGGATTCTAGTTATACTGGCACGTGTCTAGACAATTCTTGTCATATTGGTATGTGTCTAGACAAATTATTTTCATATTGGCATGTGTCTAGGCAATTCCTGTCATGTTGGCATGTGTCTAGACGATTCCTATCATGTTGGCATGTGTCTTATGAGGATTATTACATTTCTCTCTTTGCAACCACATCCAGTTATTATAGTATTTGTAGCATAGAAACTGTTTGTTAAAGTGAAAAAATTGAAAAAACTTTATTATTTTAAACGTAATAAAATAAGTAATAGTGCAAATGAGTGCAGCAAAATATATTTATTTCTCAATAAATGTTTCCACAAACATAACAGTTAACTCAGATGTTCTTCTGTAACGTCTAAAACGTAAGTCACCAAAATAAACTGTTACTCTTTATCCGTTCCTTTTTCTTGCAATTTTTTTGGTCTCTTCCTTTTTTCCCTCTCGCTTTCCCTCCTACAATTTTCCCTCTCACTATTGCTCCTACAACTACTAAATGTGACTGTTGTTTTGGTCAGTTGGAGATTCAGACGAAGGACATGGACTTGGTCAGAGAGAAGTGGCTCTCATCTCAGGACGAAGTTCGCACTCTCAAGCAGAAGCTAGAGACAATCGAGAAGTAAGTCACATGACCAGGGGGAAGGAAGGTGAAGGTCGCTGTTCCCTATGGGGTGACTCTCATTCCATCAATTTTGTGATTTTGACAGAAATACACCGTATAACCCCATCTTTCCCTCAACAAATCATTTCAAACGAATAAAACACACATCCAAACCCATAGCTAACAACGATACAGTACCATAACCAATCCAAAGGTGTTGTTTATGAGAAGATCTCTTTTTAAATGGTTGCACATAAATTTAAATAAGTACTTTTGGGAAAAGAAATTGTTGAATAATAAGTTTATTTTATAACAAAATATTAGTCAACAATTTCCTTTTCCAAAAAGAAAATTTCCCACAAAATGACACCTATCCAAAATTTATAGATTTTCTGGTTGTCATGGTTATGCGAATTGCATATAATCTCGTGGATAACCTTCTTTTTATACAAACATAATACCCTGCAAATTTGGCCAAGATACAATGAGTAGTTGTTGAGAAGAAAATGTTTTATAATTTTTTACTTCTTAATCACAACCAAGAACAGGGTATTACTTGGATCCTGAACACTGATTTTTCGGGTTTCACTGTCGGCCATCTTGATTGTTTTACTTATGCAAATTATATGCTAATTTATTTATCTTAGTTACACATCAATTATTTTATGACTAACATGTGCACAAAACCTTTCTGAATCATACAATATATACTTTTATACACTTTTGATGAACTGTTTTGATTTTATAGCTCATTATATGAACACATGTGAAGATTTGAGTTTCAGACTCTCAGAAACTCAGGGCTTAAGAGGTTAATTTTAAAACGGAAATGTCGAAAGGGAGCCGATGTCTTGACTCGTGGACCAGTCATCGGTTGTTAGACTTGTGACACGGTTGACGTGGCTGTTTCTTGTCTTCAGGAAGATGCAGGAGCTCGAGGGTCAGAACCGAGAGATCATGTGCACCGTGGCGAAGAAGGAAGAGGCAGTTCACCAGGCAAATGTGAGCAGGAGTAACCCTTGTTACATTCCTCGTGGGAAAACAAATGCTGGAAGACGAGAACACCAGCTGTGTGAAATTCGCTTTCTGTCAGCGTTAAATTAGAAGGAAATATAGTTACTAGTTTCATTTCGCCGGCGTCTAAAAACCTATCTCTTATGCTGGCTATCCGGAACTTCCTAGCACTTTCATCCATCTGTCGATCGATGACTTGCGCATTGTTTACAATAACGAGATTGCTTAATCTCTTGGTTTTGTCACACTTTTGTTATACGAAGTCTTTATTATTATTATTATTATTAACTAACAGAGGTATGCAAAGCAGGTGTGTGTCTGTGTGTGTCTGTGTGTGTCTGTATGTGTGCAGGCATGCATGTGTATGTGTCCAACCTCACAGACAATTTGGTCAGCGTTTGTGTTTGAGTGTTGACTAGCTTAAGAGAAGAATCCACAGATTATGCACAAGCATAGTAGATGTGCCAACATGTGCATTTGTGTGTGTCAGTGTGTATATGTGTTTGAGTGCACATGCATG
Source organism: Oasisia sp. SBJ-2009 (assembly GCA_964017155.1). Taxonomy (NCBI): domain Eukaryota; kingdom Metazoa; phylum Annelida; class Polychaeta; order Sabellida; family Siboglinidae; genus Oasisia; species Oasisia sp. SBJ-2009. The sequence goes on from OZ024859.1 coordinate 13,918,154, forward strand.
GATACGTGCATGTGTCCAGTAGATTAAGGTAAGAATCTCAGATAACTTACATACGTGTTATTGGTTATGTAAGGACATCACAGGTGACCCTCAAACTTGCTCGATGCATGCGTGTGTCATGTGTGTGTGGTGCTAGCTGAGATGTTGGCATCATTGCTACAACACTTGCTGAAATGTTGGCGTGGCTGCCAAAACATTTGCTGAGATGTTTGTGTAAAAGCCATGAGTATAATGGTGTTAGATGTGGCAAATTTATTATCATATATACATACTTACACATAAGTATTTTGTCTTAAAAATTAGACCTTCTCTGTAGACACGTGTCTAGTGTTTTGGTGTCAGATACCAGCAGTGCCATCAGCTGTAGGTGTCACGGTGAGGTGTTCTGTTGGTAGATGAGGATGGATGAACACACGCGAGAGAATGCGAGTCTGCAGCGACAACTAGAGGCAGCACTGTGCGACGCCCGCAGATTGTCCGAGACGGCCAGGGACAAGATCAGTTGTCGTGTGAGTGGACAAAGGTTGACCTTGGATGAGCCACGCCCTTAAGGACAAAGTTTGACCTTGGATGAGCCACGCCCTTAAGGACAAAGTTTGACCTTGGATGAGCCACGCCCTTAAGGACAAAGTTTGACCTTGGATGAGCCACGCCCTTAAGGACAAAGTTTGACCTTGGATGAGCCACGCCCTTAAGGACAAAGGTTGACCTTGGATGAGCCATGCCCTTAAGGACAAAGTTTGACCTTGGATGAGCCACGCCCTTAAGGACAAAGTTTGACCTTGGATGAGCCACGCCCTTAAGGACAAAGGTTGACCTTGGATGAGCCACGCCCTTAAGGACAAAGTTTGACCTTGGATAAGCCACGCCCTTAAGGACAAAGGTTGACCTTGGATGAGCCATGCCCTTAAGGACAAAGTTTGACCTTGGATGAGCCACGCCCTTAAGGACAAAGTTTGACCTTGGATGAGCCACGCCCTTAACGACAAAGGTTGACCTTGGATGAGCCACGCCCTTAAGGACAAAGTTTGACCTTGGATGAGCCACGCCCTTAAGGACAAAGGTTGACCTTGGATGAGCCACGCCCTTAAGGACAAAGGTTGACCTTGGATGAGCCACGCCCTTAAGGACAAAGTTTGACCTTGGTTGCGCCACATCCTTAAGGACAAAGGTTGACCTTGGATGAGCCACGCCCTTAAGGACAAAGGTTGACCTTGGATGAGCCATGCCCTTAAGGACAAAGTTTGACCTTGTATGAGCCACGCCCTTAAGGACAAAGTTTGACCTTGGATGAGCCACGCCCTTAAGGACAAAGTTTGACCTTGGATGAGCCATGCCCTTAAGGACAAAGGTTGACCTTGGATGAGCCACGCCCTTAAGGACAAAGTTTGACCTTGGTTGAGCCACATCCTTAAGGACAAAGGTTGACCTTGGATGAGCCACGCCCTTAAGGACAAAGGTTGACCTTGGATGAGCCATGCCCTTAAGGACAAAGGTTGACCTTGGATGAGCCACGCCCTTAAGGACAAAGTTTGACCTTGGATGAGCCACGCCCTTAAGGACAAAGTTTGACCTTGGATGAGCCACGCCCTTAAGGACAACGGTTGACCTTGGATGATCCACGCCCTTAAGGACAAAGGTTGACCTTGGATGAGCCACGCCCTTAAGGACAAAGGTTGACCTTGGATGAGCCACACCCTTAAGGACAAAGTTTGACCTTGGATGAGCCACACCCTTAAGGACAAAGGTTGACCTTGGATGAGCCACACCCTTAAGGACAAAGGTTGACCTTGGATGAGCCATGCCCTTAAGGACAAAGGTTGACCTTGGATGAGCCACGCCCTTAAGGACAAAGGTTGACCTTGGATGAGCCACACCCTTAAGGACAAAGGTTGACCTTGGATGAGCCACACCCTTAAGGACAAAGGTTGACCTTGGATGAGCCGTGCCCTTAAGGATAGCCACTTATTGAAAACACCTGTTCCTTAGTTTATGCAGAATGCACATTAAAAACAATTTCAGTACAAAATATTAAAATAACTAGTAAATTATGTGTGGAATGCAGGCTCATGACCATAACTAATGACAAAAGTGCATGAATCCTCAAAACTTACTATCATCTACCAGTGGTATATGTGATTGTGCAATTGTCAAAAATCCCAACAGTTTGAATGCTCAGTTGGCACCTGTTGGTGTTTAGCATGGCTAATTTTTTAACACAGAAGAGAATGAGAAAATACAAAACGCTATAAAGGAAGTCAGTAAACGGGACTGTATAATTATGGGGGATTTTAACCATGGGCGTATACAGTGGAAATCTCTACAGAGTACTGGGAGTGAAGATCAAAAGTTTTTAAATTTAGTACAAGACAGTTTCCTTATTCAACATGTGTTAGAACCAACAAGGGGTGAGAACGTGTTGGACATAGTGTTGAGCTCACAGAAGGAATTTATTGATAATGTCAGGATATGTGAGCCACTGGGATGTAGTGATCACAACCAGATATATTTTATCATCAAAGTAAAAGGAGAACAGAATCGAAAAATACGGTACAGGAAAAATTTTCACAAAGGAAGATATAAGGACATGAGGAAATATTTAGCAAAGATAGACTGGAATAACACACTGGAGAATAAGACAGCAAAAGAATGTTGGAATATCTTAAAGAGTGAAATTGACTGCATTGTCGAAAAATTTGTCCCCTTGAAAAAACAAGGGAAACGGTCAAAAAAGAAACACTTATCAAAAGAAGCCATTAGAAAAATCAAATACAAGCAAATGATGTGGAAGACATATAGACATAATGGAAGTGAAGAAGACTATGCCATTTATAAAGAAGCACTTAACCAAGCTACAGCTGAAATTAGAAATTCAAAGAGAAGCTATGAACAAAAATTAGCTTTTAATATAAAACATGACAGCAAGAGTTTTTATGCGTATGTTCGAAGTAAACAGAAAGTTCAGGATAAGGTCGGACCTCTAGAAGATAGTGATGGAAAAATAATAACAGAGGGATTCTTAATGGCAGAAAACCTAAATGAATACTTTAGTTCGGTATTTACCAGGGAAGATATTAGTGCATTACCAGTACCAGAGACTAAATTCGAAGGGAGAGAGTCAGACTATTTAGGACAACTAATTGTAACACCAAAAATGGTAGCTAAGAAAATAAGGGACATGAAGGATAATAAGTCACCTGGAGTGGATGGGATTCCTCCCAAATTACTACTGGAAATTGTAGAACAAATTAGCACACCACTTGCAACAGTGTTCAATTTGGCATTAGAGGAAGGAGTAGTTCCGTTAGAATGGAAAGAAGCAAACATCATACCATTATTTAAAAAAGGATCAAGAAGCAAGTCAGAGAACTATAGACCAGTGAGTTTAACATCGGTGATTTGTAAACTATTAGAAAGACTAATTAAAGAGCACTTGGTTGATTTTCTTGTTAAAAATAACTTGATTAACCCATCTCAACATGGGTTTCTAAAAGCGAGGTCATGCTTAACAAATATCTTATGTTTTTTGGAAGATGTCACAAAGTGGGTAGATGAGGGATCACCAGTAGATATAATATACTTAGATTTTAAAAAAGCTTTTGACAAAGTGCCACATCAAAGATTACTACTTAAACTGAAGGCCCATGGCATAGGCAATGTTATGATTAACTGGATAGAAAAATGGCTTATTGATAGAAGACAAAGAGTAGTAGTTGATGGGGAGGTTTCAAACTGGAAATCGGTTTTGAGTGGAGTACCGCAGGGATCAGTATTGGGACCTATTTTGTTCTTAATATATATCAATGATTTGGATGATGATATAACAAGCAAGGTGTTGAAGTTTGCGGATGATACAAAAGTGTTCAGAAAAATAAAAAGTGATACAGATAGACAGCAATTACAAGATGATCTAAATAAGTTGACCGAATGGTCTGAGAAGTGGCAAATGCTGTTTAATTATGGGAAGTGTAAGTGCCTCCACACAGGACATGGGAATGAAGATGCACAATATACAATGGGTGATACTGTACTAAATACTACCGTAAAGGAAAAGGACTTAGGGTTAACTATTAGTGCTGATATGAAGGTATCGGAACAGTGTGCAATTGCAGCAGCGAAGGGAAACCAAATTCTTGGATTAATTAGGCGAAATATAGTGTATAAGGAAAAAGAACTAATAATACCACTGTACAAAACAATAGTTAGGCCTCATTTAGAATATTGCATACAGGCATGGAGGCCATATCGCAAGAAGGATATTGATATACTAGAAAGAGTACAAAGAAGAGCAACCAAAATGATACAAAAACTCAGGAATATTAGTTATGAAATGCGTCTAAAAGAATGTGGATTAACAACACTAGAAACCAGGAGACTGCGAGGAGATCAGATAGAAGTTTTTAAAATATTGAATGGGTATGAAAATATTGACAGAAATATTTTTTTCTCAGTCAAGGAAGAGAGAAGGACTAGAGGACATGGAGTTACATTAGCAAAGAAGCAGTGTAGATTAGATATTAGAAAATTTTCATTTTCACAAAGAACAGTAAATGAATGGAACAGATTATCGGCTGATTGTGTAAGTGCTAGTAGTGTTAATATGTTCAAAAATAAAATTGACATGTACCTAAGAAGGGCGGGGTACATTTAGATAGATAGGTTGGACTCTCGATAAGCCAAAGGGCTTCCTTGTCCACCTGCCATCTTGAGTTGATTCTCTAGGTGGCAATCTTGTTAAATCTTGTTAAATCTATTGATTGAGAACTACTTTTTCATTCTATTTATCTCAGGACCGGATTACGCAGCAGCGCATCCTTGACCTTGAGGCGCAGGTCAACCACTTGCGGACAGAGGTCACAAGGGCAAAGCGTGAAAAGGAAGAGGTCAGCTAAATTGAAAATTGCTTAAATGTTTTTATTGATAACAATCTAATTCATTCAAAAACACTCGACATAATGTCAGCCGATATAATTTGTGTTGTAATGTAATTTGCTTTTTATTGTTTGTCTGTGTTTTTATGTGTGTGTAACGACGAAACTGTGTTCAATGATGATATAATGTACAAGAATAAAATAAATGCGAAAAATAAATAGAAAAATTATGAATAACAATAAATACAAAAAATACAGGAAAACATTAATTATGATTTTTTTATTTAAGCGCAAACATCCAACATATTCTCAGTAATTATCTAACAAGTGTAAAACTGTAAAAAAAATATGTAACTATAAGTAACATTGTACACCGATATGTGTGTAGGTGTGTGTGTGTATGTGTGTGCGTGGGTGGGTGTGTGTGTGTATATATGGGTGTGTGTGGGTGTGTGTATGGGTGTGTGTGTGTGTGTGAGTGTGTGTGCGTGGATACGTGTGTGTATCTGTGTGTGTGAGTGGAGTGGGTGTGTATGTGGGTGTGTGGGTGTGAGTGTGTGTGTGTGGGTGTGTGTGTGTGTGTGTGTGCATGCGTGGATATGTGTGTCTGTGTGTGTGGGTGTGTGTATGTGTGTGTGTGTGTGTGTGCGCATGGATATGTGTGTCTGTGTGTGTGTGTGTGTGTGTGTGTGTGTGTGTGTGTGTGTGTGTGTGTGTGTGTGTGTGTGCGTGGATATGTGGGTGTGTGTGTGTATGTGTGTGTGTATGTGTGTGGGTGTGTGTGTGCATGGATACGTGTGTGTTTGTGTGTGTGTGTCTGTGTGTGTGGGTGTGTATGTTTGTGGGTGTGTGTCTGTGTGTGTGTGTGTGGTGTGTGTGTCTGTGTGTGCGTGCGTGTGTGTGTGATGTGCATGTGTGCGTGTGTACATGGATACGTGTGTGTGTGGGTGTAGGTGTGTGTATGTTTGTGTGTATGTGTGGGTGTGTGCGGTGTGTGTATGTGTGTGTGGTGTGTGTGGTGTGTGTGTAGGTGTGTGTGTATGTGTGTGTGTATGTGTGTGTATGTGTGTGTTAGTGTGACAGTGTCTGTGTCTGTGTCTCACACTGTGCTGTCTCCTCCCTCAGGCTGAGCGTAAGTTCAACTCGCGCCTGTACGACCTCAAGGACCGTCTGGAGCAGGCCCACAGCACCAACCGCTCCATGCAGAACTACGTTCAGTTCCTCAAGAACTCCTATTCCAACGTCTTCGGGGACACCCCGCTCATGACCACCTCCTCGTCACCTTTCAAGACCTTCCACTGACCGCCCGCACTGACCTCTGGACTGACCACTGACTGGCCATAGCATAGGCCAGTCTGTGACTGCGTGGACTGACCACCAACTGAATGACTGGAGAGAGTGACCACCAAGCAAAATCAGTGACTACAGGCCACCTGTGGTGTCCATTGGCCTCTTGGACTGGCATGGGACTGACCACTGACTGCTAGGCCAAAGCTTTGTCTGTTAGGACAGATCATTCACCATTTGAAGTGACCACTGACTACTAGGACAGATCATTGACCACTTGGAGTGACCACAGACTGCTAGGACAGATCATTGTCCATTTGGAGTGACCACTGACTACTAGGACAGATCATTGACCTCTTGGAGTGACCATTGACTGCTAGGACAGATCATTGACCTCTTGGAGTGACCATTGACTACTAGGACAGATCATTGACCACTTGAAGTGACCACAGACTGCTAGGACAGATCATTGACCTCTTGGAGTGACCACAGACTGCTAGGACAGATCATTGACCACTTGGAGTGACCACAGACTGCTAGGACAGATCATTGACCTCTTGGAGTGACCACTGAATGCTAGGACAGATCATTGACCACTTGGAGTGACCATGACTGTGCTGACAGACCAATGACCACATGGCCTGACCATTGATTGCCTGAATGGGTCTGGTTGAAAGCCATTTATTTATATGAATGTATTATTATCATGTGACAATCTTTGTCCGGTTCTTCCATGGACCAGCCAAGAAGTGACGTTGGACAGATCAGGGACAATGTTACGTCGTTGATTCTTTGGTGTGTTGTGTAGTTTGAGCTCGGATAGATATGGGCGATTCTTACTCCAAAGACTTACATTTAGACATTTTCTTATTAAGACGCTTGTTAGGTTGGACGCTTACCAACATTTTAAGGAAGAGTGGTTGGCTGCTACTGCCATCTGGTGGCAGTCGATGAACTAAGTAAGCACTGTGCTACTTATAATAACCATTCAAAGTAAGGTTGCCACATTCCCCAAGGAAAAATATGAGATGGACACCCGTTCTAAATATAGCAGAAGCTCTAACGCTGAATGATGTGTTTAGAGTCCAAGATAGTTGTTGAACAACAACCAGATTGTCGTTATTTATTGAAACTGTTGGCGATGGCATCGGCCACTTGGCCAGTGTCATGTGATATGATTGATTCACACGGTTTCATTCCGTCGCCTACTCATGTCTTGCATGCTATAGTCGTGTCAGTATGCAGTGACACATACAGAATGACATAGGTTAATTGTGTTTTTATGTATATTTATTGCCAGTTACAAGCTGTAAATATATAGATTTGTACAGTAGACATTATCTATGTGTGTGTGTGTGTGATGTGTGTATAGATATTACAAAATGTTGCTGCACTTCAGGGTTTGTCTTTTATTATTGGATCATGGTAACATAACCGACCTATTTGTAATACAGAAGCTGTAGTTAGTTCATTAATCACCACCAGTATTGGAATGTATATTTCTCCAAACATTTCAGTGTCATAACATTTCAGTGTCATTGCAGAATTCCAGTTCAACAAAATCCAACAAATATAGGATTCTCCGAGTGCCAATATACTGTGTATGATAATGGTAAAAAAATCCCAATAGTTGCTCCCACATTTCTTATTGAAGCAACACAAATTGTTACAAACTGTGGCTTTATTAATCATATAAAACAGAATTGTGCACAACAGACGAAGCGGAAAGGTATCTTTCTTTGGATGCAGTCACATGACATTGACAACGTCACATGACATTGACAATGTCACACCAGGTACACCTTCATAGTGCAGGTGCACTTATAACTTGTAAAAGTTTACATATCTGATTGTGTACCTTATTTAACCGATATATAAATTCACATTAGTAATAACTTCACATTAGTAATAAGTCACACATGAAAAACATGGCTGTGATATCAATCATTATCATTCCATTGGAATCCTTCATACATTCATAGACAGCGAGTCAAACTGAATTCATATTAAAGAAAGTAGTGTAATAAATGAAAGCTTCTTAGCACGACATATTTGACGTAAAATAATAACAATTACCGGTACATCAACCAAATACAAATCGCCATCTACTTAATAACTAAATTAATGTTAGTAAACCTACACCATGATATAACAAAAAAGCAAAAATCACTTTAAATATAACTATAACCATATTATATATATATATGATTATATATATAATATATATTGTACCAGGGCATGTATCCTCTATAAGTATTTATATATATGGTTTTTGTGTTCTTGTGAGAAACGGCAACACACCTGCAGCAAAATAACATTGTAATAAACCAATCCATGGTTTCTAGGTATGCTACCTGTAACTGTTAGCAACCTGGGTGCACCATTGTATTGACACAGAACTAAACAATTACTACATAGACAATACAACTACTCCGTCTACTATGCTACAATCATAGTGATCCAAGTGAATCACATCAAACAATCACGCCTGCTAGTCTGTGGACTTGCCAAGTCGTATACAACACGTCATTACCCTCAAGCTTAAGCAATTCTATTAAATACCTACGGGATCATGGCTATTCCTTGGACATGCCATGTATCCAGTTAGTTCAATCCTCCACTGGCTGCCTGGGGCAGCTTGTAGGTTTTGCACCTTATAGACAGCAGGTCCAAGTTGGTTGGACAAATTCTATACATGGATGGTTAAACAAACACAGCATTGAAGAATGGTACATTGTTACACGCACATGCAGTGCAAGTTTCTGTTTATGACTGTTAACACCACACTCTGTATATATAGTAGTATATGACATCACACACAGTGGGAGAAAGCAATATTGCGTTTAAGGTCTTATCTATGTAAATGTATACAGTAATGCAACATAATAAAAACAAAATAGATAACGTAATCATAATTAAAGAATCTAGTGTATAATGTCGGATTTATGCGACTGCAACAAAAATCTTCTTGAAATGTAAAAGAAAAATCACTCGGCATATAAATTCACCAAGCACCAAGAAAAATTATTTCAGCCCTTTTTTAAGAGACATAATTATTTTAATTGTTCTATGTGACACAGCTGACTTATTGACAAAAGTAACTTCAACAATGATCCCTTATCGGGGGTGGGGGGGGGCTACCCTTACACATGGGTAGGGGATACCATTTGCACACCATCTACAGCGAACTCATCGGCTCTCATCCTGCTGAAACCTGAGTCATCTCAAATGACAACAGTGTGTGACCAAGTTCTACAGGTGGCGGACAGAAATGTCACACATTTCAAATGTGCTGCAAAGTAAGTTAATTTCTTGTATAACCATTTGTTTGCCATTCTCCTACTTTATTAATGAGTGAATTGTAATTTGTTAAAAAAAATAGCATCTCACCATTTTTAAGTAGGAATAACATTGGCTATTTTGAACTGATTTGGCATATCCTTTATCAAACAATATTATGTTCATGATATGGTAATGGTTCAATCATGTCAGAAGATGTCTGCCCAATGATATTAAGTTTTATATGCAAAACCAGCAATACTAGTTTTAAATCTATCAATAATATGTTTATCTCATCTGCAAACAGAAAAAGTGCTTTGATCAGTCCTGAAGACCAGATACTGCGCTATATAAGAACAACCTGTTTTAATTACAGGTGCTAAAACTACAGAGTTTTTAAAAGCACGTGAATGATAATCCTCTGGCCTTTCAATAACATTGGGTGTCTCTGTAGGACTAGTAGCAGCAGCATAATATACATCATCTAGTCGGTTATAGCATGATGTGTGTGTATAAGATATACATGTGCCCCTCCACCAGGTGTGTACAATCAGACTGCTTGTCTCAATCAGGGTTAGGGTCGAGTACTTGCATTGTAGTACGTGTACTTGAATTTGTGAAATGACAAGTACTTAGTCAATTGCACTTGTGAAAATAAAAAGAATATTTCAAACCTCCATTGTTCAACATATAGCCATGTACAACGAATGTCCATCTACAATTAATATTACAGTGTATTTGTTTTCTTAGTGTTGATCATTACAACAGATATGTGCTTGTGATTAACCTGCGTGTGAAATTCTACACTCTTTACTCCTTTTCAGCAACGCTTCAGTAGATGTTTTCATAAGTCTGTTTTTACAGGAAAGAGTCATTAACCCTTTGCCCAACCATCCCCTTTTCATACCTGGGCTTGGGACCAACGTCGGCAGAGTTATTCTTTCTCTCCCTTCCATGTCCCTTGCGCTCTCTCTCTCTGTCTCTCTGTCTCTCTGTCTCTCTGTCTCTCTGTCTCTCTGTCTCTCTCTCTCTCTCTCTCTGTCTCTTGCTCACTTCACCCACTCCACTCTCTCACCTCCCTTCCATGTTCCTCTCTCTCCTCTCTGTCATTCACTCTCTACCTCACTCCCTCTCTCACCTCCCTTCCATGTCCCTCTCTCCTCTCTATCCCACTCCCTCTCCCTCTCCCTCCTTTGCTCCCATCTCTTCCCACTGTTTTCCTGTGTGCTGCCCAACACTCTGTCTGTCCTGATTACATCTATAATCAAGTCATATATTTCCCACATAATTAACTGGTGTATGACTAAAATCATTACTGCAGAACGTTACAAAGTAAATTATACGTTTGACTAAATGAACATGAAACTGGCCATGGACAACTTCTGTTTTGAAGTGCTAGTGCGTATTCTACCTAATGTACTTGCAAATAAGTTTAGGTTTTGAAGTACACGTACTTGATGAAATGTACTTGACCCCAACCCTGGCACCTAGGTAGTTGTCCGTACAAGGCACATAGTTTTGCCAGCAGGTGGCGTTGCTGTTGTCCAGGGTGCGGCCGTCACTTGCCCAGGTGACTTCGAGGAGCCCTATGTGCCGATTGAGTGGCACAGGAGAGTGATGATGGTCCAAGTAGTGCCCCCACTCAATACACCCCACAATTAAAATTCGAAGGCGGTGAGACAAGCCTAGTATGTCATCGTTATTGTACTAACCATGCTTACTATATCACTGTTATTATATACACATATTATACATGCCGTACATAGTCCTTAAGAACATTCAGTTCACTGTACCTGTGCCTCCAAATAAATCTATTCAATCCAAAACCATCTCGACTTTACTAAAAACAGAGCACACACGCCTCCATCTCAAACAACTGTCCAAAAACTGTAAAAAAATTATTATTATTATTATTATAAGTATGTGTATTTTTATGATACCTTTTTTCAATATTTGATGCCATGTTTTAATACACAATATACATTATTATTCTCTCTAGCTTAACCTGTTCCAGCAGTATTCAGTTATTTCACCCTCAAATCTGGCTGGTTTTCAGGTCTTGCACATCAATGCCCTCAGTTACCATGCGGGGGGTGCTGCAGCAGGCCACATTAAGTAGCAGTAAGTAAGTACATAAACTGGCACGTACACGAACACACAGGTATATAAATCAAATCATGTTTGCAAAGCCAACGTGGTCCAATCTGTGCAGTGCAGAGTGCTAGTGCAGCAACTATGGATACAGCCACCAGGGGAGGGAGAAACACTGTAGCGCTTATTTTTCCGGCAACATTATTTGTCGCAAATTAACACGAGGCAAACACGTTTTGAGGCATGTTTTGAAATTTTAGGCAACTCTTCACAGTAATCACCACAGGAGAGTTAACGAACAGCCCGTGGCATTTATACAAAAAATGCTTTGTTGTTTCGCTGCACATTGATGATTTTACATTTATTGTGCATGCGTAGAAACGTCAATCGGAACGTTTATAACGGAAAATGTAAGCGCGACAACTGTTCTAGGGCTGGACCACAACCTCCCAAGCATCATGGGCATGTGTAGTGGTCATGATGCTCGGGAGATTGTGGTCCAGACCCAGAACTGTTCCTCCCTCAAACAAGCCTTCATCACGGCCAGTTGAGGTCGACGCAGTCAACGACGACCTTGATGAAGGCGACATCATCCTTCACGAACATAGGACTCGACTGGTCAAGTTGGGCCTGTCGCATGAACAGTGGACACCCACTGGCGATGTTCATCTCGGACGTCGGCCGCTTGAAGGACGAGCTGGTCGGGTCGGGGCGGAAGACGTCCACTATGTTGTCACTGCCGGCCTGGTCAAGCATCATCATGGTGACCTTCTGGCGGAAGGGCCACTTGAGGAGGGCGTCGAACTGACCGCGCATGATGACGAAGAAGAGGGACACGTGGGAGGTCTTGCCCATGCCGTCCCCGTTCAGGTAGATGCGAGCACACATCTTGTAACCTGCAACAGTGTGCGGGTGTGTCAAGATCAACACAAACACAGACTGTCGTGTTGTTGATCTGGGATGCCTACTGTACTAACCATGCCCAGATATTAACAAATATCCTTACAATAATTTACAGATGCATAATATACATTATGTAAATTATATGCATATATAAATATACACACTGTATATATGTATATATGAATATGTGTGTGTGTGTGTGTGTGTGTGCGTGCGTGCGTGCGTGCGTGCGTGCGTGCGTGTGTACACATATTTATGGTCATAGACACCTAAAACTGCATCTGAGTGTTACTGCGGCAGGCCTATGAGTTGTAGTAGAACGTGGCCTGAGACAGTGGCCTGAGTGAACTGACCTGCCTGTGAGGTGTAGAAGGTGGCCTGAGACAGTGGCCTGAGTGTACTGACCTGCCTGTGAGGTGTAGAACGTGGCCTGAGACAGTGGCCAGAGTGTACTTACCTGCCTGTGAGGTGTAGAAGGTGGCCTGAGACACTGGCCTGAGTGTACTGACCTGCCTGGGAGGTGTAGAAGGTGGCCTGAGACACTGGCCTGAGTGAACTGACCTGCCTGTGAGGTGTAGAAGGTGGCCTGAGACAGTGGCCTGAGTGTACTGACCTGCCTGGGAGGTGTAGAAGGTGGCCTGAGACACTGGCCTGAGTGTACTGACCTGCCTGGGAGGTGTAGAACGTGGCCTGAGACAGTGGCATGAGTGTACTGACCTGCCTGTGAGGTGTAGAACGTGGCCTGAGACAGTGGCCTGAGTGTACCGACCTGCCTGTGAGGTGTAGAAGGTGGCCTGAGACATTGGCCAGAGTGTACTGACCTGCCTGTGAGGTGTAGAAGGTGGCCTGAGACAGTGGCCCGAGTGTACTGACCTGCCTGTGAGGTGTAGAAGGTGGCCTGAGACAGTGGCCAGAGTGTACTGACCTGCCTGTGAGGTGTAGAAGGTGGCCTGAGACATTGGCCAGAGTGTACTGACCTGCCTGTGAGGTGTAGAAGGTGGCCTGAGACAGTGGCCCGAGTGTACTGACCTGCCTGTGAGGTGTAGAAGGTGGCCTGAGACATTGGCCAGAGTGTACTGACCTGCCTGTGAGGTGTAGAAGGTGGCCTGAGACAGTGGCCCGAGTGTACTGACCTGCCTGTGAGGTGTAGAAGGTGGCCTGAGACAGTGGCCCAAGTGTACTGACCTGCCTGTGAGGTGTAGAAGGTGGCCTGAGACAGTGGCCCAAGTGTACTGACCTGCCTGTGAGGTGTAGAAGGTGGCCTGAGACAGTGGCCAGAGTGTACTGACCTGCCTGTGAGGTGTAGAAGGTGGCCTGAGACACTGGCCTGAGTATACTGACCTGCCTGTGAGTTTTTATAGAAGGTGGCCTGAGTGTACTGACCTACCTGTGAGGTGTAGAAGTGGCCTGAGACAGTGGCCTGAGTGTACTGATCTGCCTGTGAGGTGTAGAAGGTGACCTGAGACACTGGCCTGAGTGTACTGACCTGTCTGTGAGGTGTAGAAGGTGGCCTGAGACAGTGCCATGAGTGTACTGACCTGTCTGTGAGGTGTAGAAGGTGGCCTGAGACAGGGCCATGAGTGTACTTACCGGCCTGTGAGGTGTAGAAGGTGGCCTGAGACACTGGCCTGAGTATACTGACCTGCCTGTGAGTTTTTATAGAAGGTGGCCTGAGACAGTGGCCTGAGTGTACTGACCTACCTGTGAGGTGTAGAAGGTGGCCTGAGACAGTGGCCTGAGTGTACTGATCTGCCTGTGAGGTGTGGAAGGTGACCTGAGACACTGGCCTGAGTGTACTGACCTGTCTGTGAGGTGTAGAAGGTGGCCTGAGACAGTGCCATGAGTGTACTGACCTGTCTGTGAGGTGTAGAAGGTGGCCTGAGACAGTGCCATGAGTGTACTGACCGGCCTGTGAGGTGTAGAAGGTGACCTGAGACAGTGGACTGAGTGTACTGACCTGCCTGTGAGGTGTAGAAGGTGGCCTGAGACAGTGGCCTGAGTGTACTGACCTGCCTGTGAGGTGTAGACTGTGGCCTGAGACAGTGGCCCGAGTGTACTGACATGTCTGTGAGGTGTAGAAGGTGGCATGAGACAGTGGCCCGAGTGTACTGACATGTCTGTGAGGTGTAGAAGGTGGCCTGAGACAGTGGCCCGAGTGTACTGACCTGCCTGTGAGGTGTAGAAGGTGGCCTGAGACAGTGGCCTGAGTGTACTGACCTGCCTGTGAGGTGTAGAAGGTGGCCTGAGACAGTGGCCTGAGTGTACTGACCTGTCTGTGAGGTGTAGAAGGTAGCCTCAGACAGTGGCCTGAGTGAACTGACCTGCCTGTGAGGTGTAGAAGGTGGCCTGAGTGTACTGACCTGCCTGTGAGGTGTAGAAGGGGGGTGAGTAGACACTGGTCATGCGGCCCTGGCGAGCGTCCTGGCGCTTCTTGGCAAAGTCTGTGATCTTCCAGATGAGGACGCCCGTGTAGTTGGTGCTCTCAAGTGACTGCAAATGACACACTGCATCAACAACACAGGCAACAACCAATCACAGTGAACACACTCCAGACAGACACAAGGCATTACCAAACACTGTGAACACACTCCAGACAGACACAAGACATCACCAAGCACAGTGAACACACTCCAGACAGACACAAGGCATCACCAAGCACAGTGAACACACTTCAGACAGACACAAGGCATCACCAAACACAGTGAACACACTCCTGACAGACACAAGGCATCACCAAACACAGTGAACACACTCCAGACAGACACAAGACATCACCAAGCACAGTGAACACACTCCAGACAGACACAAGGCATCACCAAGCACAGTGAACACACTCCAGACAGACACAAGGCATCACCAAGCACAGTGAACACACTCCTGACAGACACAAGGCATCACCAAACACAGTGAACACACTCCAGTCAGACACAAGGCATCACCAAACACAGTGAACACACTCCAGACAGACACAAGGCATCACCAACCACAGTGAACACACTTCAGACAGACACAAGGCATCACCAAACACAGTGAACACACTCCAGACAGACACAAGACATCACCAAACACAGTGAACACACTCCAGACAGACACAAGGCATCACCAACCACAGTGAACACACTTCAGACAGACACAAGACATCACCAAACACAGTGAACACACTCCAGACAGACACAAGACATCACCAAACACTGAACACATTCCAGACAGACACAAGGCATCACCAACCACAGTGAACACACTTCAGACAGACACAAGGCATCATCAAACACAGTGAACACACTCCAGACAGACACAAGACATCACCAACCACAGTGAACACACTCCAAACAGACACAAGACATCACCAACCACAGTGAACACACTCCAGACAGACACGCGGCATCACTAAACACAGTGAACACACTCCAGACAGACACAAGGCATCACTAAACACAGTGAACACACTACAGACAGTCACAAGACATTACCAACCACAGTGAACACACTCCAGACAGACACAAGGCATCACTAAACACAGTGAACACACTCCAGACATACACAAGGCATCACTAAACACAGTGAACACACTCCAGACAGGCACAAGGCATCACTAAACACAGTGAACACACTCCAGACAGACACAAGACATCACCAACCACAGTGAACACACTCCAGATAGACATAAGACATCACCAACCACAGTCAACACACTCCAGACAGACACAAGGCATCACCAAACACATTCCAGACATACACAAGACATCACCAATCACAGTGAACACACTCCAGACAGACACAAGGCATCACCAAGCACAGTGAATACACTCCAGGCAGACACAAGACATCACCAAGCACAGTGAACACACTCCAGACAGACACAAGGCATCACCAACCACAGTGAACACACTCCAGACAGACACAAGACATCACCAACCACAGTGAACACACTCCAGACAGACACAAGACATCACCAAGCACAGTGAACACACTCCAGACAGACACAAGACATCACCAACCACAGTGAACACACTCCAGACAGACACAAGGCATCACCAACCACAGTGAACACACTCAAGACAGACACAAGGCTTCACCAAGCACAGTGAACACACTCCAGACAGACACAAGGCATCACCAAGCACAGTGAACACACTCCAGACAGACAACAGGCATCAATGAGCACAGTGAACACATTCCAGACAGACACAAGACATCACCAACCACAGTGAACACACTCCAGACAGACACAAGGCATCACCAAGAACAGTGAACACACTCCAGACAGACACAAGGCATCACCAAGAACAGTGAACACACTCCAGACAGACACAAGACATCACCAACCACAGTGACTACACTCCAGAGACACAAGGCATCACCAACCACAGTGAACACACTCCAGACCGACACAAGGCATCACCAACCACAGTGAACACACTCCAGACCGACACAAGGCATCACCAACCACAGTGAACACACTACAGACAGACACAAGGCATCACCAACCACAGTGAACACACTCCAGACAGATACAAGCCATCACCAACCACAGTGAACACACTCCAGACCGACACAAGGCATCACCAAGCACAGTGAATACACTCCAGACAGACACAAGACATCACCAAGCACAGTGAACACACTCCAGACAGACACAAGGCATCACCAACCACAGTGAACACACTCCAGACAGACACACGGCATCACTAAACACAGTGAACACACTCCAGACAGACACAAGGCATCACTAAACACAGTGAACACACTCCAGACAGTCACAAGACATTACCAACCACAGTGAACACACTCCAGACAGACACAAGGCATCACCAAACACATTGAACACACTCCAGACAGACACAAGACATCACCAACCACAGTGAACACACTCCAGATAGACACAAGACATCACCAACCACAGTGAACACACTCCAGACAGACACAAGGCATCACCAAGCACAGTGAATACACTCCAGGCAGACACAAGACATCACCAAGCACAGTGAACACACTCCAGACAGACACAAGGCATCACCAACCACAGTGAACACACTCCAGACAGACACAAGGCATGACCAAGCACAGTGAATACACTCGAGACAGACACAAGACATTACCAACCACAGTGAACACACTCCAGACAGACACAAGGCATCACCAAACACATTGAACACACTCCAGACAGACACAAGACATCACCAACCACAGTGAACACACTCCAGATAGACACAAGACATCACCAAGCACAGTGAACACACTCCAGACAGACACAAGGCATCACCAACCACAGTGAACAACTCCAGACAGACACAAGACATCACCAACCACAGTGAACACACTCCAGAAAGACACAAGGCATCACCAAACACGGTGAATTCACTCCAGACAGACACAAGACATCACCAAGAACAGTGAACACACTCCAGACAGACACAAGGCATCACCAACCACAGTGAACACACTCAAGACAGACACAAGGCTTCACCAAGCATAGTGAACACACTCCAGACAGACACAAGGCCTCACCAAACACATTGAACACACTCCAGACAGACACAAGACATCACCAACCACAGTGAACACACTCCAGATAGACACAAGACATCACCAACCACAGTGAACACACTCCAGACAGACACAAGGCATCACCAAGCACAGTGAATACACTCCAGGCAGACACAAGACATCACCAAGCACAGTGAACACACTCCAGACAGACACAAGGCATCACCAACCACAGTGAACACACTCCAGACAGACACAAGGCATGACCAAGCACAGTGAATACACTCGAGACAGACACAAGACATCACCAAGCACAGTGAACACACTCCAGACAGACACAAGGCATCACCAACCACAGTGAACAACTCCAGACAGACACAAGACATCACCAACCACAGTGAACACACTCCAGAAAGACACAAGGCATCACCAAACACGGTGAATTCACTCCAGACAGACACAAGACATCACCAAGAACAGTGAACACACTCCAGACAGACACAAGGCATCACCAACCACAGTGAACACACTCAAGACAGACACAAGGCTTCACCAAGCATAGTGAACACACTCCAGACAGACACAAGGCATCACCAAGCACAGTGAACACACTCCAGACAGACACCAGGCATCAACGAGCACAGTGAACACATTCCAGACAGACACAAGACATCACCAACGACAGTGAACACACTCCAGACAGACACAAGACATCACCAAGCACAGTGAACACACTCCAGACAGACACAAGACATCACCAACGACAGTGAACACACTCCAGACAGACACAAGACATCACCAAGCACAGTGAACACACTCCAGACAGACACAAGACATCACCAAGCACAGTGAACACATTCCAGACAGACACAAGACATCACCAACGACAGTGAACACACTCCAGACAGACACAAGGCATCACCAAGCACAGTGAACACACTCCAGACAGACACAAGACATCACCAATGACAGTGAACACACTCCAGACAGACACAAGACATCACCAACGACAGTGAACACACTCCAGACAGACACAAGACATCACCAAGCACAGTGAACACACTCCAGACAGACACAAGACATCACCAAGCACAGTGAACACATTCCAGACAGACACAAGACATCACCAACGACAGTGAACACACTCCAGACAGACACAAGGCATCACCAAGCACAGTGAACACACTCCAGACAGACACAAGACATCACCAACCACAGTGAATACACTCCAAAGACACAAGGCTTCACCAACCACAGTGAACACACTCCAGACCGACACAAGGCATCACCAACCACAGTGAACACACTCCAGACCGACACAAGGCATCACCAACCACAGTGAACACACTCCAGACCGACACAAGGCATCACCAAGCACAGTGAACACACTACAGACAGACACAAGGCATCACCAACCACAGTGAACACACTCCAGACATACACAAGACATCACCAATCACAGTGAACACACTCCAGACAGACACAAGGCATCACCAAGCACAGTGAACACACTCCAGACAGACACAAGGCATCAACGAGCACAGTGAACACATTCCAGACAGACACAAGGCATCACAAACCACAGTGAACACACTCCAGACAGACACAAGGCATCACCAACCACAGTGAACACACTCCAGACAGACACAAGGCTTCACCAAGCACAGTGAACACACTCCAAACAGACACAAGGCATCACCAACCACAGTGAACACACTCCAGTCAGACACAAGACATCACCAACCACAGTGAACACACTCCAGACAGACACAAGGCATCACCAACCACAGTGAACACACTCCAGACCAACACAAGGCATCACCAAGCACAGTGAACACACTCCAGACAGACACAAGACATCACCAACCACAGTGAACACACTCCAGAGACACAAGGCATCACCAACCACAGTGAACACACTCCAGACCGACACAAGGCATCACCAAGCACAGTGAACACACTCCAGACAGACACAAGGCATCACCAAACACATTGAACACACTCCAGACATACACAAGACAGTACCAATCACAGTGAACACACTCCAAACAGACATAAGGCATCACCAACCAAAGTGAACACACTCCAGACAGACACAAGGCATCACCAAACACAGTGAACACACTCCAGACCGACACAAGGCATCACCGAGCACAGTGAACACACTCCAGACCGACACAAGGCATCACCAAGCACAGTGAACACACTCCAGACCGACACAAGACATCACCAAGCACAGTGAACACACTCCAGACAGACACAAGGCATCACCAAGCACAGTGAACACACTCCAGACAGACACAAGGCATCACCAACCACAGTGAACACACTCCAGACAGACACAAGGCATCACCAACCACAGTGAACACACTCCAGACATACATGAGACATCACCAAGCACAGTGAACACACTCCAGACAGACACAAGACATTACCAACCACAGTGAACACACTCCAGTCAGACACAAGGCATCACCAACCACAGTGAACACACTCCAAACAGACACAAGACATCACCAACCACAGTGAACACACTCCAGACAGACACGCGGCATCACTAAACACAGTGAACACACTCCAGACAGACACAAGGCATCACTAAACACAGTGAACACACTACAGACAGTCACAAGACATTACCAACCACAGTGAACACACTCCAGACAGACACAAGGCATCACTAAACACAGTGAACACACTCCAGACATACACAAGGCATCACTAAACACAGTGAACACACTCCAGACAGGCACAAGGCATCACTAAACACAGTGAACACACTCCAGACAGACACAAGACATCACCAACCACAGTGAACACACTCCAGATAGACATAAGACATCACCAACCACAGTCAACACACTCCAGACAGACACAAGGCATCACCAAACACATTCCAGACATACACAAGACATCACCAATCACAGTGAACACACTCCAGACAGACACAAGGCATCACCAAGCACAGTGAATACACTCCAGGCAGACACAAGACATCACCAAGCACAGTGAACACACTCCAGACAGACACAAGGCATCACCAACCACAGTGAACACACTCCAGACAGACACAAGACATCACCAACCACAGTGAACACACTCCAGACAGACACAAGACATCACCAAGCACAGTGAACACACTCCAGACAGACACAAGACATCACCAACCACAGTGAACACACTCCAGACAGACACAAGGCATCACCAACCACAGTGAACACACTCAAGACAGACACAAGGCTTCACCAAGCACAGTGAACACACTCCAGACAGACACAAGGCATCACCAAGCACAGTGAACACACTCCAGACAGACAACAGGCATCAACGAGCACAGTGAACACATTCCAGACAGACACAAGACATCACCAACCACAGTGAACACACTCCAGACAGACACAAGGCATCACCAAGAACAGTGAACACACTCCAGACAGACACAAGGCATCACCAAGAACAGTGAACACACTCCAGACAGACACAAGACATCACCAACCACAGTGAATACACTCCAGAGACACAAGGCATCACCAACCACAGTGTACACACTCCAGACCGACACAAGGCATCACCAACCACAGTGAACACACTCCAGACCGACACAAGGCATCACCAACCACAGTGAACACACTACAGACAGACACAAGGCATCACCAACCACAGTGAACACACTCCAGACAGATACAAGCCATCACCAACCACAGTGAACACACTCCAGACCGACACAAGGCATCACCAAGCACAGTGAATACACTCCAGACAGACACAAGACATCACCAAGCACAGTGAACACACTCCAGACAGACACAAGGCATCACCAACCACAGTGAACACACTCCAGACAGACACACGGCATCACTAAACACAGTGAACACACTCCAGACAGACACAAGGCATCACTAAACACAGTGAACACACTCCAGACAGTCACAAGACATTACCAACCACAGTGAACACACTCCAGACAGACACAAGGCATCACCAAACACATTGAACACACTCCAGACAGACACAATACATCACCAACCACAGTGAACACACTCCAGATAGACACAAGACATCACCAACCACAGTGAACACACTCCAGACAGACACAAGGCATCACCAAGCACAGTGAATACACTCCAGGCAGACACAAGACATCACCAAGCACAGTGAACACACTCCAGACAGACACAAGGCATCACCAACCACAGTGAACACACTCCAGACAGACACAAGGCATGACCAAGCACAGTGAATACACTCGAGACAGACACAAGACATTACCAACCACAGTGAACACACTCCAGACATACATGAGACATCACCAAGCACAGTGAACACACTCCAGACAGACACAAGACATTACCAACCACAGTGAACACACTCCAGTCAGACACAAGGCATCACCAACCACAGTGAACACACTCCAAACAGACACAAGACATCACCAACCACAGTGAACACACTCCAGACAGACACGCGGCATCACTAAACACAGTGAACACACTCCAGACAGACACAAGGCATCACTAAACACAGTGAACACACTACAGACAGTCACAAGACATTACCAACCACAGTGAACACACTCCAGACAGACACAAGGCATCACTAAACACAGTGAACACACTCCAGACATACACAAGGCATCACTAAACACAGTGAACACACTCCAGACAGGCACAAGGCATCACTAAACACAGTGAACACACTCCAGACAGACACAAGACATCACCAACCACAGTGAACACACTCCAGATAGACATAAGACATCACCAACCACAGTCAACACACTCCAGACAGACACAAGGCATCACCAAACACATTCCAGACATACACAAGACATCACCAATCACAGTGAACACACTCCAGACAGACACAAGGCATCACCAAGCACAGTGAATACACTCCAGGCAGACACAAGACATCACCAAGCACAGTGAACACACTCCAGACAGACACAAGGCATCACCAACCACAGTGAACACACTCCAGACAGACACAAGACATCACCAACCACAGTGAACACACTCCAGACAGACACAAGACATCACCAAGCACAGTGAACACACTCCAGACAGACACAAGACATCACCAACCACAGTGAACACACTCCAGACAGACACAAGGCATCACCAACCACAGTGAACACACTCAAGACAGACACAAGGCTTCACCAAGCACAGTGAACACACTCCAGACAGACACAAGGCATCACCAAGCACAGTGAACACACTCCAGACAGACAACAGGCATCAACGAGCACAGTGAACACATTCCAGACAGACACAAGACATCACCAACCACAGTGAACACACTCCAGACAGACACAAGGCATCACCAAGAACAGTGAACACACTCCAGACAGACACAAGGCATCACCAAGAACAGTGAACACACTCCAGACAGACACAAGACATCACCAACCACAGTGAATACACTCCAGAGACACAAGGCATCACCAACCACAGTGAACACACTCCAGACCGACACAAGGCATCACCAACCACAGTGAACACACTCCAGACCGACACAAGGCATCACCAACCACAGTGAACACACTACAGACAGACACAAGGCATCACCAACCACAGTGAACACACTCCAGACAGATACAAGCCATCACCAACCACAGTGAACACACTCCAGACCGACACAAGGCATCACCAAGCACAGTGAATACACTCCAGACAGACACAAGACATCACCAAGCACAGTGAACACACTCCAGACAGACACAAGGCATCACCAACCACAGTGAACACACTCCAGACAGACACACGGCATCACTAAACACAGTGAACACACTCCAGACAGACACAAGGCATCACTAAACACAGTGAACACACTCCAGACAGTCACAAGACATTACCAACCACAGTGAACACACTCCAGACAGACACAAGGCATCACCAAACACATTGAACACACTCCAGACAGACACAAGACATCACCAACCACAGTGAACACACTCCAGATAGACACAAGACATCACCAACCACAGTGAACACACTCCAGACAGACACAAGGCATCACCAAGCACAGTGAATACACTCCAGGCAGACACAAGACATCACCAAGCACAGTGAACACACTCCAGACAGACACAAGGCATCACCAACCACAGTGAACACACTCCAGACAGACACAAGGCATGACCAAGCACAGTGAATACACTCGAGACAGACACAAGACATTACCAACCACAGTGAACACACTCCAGACAGACACAAGGCATCACCAAACACATTGAACACACTCCAGACAGACACAAGACATCACCAAGCACAGTGAACACACTCCAGACAGACACAAGGCATCACCAACCACAGTGAACAACTCCAGACAGACACAAGACATCACCAACCACAGTGAACACACTCCAGAAAGACACAAGGCATCACCAAACACGGTGAATTCACTCCAGACAGACACAAGACATCACCAAGAACAGTGAACACACTCCAGACAGACACAAGGCATCACCAACCACAGTGAACACACTCAAGACAGACACAAGGCTTCACCAAGCATAGTGAACACACTCCAGACAGACACAAGGCATCACCAAACACATTGAACACACTCCAGACAGACACAAGACATCACCAACCACAGTGAACACACTCCAGATAGACACAAGACATCACCAACCACAGTGAACACACTCCAGACAGACACAAGGCATCACCAAGCACAGTGAATACACTCCAGGCAGACACAAGACATCACCAAGCACAGTGAACACACTCCAGACAGACACAAGGCATCACCAACCACAGTGAACACACTCCAGACAGACACAAGGCATGACCAAGCACAGTGAATACACTCGAGACAGACACAAGACATCACCAAGCACAGTGAACACACTCCAGACAGACACAAGGCATCACCAACCACAGTGAACAACTCCAGACAGACACAAGACATCACCAACCACAGTGAACACACTCCAGAAAGACACAAGGCATCACCAAACACGGTGAATTCACTCCAGACAGACACAAGACATCACCAAGAACAGTGAACACACTCCAGACAGACACAAGGCATCACCAACCACAGTGAACACACTCAAGACAGACACAAGGCTTCACCAAGCATAGTGAACACACTCCAGACAGACACAAGGCATCACCAAGCACAGTGAACACACTCCAGACAGACACCAGGCATCAACGAGCACAGTGAACACATTCCAGACAGACACAAGACATCACCAACGACAGTGAACACACTCCAGACAGACACAAGACATCACCAAGCACAGTGAACACACTCCAGACAGACACAAGACATCACCAACGACAGTGAACACACTCCAGACAGACACAAGACATCACCAAGCACAGTGAACACACTCCAGACAGACACAAGACATCACCAAGCACAGTGAACACATTCCAGACAGACACAAGACATCACCAACGACAGTGAACACACTCCAGACAGACACAAGACATCACCAAGCACAGTGAACACACTCCAGACAGACACAAGGCATCACCAAGCACAGTGAACACACTCCAGACAGACACAAGACATCACCAACCACAGTGAATACACTCCAAAGACACAAGGCTTCACCAACCACAGTGAACACACTCCAGACCGACACAAGGCATCACCAACCACAGTGAACACACTCCAGACCGACACAAGGCATCACCAACCACAGTGAACACACTCCAGACCGACACAAGGCATCACCAAGCACAGTGAACACACTACAGACAGACACAAGGCATCACCAACCACAGTGAACACACTCCAGACATACACAAGACATCACCAATCACAGTGAACACACTCCAGACAGACACAAGGCATCACCAAGCACAGTGAACACACTCCAGACAGACACAAGGCATCAAGGAGCACAGTGAACACATTCCAGACAGACACAAGGCATCACAAACCACAGTGAACACACTCCAGACAGACACAAGGCATCACCAACCACAGTGAACACACTCCAGACAGACACAAGGCTTCACCAAGCACAGTGAACACACTCCAAACAGACACAAGGCATCACCAACCACAGTGAACACACTCCAGTCAGACACAAGACATCACCAACCACAGTGAACACACTCCAGACAGACACAAGGCATCACCAACCACAGTGAACACACTCCAGACCAACACAAGGCATCACCAAGCACAGTGAACACACTCCAGACAGACACAAGACATCACCAACCACAGTGAACACACTCCAGAGACACAAGGCATCACCAACCACAGTGAACACACTCCAGACCGACACAAGGCATCACCAAGCACAGTGAACACACTCCAGACAGACACAAGGCATCACCAAACACATTGAACACACTCCAAACATACACAAGACAGTACCAATCACAGTGAACACACTCCAAACAGACATAAGGCATCACCAACCAAAGTGAACACACTCCAGACAGACACAAGGCATCACCAAACACAGTGAACACACTCCAGACCGACACAAGGCATCACCGAGCACAGTGAACACACTCCAGACCGACACAAGGCATCACCAAGCACAGTGAACACACTCCAGACCGACACAAGACATCACCAAGCACAGTGAACACACTCCAGACAGACACAAGGCATCACCAAGCACAGTGAACACACTCCAGACAGACACAAGGCATCACCAACCACAGTGAACACACTCCAGACAGACACAAGGCATCACCAACCACAGTGAACACACTCCAGACATACATGAGACATCACCAAGCACAGTGAACACACTCCAGACAGACACAAGACATTACCAACCACAGTGAACACACTCCAGTCAGACACAAGGCATCACCAACCACAGTGAACACACTCCAGACCGACACAAGGCATCACCAAGCATAGTGAACACACTCCAGACAGACACAAGGCATCACCAACCACAGTGAACACACTCCAGACAGACACAAGGCATCACCAACCACAGTGAACTCACTCCAGACCGACACAAGGCATCACAAAACACAATGAACACACTCCTGAGATATACACGGCATATCAACCACACATTTAACATTCCATCTGTGTCAAAGATTGGGGCCAATAATGCAGTATTGCTGAAGGCAAACACCTGACATCACAGACACAGACACAGTGTCCGTTCTAAAAGAGACAAATGGGTGCAAAAGTGTCGGAAAAATGTCAAAAGTATTTTTTTACAGAATCTCTTGGTAGTCAATTCCAGTGAGATGTTTCCTCACAAGAGCAGCAAAACTATGCTGCCTAATGTTTCTAACCTAGTTCACAGGTCTCAGGTGATTTCCTCCAAACCACCCAAACTTGGGCTAATGAAGGAGATATGTATCATATCATCATAGGTTTAAGGTTATTCTAATAGGGTGGTTCAAACTCAGTCAATCTGTTTTTCTCATAACATTTAACATATTATCAGCGAAACAACTAAACAAACTGAGACAAGACTGAAAAATATGCAATATGAACAATTATATGTACCACCTTTATTAATAAACCATCCGTGGCTCCAGTCCTACCTGTATACGCAAGTCTAGCTCTGCGATTGTGACATCTTTGAGTGCCAGCTGGCGTTCCAGATCCTTCAGCTTGCGGTTTGCCTGGGTCAGCTGTTCCTTGTCGGTGCGTGACTGGCGGTCAGACGTGTCCAGCTTCAGCACACACTTCTCTATCTCTGTGTTCAGGACACCGACAATGCTCTCGAAGGTCGCGACCTTTGTCTCCATGATCTCGAGTTTCTCCGGCAGATTGGCGGAGTCTCCCGCGGGCTGGGAGCTGCGAGGGGCGTTGCGAGTGGAGCTCGTCGTGTTTGCACGCGCATGCACGTTTTCCCGGGGGCTGTTCCCCGCTGCGTCGACTCGCTCGCGCAGAATATTCACATGACGCACGACACTCTCTTTAAGATGCTGGGTCAATGCATTCGGGGACACCTACAGGCAGATGACAATTGGTCAAATGAACATTATGTAATCTGTTGTCAGTGCGACAGAGACCAAGCAAAGAGTGCAGTGACATACAGTACAACTGCTACGTGTTAGCTCCATTTTGCTGACGACTTCCTGTGGAAGTACCACACAAAAGTGTGTGAATATATAAACAAACCAAGCTCACATATGCGTGCTCCAGATGTGCTCATTCCCAATATACAAGATGGATAATAACTGATCTGGCTGGTGATTGGAAGACTGCGTGAGTCAAGAAAAACAATGAATGTGTTACTTAGTTCCATCTAAGTTCTACTGGCCAACAGGAAACACATATTTTGTTCATGACCCCGCGCTGTGTCATCACCTTATGCAGAAAGTAACACAGCAGTATTAAAAGTTGCAGTGTATTTCAAGCAGGGAGCCACTGCTCTTGACTGCTGTGTTCGTCTCTACTCCTGGGAGGCGTGGACACTCAGTGTAAGACTGAGTAGGTGACGACCTCTATGTGCAGTGTACAACACTCCTCTACCGCCGCGATGACATTACAATATGGCTACGGCGTTGACTTCAGACACTTCGCATTTTTACTGGATCATATGCACTGTAACCTCTCTATTTAGGACATGGCTTGAATAGCAGGGTGCATAGCATAATTAGCATTAGTGGAACTATTTTCCTACACTGTACTGTTGTAAAACAAAATCTGGGTGACCTTTATTGCAAAGTGGCTGTTTTACAGAGGTGACCTGTAACGTGAGGTTCCCAGAAGGACCAGCAGAGACATTCAATGTGAGGACACATTGACAGTGAGCCTCCTGAGGCGAGGTCATGGTTACCTCAAGGGTCGTTCACCAGATGCAGTCCCTCAGGGAATACTAGTGCAATCATCTAGCACAATAAACTAGTTCCTGTTTCGCTGCTACGGTGGCTGTGTATCCTGTACAACTACAGCGTGAATAGTCTCTCAACTTACGTAAGAACATCCAAATGGACACTTGACTCGGGGGGCCGTGCAATCTCCAGTCTCAGGGTTGACGTGAGCCTCCATCTGGAAAAACAACGGAGACATATGACATCTTGTGTCAGACACCGAAACTAGTGGAACAAGGCTTGACTCTGTCTGTAGTGTGTTCACTGTGGTTGGTGATGTCTTGTGTCTGACTGGAGTGTGTTCACTGTGGTTGGTGATGTCTTGTGTCTGACTGGAGTGTGTTCACTGTGGTTGGTGATGCCTTGTGTCTGTCTGGAGTGTGTTCACTGTGTTTGGTGATTTCTTGTGTCTGTTTGGAGTGTGTTCACTGTGTTTGGTGATGCCTTGTGTCTGTCTGGAGTGTGTTCAATGTGGTTGGTGATGCCTTGTGTCTGTCTGGAGTGTGTTCACTGTGGTTGGTGATGCCTTGTGTCTGTCTCGAGTGTGTTCACTGTGGTTGGTGATGCCTTGTGTCTGTCTGGAGTGTGTTTACTGTGGTTGGTGATGCCTTGTGTCTGTCTGTACTGTGCTTACTGTGGTTGGTGATGGTACATAGTTTTTATCTTACCTGTTCCCGAAGGATCCCCTCACGACCACACAAGGTACACTTGAGAGGGATGTTAGGACAAGTCTCCTTGTGACTCTACA
This sequence comes from Oasisia sp. SBJ-2009, assembly GCA_964017155.1. Classification (NCBI taxonomy): domain Eukaryota; kingdom Metazoa; phylum Annelida; class Polychaeta; order Sabellida; family Siboglinidae; genus Oasisia; species Oasisia sp. SBJ-2009. The sequence continues at coordinate 13,947,598 of OZ024859.1, forward strand.
ACAACAACAAAATACACTCGCATAATAATAAATTAATTAAAATAAATGTATGGATAAATAATTATAATTCGGCATTAAAATATTTTCTAAACATAATAAATGCTCAAACTAGGTGATAACTGTCAGTTTTATTTTAAAACATTTTTACACTGCTGGCACTAACACAATCGTGACTTACTGCAGATTCCTCGAAGGGGAACTTGGCGCTGCAGTGAGGACATGTCACCTCGCGTTTGATGCAGTCGCTGTTAAGGTGGTTCTGGTAGCGACTCGCAGAGACACTCTGTCCACACACGCACTGGACCAACTTGAATTCACACCTGTTCTCATGACGCTGCCAAACAACAAACACTCGTCAGCGGTCTATCCAGGTAAACTATTTTTTTTAGATTTTTTAATGACTTAAATTATTTATTATTTTATAATGAGTTTAATAAAATAAATTAATCACAGATAACATGTAACACATTATCTGTGATTATTTTGTTCAATTAAACTTATTATAAAATAATATATAATTTAACACATTAAAATAAATAAATTTGAACAGTTAGTGTAAATATTAAAAAGAAAAATGTATGCTAATACCAATAACATAAATAAGAATACCTAAGTCTACATCATACATGAATTTGTATCAAATGTCAAATATTAGAGGTAGTTAAATAAATAAAGAAATATTAGAAGTTGGATTTTTAAAAAAATTGTAAAATAATAAAACATGGATAATACACATAAAAAAATAAATTAGAAATAATAACTAGAACACAACATTAAGAAATATATTGCGATAATAACAGAGAAACACATGCATGACATAAGAAGACTAAACATTAAAAACAATTTTGACTTGATTTAAAGATTGGTTTAAAACATGTCCATGCATATATACATATTGTGACTACCTCGTACTCCTTGAAGGTTCCCTTCCAGTTGCATTCATCATTGGGGCAGTGCGCTGGCAGCACGTGAAACTCACGCTTTGTCGCGTTATCGGGGAAAGTCTGAAACAGAATTGCGCTGAATGAGGGCACTCCTACACAGTTCTGGTGTTGGTCTATCCCTTTTCTGATCTGGTGTAGTCTAAGGCCCTGCCCAAGGGAGGTTTCGGCTCACAGCCCATGGTGGCCCAAGCGGGCTGGATTTTTTATTTGTTGCATTGCAGGGCGCGCTGGGGGCCAAGTCTCCTGGGCTGTGGGCCAAATGATACAGTTGCCAAGGTCTGGGTTCAGCTTTCCAGCCCACAGTTTCTATCAAAATTTGGACATTGTATCTTTCAAGAAGATGATATCACATCTAAACATATCAAGCATGCAAAATTGCATCTTACACACCTCAGAAGTCTGAACAATTCATGAACACAACATTCTATACATATTTCTTTACATTTCAAGCACAAACACAACATTCTCTGCCCACCTCTTCACGCTTCAAGAAGCTGTATTCATTTTCTGTTCGTTCCTCGACACAGCACGGACATTTCTGTGCCTGCTCGGATCTGCAATTCAAAGTGGTGAGTCTATACAAATTTACAGTACACAAAACTATAACTGTGTAGCGAAACCTGTAGGTGCAATAACCACATGTTCCTTGTTAGTAGACAGATCAAATCAGATTTGATAATAAATATTCAATTAATAGCAGATATCAAATTAATAAACAAATATTCAATTAATCAAAAAAAGTTCTGATTTTCATTATACTTACTAGTTGTAAGTAATGTTCAAAAGAACATTCTTTGAATAACTGGTACAGATTTTTTTGTACACAGCTTGTAGGTCATTCATAGTATGTATATATATATATATATATATATATATATATATATATATATACAGTGTATATATATACAGTGTATATATACATATATATTCAAGTGTTACAACTTACAAGGCTAGTGGTGGGCCTCAAATCTGTTTAGCCAATTTGGCTAAAGGTCAGAAATTTCTTTAGCCAAATGAGATTTTCTTTAGCCATTTTTAGACGTAAATATTAATTAACCGAACATTTATACCATGATTAGCATAAAAGAAAGTTAACACATATACAGCAAATAAACACCCAATATAAGTTAACAGAAACATAGTTTAACCATAAAAAGAAAGCTGAACAACTACAGAGAATTTTTCAAACATGCAACATTTATTAGTGGGATATATTTCAGTTATTAAAAGCCAAACAACATGTAACACCTACTATTAATATAATAAAAACAACAATATAGCAAAAGTTTAAAGAGAAAATTTTATATGTAATGTTTATTAGAGACAAAAATATAAGTATACATAAAACACAACTAACAAAATTAAACACAAAATATAATCTACAACTAAAACAATTATGAGGTACAAGCAAAAGAATAAATAAGTAAGTAATAAAATAAATAAATCATGAACAAATTTGAATAAGTGTTAAAATAATTATAACAACGCCAAATAATTAAATCTACTCTATTTTTGTTCCTCTGCAATGATTCAAACATTGAATTAACATAATTATTACCCATTTTAAAACATAATTTGTCTTCTAAGTAACTTATTAGTTGAATAGAATAATTCCCGAATGTTTTTTATTTTTATTTAGCTTTACTATAAATTGACTGTAATCCTAGCCTGGGTGATGCAGGCTATAATGACTAAAATGTTTTTGACATGGATCTTTCTATTTGTAATAATGGTCTGCTGATGAGACTTGTACAATATACATGAATTAGATCAAACCTATATTGGCATTGGGTTGAATATTTACCAATGGCACATCGATTAATGCCATGTGATTTTGCCTATACTGGGTGATAATAGGGAACCTGTCACGTACAGTGTTGTACAGTGTACTCGTCTCAAACTTATAACTAATATCAACAGTAGGTCAAACAGGTCTCCATAGTCCAGGCAACCCAACACTTGATTGAATGAAGCCCTGCTATTGTCTGTGAACTTGGCTAACTGAAGGAACCTACTGTTTACCCTGCAGGGCAGGTCAAACTGACCGGTTATTTGGGCCAGTTTGATGTGCGATCATTTAGATAATTTCAACAGAGGTGGGCAGGAAATAATGCTGTCATGTACTGCTGATAATGTAACTAATAACAACCAAAATAACATTTCGTTAATATAGCAGAGTTAATTTATTTTCACAAAATAACAAACCTTTTCGCCTATGGTGCAATGGCAATCGGTAGCACTAGCCTAGTGTCACATGAGATCATCGGAACAGACAGCGTAAAGCTGTAGAAATCATTATCCTGTGACAACTTACGCCAACAGTGGCTCGATGCACAACTTGCAGAATCGATGACCGCAGTAACTCTGTATCGGGTTCCGCAGCACTCTTTTACAGATACCACACAGATATTTGGGGTCAACGTCTCCCAACAGAGCTGCTGGGGAAAACCCTCCGTGAGTAGAGTTGTCAGGACGCGGTACTGCACCTGACGACCCCGACGCTTGAGCCATTATCTGTACAATAACAAGAGGCTGGTGTAACAGAAACATGTGTATACAGTAGGTCAGTCGATACAAAACCTTAAAGTCAAGGCATGTAGATTATTCATGAAAAACAAAACACAGCAGGAGTCCATGTCCTGAGCTCTGCTGAAAGACATGCAGAAACAGGCAACATGTTTACATTTTGCTCTTTGGGGTAAGCCTTGAGATGCCCTTACAAAAGACTAGTGAGCTACAAATGTCTTGTGTACAACGAAGATATACGCTCAGATATGTCTATATGCAAAATTAGAGGAAGAACTACAGTAGTTTTTAAGTAAAATAGGAGAACTTAAAATTTACCAATTTGTAGGGCTCAAAGGACCCTAGGACTGGGCTAGGAAGCTTTAAAATGCACCAATCAAATTTACATTTCTTATGCATTGTTACAGTACCGTAAGAAACAATGCAACATTTTAAAAATAGAACTCCAACAGTTTGAGGTCTGAGAGCTAATGGCACACAGAAAACGGCAAACAGCATACGCAGAGCCCATTGGACCTTTGGCTCAAAGAACTAAACACAGTTATGACAGACATTTTGTAAACTGCATCATAACAGTTTGACCTCTGATCACATTAATGATTTTATTACCTTATATAATGTACACACATTTTGTCATGTACACACACCTGCTGGTTTCTTGTTGCTGATGTCCTTCAGTGCCCTGGATTAGATAGTTCGTTGGAAGTGAAGAGATTTTCCTAAACAAACGCAGAAGCCTGTGATTATTAAAACAGTGACGAAACAACATCACTGCAATAGAGATAAAAATACCCTAAACTGTTTGCAGTGTTTTTTCTTGTAACTTGTGATTACACAGGTACTAAAATGTTAGTTACACTATTAATCAATTTATTTATATTCAGCTCTGGATTCCAGTTGAAATGCAAAATCGGCATTGATTTTATTGATAAGTTAAACTGATCAGAGTTCACGGACTCCCACATTGCTCATAAATTATATGGAAGTTTGCCAAAAAATCGTAGGTGATCATTTTGATGTTTTTTCGAGGTGCGGGCCTAAACTGCGCACGCACAGCGCCTCTAGACGGATTTATAAATAACTAATATGCAGGGAATCTGTCGAGAGCGCCGAAGCTTCGTGACGTCATTCTTCGTCTAACATGGAGTAGCTGATAGTATTCTGATGGCTGGGTTAGTGCTGGTTCGATACCAGGTTTTGTTCGATACCGATCGATACCTGAATTTTGTTCGATACTCGATACTTACGTTGTAAGTTTAATATTCACATAGAACACAGTTCCTAGTAGAAACAGTATGCAACAGAAGTAGTGCTGGTTCGATACCAGGATTCTTCGATACCAATCGATATATTGCTGGTTCGATACCAGAATTCTTCGATATCAATCGATACCAGATTTTTATTCGATACTCAAAATTTACCTTGTAAGTGTAATTCAGTACAGTAGAGATCTCCAAAGACACACACTATTATCCACTTAGACTAATGCCACAGAAACACACACAATTTTTCACTTACAAGTAGGGAAATATGTGATAATTTTATAGTCATGCAAACAATGATTAAAATGCAATTTTCATTTTATGTAAGTAAACAAACAACAGTTTCAATATAATTGATTACTGTTGTAAAACTAAAAGGTAAATGTAATATAAAATTAAAACAATAAAGACAACTGCAATAAAATACCTGGTAACAAATAAATTCATCAATTGCACTGAATTATTTTAAATTAATAACAGTACTTCACTCCAGCTGTTTGTAAATACACTATAATATAGCAGCTTAATTTCAATTCAATGTGTCTCATAAAGTGACCATCAACAAATACAGCTGAAACATAACACACAAATAATATGTTATTATTATATTAAATATAAATACACCTATCACTTATAATAGTGCCACTGCCAGCACAGCTGCACACTCACTGTTATAACTGTTTAATTGTATCGTAAAGATAATTGTGATTTAACATCAAAACTGTATAGACGATTACAATAAAATAACACTAATTAATAATAGAAAAAATATTAATAAAAATTACAATTGCACTTCCCAGTTCACACCAATTATTTTTTATATAAAACTTAAATTACCACGTTATTAAGTACACATAACATGCACCATAATATTTTTGCAACTGTTTTCAAGAACCGGTCAGTTTCTTCCTCTACCTCTGGCAGTGGTGAATCTGTTTGGCCAGTGCCAGTGACTGGCAGTGTCACAGTGAGAGTGACAGTAGATGCAGTAAGCACATCGTCATCGTTAATCAGTCACGTCGTGTATGTCACTTCTTGGCGATGTTTGCCGCAGTTTCTAGGATGTGCCGTTTTGTACGCGTAACTGTAAATAAAGTAGGGAGAAAGATGGCATGGTACTGCCACCAAACGAGAGCGTCACGTACGAACCTTGGTTTGGGTAACGAGGCTAAGCGAAGCCTGACCTACGCTAAGATAGCACACAGAAAACAGTTATTATAGAGACTAATTCTACAATAAAGTTTTAGAAAACAATTCACATTTTATGTTATATTATTTTTTAAACAACCACGCCTAAGTCAATTTAGGCTGCGAAGCGCTATAGTGATAGCTCCCGTAAACAACGTCGTCATCAACAACGATGTTGCGCCTTCGCATCGACTTCGTCGAATGGACTCGATGTCGAGTATTGACATATCGAAGGTATCGAAGGTATCGAAGGTATCGAATAGTGGGCGTTTGATACCAAAAATATCGAAGTATCGTGATACCACTAAATATCGGTATCGAACTTTCGCAAGTATCGCGATACTTCGATATTTTTGGTATCGAACCAGCACTAGGCTGGGTGTTCAAAAATATTTTTCTGGTAAACCGCTGGCGTTAAAAAATTGAGTATATGTGGAAATTGTTACTTTATATTAACTCTATTAGGTGTATGCCACGAAACCGGTGCCATTTGTTGTCCTTTAAATGTGTTTCAAAAGCATCCTCCAGAGAGCGCCTCTGGAATATATCATACCAGAACGCTAATATATATGGCCGGGTACGGCTGCCTTGAGGTGTAACCAGCCAGCCGGGTTCAGCCGACTTGAACCCTAAAGGTTTAAAATACAATTAAATATAAGGGTATTAACATGTGCAATAAATAATTTAAGAAACAAATTACATAAAGACCATCAAACAGGCATAACCGTGAAAATGAAACTCAGTTCAACTGTCTTCAGAGACTGCTAACGGTAGTCAAAATATTGAATGAATAAGTTTCATTTTCAGAGTAGTGTCATATAAGTTCATTTTAAAATGATGTTATTATATTCATTCACAACTTACTTGATCGAGCAGAATTCATTCACAAATATAGAGCTCTCCAGCTCTGATGTCACATGTGCTCTTGCTGGTACATTACAAGAGACTACAGACTCAGGAGCAGTCCCTTCCATATATATATATAACCACATAACCACACCCATGGTAACGGTATAAGCTAATGATGGGAATTTCCCATAGCATCTATTATAACTGGACAAAACCAATGGGGAGCACCATTAAGAATACAAAAGTCATACTGCCTGAACCTGAAGCAATCATGCACTAGCAGTGTGCATAAAATACAGCATGGACATGTATTGTGTCTGTGGGTATGGGATATGCAAGTTGCAACTTGTCGCTTATTATGCTTGGCCATATTTATCTTCTGTATCTGTATATGTTACTGGCAAAATATCCTGGGGACACATCACGCCATCTTAACTTGAAGATACTGGATATTAGTTGGATTATATGAGCTGCCATAGCTTGTTTAGCCTTGGCTTACTTAAGTTAAATAAAACTAGTTTCATTATAACAATAATTGCTCCAATAATTTAGTTTTTACTCTAACTCATAGTTTTAGCTTAATAAAAAAACTATTTAAAACGTAGCTATGTAAAGAATTTGTGTTAGTCGTTCTGGAATTGTCTTACATCTCAGTAGACAAAAAATAAACTGTATTAAAGACAGATGTCGACTTAACCATGATTTTACACCGTTTAACCATCTACAATATACCCAATTATCGCCCAATTCATACCGCGAGGGGCAAGCAGACAAATTCGTCTTCATCTCACACTACGTGATGGTTGCACGATTACTAGTGAAAGAAACACATTAACGATGGCTCAAGCTTAATGTGATGCATTTTTGGAAAGAAATTATAGTTTTATCACACACGTACCGTTTGTTTTACGTGGTCTCACTTTGTCCAGCATATAACCATTATAATGGTTATCACAATGAATTCGTATAGACCGGTTCCGGCAGGTGGCGCCACTGTTACTACTAGCGGTAGACGCGATAGTATGGGATCAGTGCACTCTGTGGATCAGTGCCAGAACTTATACATTGAATAAGCAGCTATTTATATTCTTATACTACCTTGACAAAGGAACAAGTATGACAATCAGTACATTCGATGCCTGTCATGAAGAGGAGCTCTTCACAGGCCTATGATGTAGTAGCTAGACGTCGTCCTGCTAGACTTCAAGCAAGTCGAGTCCAACTGGGGATCGAGTGTCTTAGAGCACTGTCCTTGGACCTCTCCTTTTGCCGGCGTGCGTATGTACTAGATGTAGTGCACTTCTCACGTGCCAGTATGTTCGCAGATGATAGGAGGGAGGGAGGGAGGGAGGGAGGGAGGGAGGGAGGGAGGGAGGGAGGGAGGGAGGGAGGGAGGGAGGGAGGGAGGGAGGGAGGGAGGGAGGGAGGGAGGGAGGGAGGGAGGGAGGGAGGGGGGAGGGAGGGGGGAGGGAGGGGGAGGGGGGAGGGGGAGGGGGGAGGGGGAGGGGGGAGGGGGGAGGGAGGGGGGGAGGGAGGGGGGGAGGGAGGGAGGGAGGGAGGGAGGGAGGGAGGGAGGGAGGGAGGGAGGGAGGGAGGGAGGGAGGGAGGGAGGGAGGGAGGGAGGGAGGGAGGGAGGGAGGGAGGGAGGGAGGGAGGGAGGGAGGGAGGGAGGGAGGGAGGGAGGGAGGGAGGGAGGGAGGGAGGGAGGGAGGGAGGGAGGGAGGGAGGGAGGGAGGGAGGGAGGGAGGGAGGGAGGGAGGGAGGGAGGGAGGGAGGGAGGGAGGGAGGGAGGGAGGGAGGGAGGGAGGGAGGGAGGGAGGGAGGGAGGGAGGGAGGGAGGGAGGGAGGGAGGGAGGGAGGGAGGGAGGGAGGGAGGGAGGGAGGGAGGGAGGGAGGGAGGGAGGGAGGGAGGGAGGGAGGGAGGGAGGGAGGGAGGGAGGGAGGGAGGGAGGGAGGGAGGGAGGGAGGGAGGGAGGGAGGGAGGGAGGGAGGGAGGGAGGGAGGGAGGGAGGGAGGGAGGGAGGGAGGGAGGGAGGGAGGGAGGGAGAGGCGACTGCTCACCAGATGGATCCTATATTGTCAATGATACAGTAAGGGACTGACACATGGAATTAAACCCAGGAAAGTGCATTATCATCAATGTCACGCCTAAAACAACTAGAGGGGCCCGTGCAACATCATACGTGGGCCTACCGTAACGTACGTGAGCCGTACTTCCATAACCAATTTAAAACGCTAGAAACACTCGAAGCAAACATAATCATTATAGCTGGGCGTCGCGATTACCAACACATGGTCAAAACACATAAAATATTAACAAGACTATGTCTGGATTCGGCTATAGAAGTAGCAATATGTATGATTGCATGGCGGATTGAAACATCCGTAGGCTCAGCTAGGGCATTAACGCACTTTCGTGTGCCATGTGTAACCCACCCAAAAGTGTAAATTCCATTATACAGACGTAATGAATATGAACACAGCATAGCGTATTAATCATGAATACTTCTAGCTATCTGCTTCACGACAAATGAAACAATATATGAAAAATGTAGGAATCAAGGACAAAGCCTTAGCCTGGGTAACGGCATTCCTAGAGAGAAAGTATCTATACATGGCGAACAGTCAAACTGGTGTAGTGAACTCAGCGGAATTCCCCAGGGTCTGTCCTGGGACCGGTATTGCTCACAATGTTTGTCAGCAATGTATCTGGGTACACGGATAATATGACGTCAATGTTCGCAGATGACACCAAACCCTACGCAACACTCACAGATGACATCATCAAATTCTCTGCAAGAAGACCTAACAGAGTTTCAGGACAAAGTTTCAGGACTGATCAATGAAGATGCAAATAAATTATCATCCAGATAATTGCCATGTTCTGCACCTCGGACATTCGGACACACATAC
>OZ024859.1:13962279-14117279 GCA_964017155.1 Oasisia sp. SBJ-2009
GAGAAATGCCTTTATGGCTAGAGGATTGCTCTCACAATCGAGAAAACCCAATTTCACTTTCATATCATATGCTGCTGTTTTGGAACTTGGGTTCACTCTATGTTGCTGCAGTTCACTCAGCTCTACAGTTGTGAGAATAAGTATACTTGGCTATATATAGTCAGTGTTGAATATGTGCTTGTGGACATGTATGTAAGAATTACCCATTAATGGCAGCATAGCTAAATGCTTCCCCAAAGAAGTTGTTATAGAGATTGTCAGGGCTGTCAGGATTAGCAGGGAGTAAAACCCTTTGGGCAGTCCTAAGAACTGAATACCGCGCTATGATAATATTTAAGAACTTACCTTTTTAATAATGGAATGTTAATTTAAAGTAAAGTACCATAAATGTGAATATGTCCATACATGTATGATACGCATATTTTTTCTCTATTTCTTACTCAAAAGTCGGGGTGCATATTATACATGCTAAAACTAATAATCATGATTCTTTCATTGGCAATGCTATAAATTTTATGATTTCTGTATACAGGTATTTAAGTCAGGCAATACAGAGTATTTTACCTTTTAGAAGTATCATTAACACTCAGAGCTCTGCTTCAAACGTAGTTTTAAAGCACAACTTGGTATATAAACTATTATGCCCAGAATTCTTTGTTGTATGGGTAACTACCATAAGTTAGAGGAAGCCAGTACACTGAATACAGTGCAGCTGCTCTAGTGGATCTTATCCTAGTTGCTATGACTTGGAAATGTGCCAATGTCTCTATCAATCAGGTATAACAAGGACAGGATGTATCAGTGTTTACATAGTAATGCCAGGGCAACAGAGTGAATGGCTGATAACTAGAGAGCAGGTCTAAAGTGAGTGGCCTACAGGTCTGTCCTGTCTGGTAACTAGAACTAGTGGAAGCTGCTGTTATTACTAATAACAGCATAATATTAGCCCTGTTTTATGGCCATATATCAAAATCATGTGAACCATAAACCACTCAGGTTCAAACATGTGTACTGGGTGTGTTTTTTAAACAACTTTACGACTTTGAAAACTAATGCATTTCTGAGCAGATTCTGTAGAGCTAGTCACGCACAATACTTACTACTTAGACAGTTTGGCAACCAATCATTTGAATTGTGCTTTACAATCACCCTAGCCCTTTTTATTCAGTGATAAATAATCGTGATAAATAAGCTCATTTATGTCATGATGTACCACTGTGCCTTTGCGTACCTTAATATATAGGTACCTATGTCAGATAGAATATTAGCCCCCATAGAAAATGGACCCGGGGGTCTATATTCTATTATAGCATTTGGATCCCCCTTATGTAGAATTTGGACCTCACTTATAAAAAGCTTAAATATTTGGTCAAATAGTAAAATGCTGTTTGTAGATTGTAACTAGAATATCAAGGCCATCATTGATAACACTTAAATTGTAAAAAAATATTTTTTACATTTTAGCCACCATTGCCATTAAAATGTTAGTTATCTTTGACCATGAAAACTGTGTATCCTATTAACTGCTAAAATGTATGAATTGTTCCATATTGTGGGATGGTTGAATAACTATAACTAAGAGTACTATTTACTCATTCATTCATGTATTGTCATCTCAACAAAAACATTTTGTTAATGTTTCATGTAAGACCAGTTCATGTTTTGAAACTTTGAATGGACCAGTCTCCATTTCAACAGTGCTCACACAAGCTACTAAGAGCTTCTAGGAGACGCTAGATTTCAACTCCATTGGTCTGGTTCAGTTTCTAAGTTACATTAGGAAAAAAGTCAACAATACAACCCGAGGTCCATTTTCTATGGGGGGTCCATATTCTATAGGGAATATGGACACCGGGTCCATTTTCCATGGAGCCCATATTCTATATGACACCAGCACTAATCACCCTAGCCCTTAATTCATATAATGTATACTATAATATTGCATTATATGTACAGCTATTTATTTGAACTAAAATGCCAAAGTGATGATAATCTTATTCGGGTCATACGCTTATTTTGTTTGTTTGTTTTGTGTTACAGTTATTACATTGTTAGTTCCACCCTGTTTGTTTTTTATAAGGTACTACATGTTGTAGCAGTCCAGTCATGTGGGTCCCTATTATCGCTCCTGGATGGCTTATCATTGTTGTGACTGACTGTTATGTTCAGTTCAGACTTCAGAGTATTCGACAGCATTGCCAGTTTACCAACACTTCAGAAGAAAATGTCTACTCATCTGGGTTGAATTGGAAAAATAGGACATTTTAATCTTGCCAGAAGAGATGAATTGATTGAATTATGTGGATTGTGCTACTTCTAATTTGCAGATTACAGGATTTGCAGTCACGGTTGTATAAATACAAATTGGTGCACTGTATAATACTTATAATTAGAGTATATACTCCAAAGTAAATTATAATTCTTGCTATCCATCTAATATGTTATTAGTATTTGTCAATGAACTGCTAAACTGTGTTAATACTTAATAGTGACCAAAAAAAGTAGTTCTGCCAGACACCAGTTTACTAATTGAATTAGAATTGAATAGACACTTTCAATGTGACAATTACAGTGGGATTGACCCCAAGTGTGAATTGTACATGCCCTCTGACCTCACTCCTCAGTACTGCAAGCCTGTGAGGCTGTGACAGACTGTTGACCACAGCACCAATCTTCAGCAGTGTATTATGTGGAGAGTCAGAAGTTAACCACACATTGTAGACAAAATTAAATATGAAAATCTATAATCATAAAATTATATAAGGTTATACTTTATAATTATATTTATACACACAGTATTTTAATTAAGGGCTTCAGAAGTTGCAAAAATGGTCTGTGAAAAAATATCATGTGTGTCGATATTTGTTGATTTCGTGAATGACTTAAAACAAAATCCCCATGTCACTGTTGAACATACAACATGATGCTGGACTACACAGTTACCTGACTCCCTGTTTGTGTTTGTTCCTGGTCAGTTGCTGGTCTGACTCATTGACTGAGCTCTGACAACTGGCCACCACCCATAACAGCAAGCAGTAAACTGTACATGTGTGTATCAGTCTTAAGAAATCAGAACATTTGTGTCTGTTGAAGTGTTCTATTTGGGAGACACAGTCATAAAGAAGTGAACGATGTGGTATGTTAATGTTGCTGTCTCCTGAAGCCTTGTTTACCCTGCTGTCATAAGTCTCATTCATAGTCACACGTGTATGTAAGTACACATCTGTACATTACATACACTGTTCCAGGGTTGGGACACGTTTGTACTTTGACTGACCCAGTATAATATTTTTTGTGCTTTGGTATATTTATATAAAATATCAGTTATTAAGTACTTATGCTTGGACAGAAAACAAAGTTGTAATTGTCAAACTCTCATTATCACATATATTTCAGGTACGTAATACAAAATAACACTTTACGATTATACAATAATTATTCATTTTATTTTCAAAATAGCTAATAATTAACACATCAATAATAGTACTATTTGTTGTCTTTTTTTAAGTCTAAATCTGTGTTAATGTTGTCCTCAAAATGCAGCCACACTCTGATATCTGTTAGTGTCATCTTTGATTGATGTCAAGTTTTTTACTGTATACATAAAACTTTACAGACCACTTGTAAATCTAGACTTTGGTTGACCGTACAAACTCATGTAGCTATGGTTTAGATCACAATTAGTGATAAGTAGACTGCAGAACATAAGGAGGGTTGTCAGTTTATTTGAACTGTTTGAGAGATAGTGATAACCGTCAGATAACGACTTGTGTTTTCACAGCCACCCTGTTGTGTTGTTTTTGTGTTTAAGAATTCTATACTGTAAACAATATTGTTCCCAGTACTAACTTGGATACATGTATTTTTTTAGTCCTTTGGACTAACGATTCAATGGACTTACACTTACAGCATTACTTTATGCCCACTGTGTACCATTATCTCTGATATCCCAGACATTTTTGAGGATTTATTGTTATAATTTGGCATAGAGTGCCATAGACTATCTTAGGGCACAGCTACTATGCACGAGCAATTTGTATTTGATTGGATTGTTCTGAAGGTCCCAAAACTGGTTTTACAAAACTTTTTTAATTGTTGTGACATTTCTCTGATTTTGCATAGAACAAAAATTCTAAGGTGTTCTCTAATTTTCGCATCTAAGCACATCTTAGGTACTCGGTACTCGGAGTCGGTAGTATATAACTATTACAAAACATTTGTATTTAATTGAATGTTTCCAGGGCACCTCATGGCTTCCCAAAAAATCTGTATGCCAACATTTTGCCTATGTCTACCTGGGCAGGCTGGGAAACAATTGTTGTGTATTCAAGACTGCCTGTCTTGCCCTGAACTCTCCAGACTTACCACATGTCATAACTCATGATGTGTACTTTCATGTGGCCATGCTAGTTTTACTCATGACATAGCTGTGCACTTTGGGAGTCACTACTTTCATGTGGCTGTGCTGGGATTACCACAGAGTGTAGCTGTATATATTCATGACACCTTTCTAATCATCTAGTGTTACCACATGATGTAGCTGTGTACTTTCATGTGGCTATGCCAGGGTTACCACATAGTGACATGGCTAAGCAGTATTATCACATGGTGTGTATTTTCCCTGCCCTGTCACTGTTACTACTGTACTACATGGAGTACTGGGTAGCTGTGTACATATTCTTTCAGCAGCAGTGATTGTGCCCTTGCAGTGTTGTGGTGTGTTTAACCTTGCCTACTGGTAATGCATTATTCAGCGATTCAAACAGGATGTAACAGTATATCAACTCCCACGGAACAGTGCACCAACAGCACCATCTGAATGAGCACACTGGTGCATGTATTAGCTGACGTAAACATCATGCCACAACAGTACCTTATCACCATGATGTTGTGTCTGTTTTATTTATTAATAGTATCAATTATCAGAATTATTAAATAACAAATATAATGTGGGAAATCTATCTGGTCACGTGAGTTACTAGAACAATTATATTATATTAGATAAGGGATACAATTAGTTCTAGTATCTGAAATAGTTGTAGCGTGAAGTTACAGCATGTTTTGAGGTGTGATCTAAACATGGTTTGGGAGCGTTTAGTCTGGGGAATAAAGTAAGAGACCATTAGTATAGTGTATGTTAGGGATAATCCCTATATTTGTTTACTAACTATAGTTGTAGATTCAGCAGCTTAGTGGAGATTTCATGGCTTTCTGAGGCCCAAGAGATTTAGCATTTACATGAGGACTGGTGCATCCATGATGAGCTTCCTGTGGTAATCTTCACTTGTCATCTCGGGTAACGGGCATAATATTGACTGGTGTAATTTGGTTGTGAGGGCTATGACGTCTGTCTAAGTTCGTGGCCATCATTAAACCAGTGCGTGCAGCTAAGTCGAATATAGTCATGTTAAGTATTCACTGATATGTTGTGCATACAAAGAAGAAGCAAACTATCAGTTTCACAGTGTATTGCTATCAGTAATGTATACAATCTGGGATGTTGTACCATTTGGTGATGTATGATGTCAGCAGTCACCATTTGTGCGTACATAGGGAAATATATAAAAAGAATAGTCTCATTGACGATGTAGAATTTACTGTCTATGTTATAGCACCTTTGCCTTATACGTGGAATGTAGGTGTTTTTGACAGTTGGTTGGTTTCAGGACTTTTTTTGCCACTAATTAATGCTGCCCGTGAGGTGCCCCTGGGACTACCTATGTATACATGGCGCAGTTCTTTCCAGTATACCAGTACACCTTGAGCCCCTAGCCATAGCTCCTGCTCCATTAGGTAGGCAGCTGTACATTGCTAAAGTCACACCATGACCATGTATTGTGAGTGTTGTAACACTCATTGGATCTCTGTCAACTGATCTCAGAAATAAACATTGCGTGTTTACATACAGATATTGATATTTGAAACCACCTGCATGCTTTTGCCACTCGGCTAACTCAGACGTCACACATTACGCAGGTAAACAAGTACGTAGGCAGTGATTATGATCTGGTTCTTTTGATGTGTCCTAACGACAACCTACACGACTATGAGTGGGGGAGTGGCGTAGCTGTAAAAAGATAAATTGCATCAACATGATATAAATACCTACAGTTCAGGCAATGATTTAACAAATATGTTTTTGAGGTGTCTACTATAGACTAGAGAGTGGTGCTATGATATACCTTGAGAGAGGCCAAGGCAGTCATGAACAGTCAGTGTCAGAAACTGGTAGTGGCAGTGAGTTCTGACAGATGTTGGCAGTGATTCGAGTTGGTAAAGTTCTTGGAAAATAACCCAGTTTGTTTCTGTCTGGAGGAAGAAATATGTCAGGGTCGGCATGAATGTAGTACACCCTTTAAAGTACTGATTGCTCAAATGATTTTGCACATCTTTAAATCGATTAAATTTTACTTTTTCCCAATAGTGCTTGTTAATGAATACCAGGGTGTATGTAATTAAATTGTTCAGACCAGAGGTTGAGCAGAATTGTTTCAGGTGGCCTGGTTCTGTTATGTTGACATGTCACTAATATACAGAGTTATAACTATACATAGACAGCATGTACCAGTGTTTGTGCATTTACTGTTACTCTCTGAGTATGATCATTCACTTTTCTTGATAAGGTATGTTGGATTGTCCCATGCTGTTTTTAATATTTACTGTTGATAGTAGTAGTACACTATTGTAGTCTGTTGTTGCATTGACTATCATGATATATCAATAGTTTGATGTATCATTACACTTCTACCACTGTACATAGGTTGGTAATATGGTCTATGGGTAAATGACTGAATCGACTATTGCTAGGTACAGCCAGACAGCCAGGCAAATACAACTTAACCTGCAGAGAGAGCACTCTGACACTGTAGTGAGTCAACTGAAACATAGCCAACAGCAACACATACTGTTCTGTATTCAGTTATTGACATGCACACATATGCACTCGCATGCACGTACAGTCATACACACACGGGTGTGTGCACGTTGGGCGCATAGGATTTGACAGTGCTACAAATATGAGATAGTAAGGTCACTATGGTCAGTTAAGACAGTGACCAGACTGACCACACACACCTAGGTATTGCAACTGTCACAAGCACACCTTGACCTCGACCCATAACTCACGACTACAAGCCCCTACTGGGTGACATCTCACTCATATATCACCACATGGCAGTTAGTAGTGCTTCACATACACTGACTGTGTTGACAACTTGTGGTGGTTGGACTCTGTTGTCCCAGTAGTGGGCAACTGTGCCATTGTCAATGAGGTGACTGGCCCCATTCTAGCTGTCACACTTGAGGATATTTGAACAATGACAGGACAGGAAGCTCTGGGTTGATCGTATTTGATCGTATCTCACCCCACTCTCTGTTCTGCTAGTGCATGAACTTGCACTGTTGCAGCCACACCCAAGCACTACTGGCAGCTGTTGTGTTATACTGCACATACATGTATAGCTGTGATTAGCTCATTAGTTTGTTCCATGTTACACAACATGTACACCAGGCCTTGTGAATGCATTCTCTACAGCACTGTTCTAATCATAGAAGTCCATAATCCATATGCTGACTGAAGTGTGCCTTTACATGCAGTTGGGTATGATTGGTCAATCAGGTGTGCTTAGAGGGCTGAAATGCTTTAACAACCATTGCCCAAACATAAGAACATACCATTTATAGGTTGTGTGACCATGATTTGATTTAATCAAATCAAATCAAATCAAATAGCTTGGAGCCATGACAGCTGCCATGATGTATTTTATAAAAAAAATTAAACAGGGATATCTTTGACCAGTAGACACTGCCACATTATGTTCAAGCTGCATGTGGTTTGACTAGCTCGTATCTACTCAATGATCAATCTAAATGTTCGATTGTTTCTTATTTCTTCATTAATCACTCAACATTTCTGCATGAAAATAAGAATATGGTGCCATCTTATATATATATATATATATATATATATATATAATTATATATATATACAGGATGTGTATATATATATATATATATATATATATATATATATATATGGTAAACATTCTATATATAGACCAACAAATCATTTGTGTGTGTTCAAAATAAAAAGTGAAATTACGAAGATTTATAACAAACAAAAGCATTCTAAGGTGAGGTGCGGCACATGCTGAATGGGGAATTCCCATTAGTTTTTGGGTATTTCCTAACCTGGAATATCCAAATCGCTATATAGATAAATTTATTTTGTCAAAGCTGCATGACAAGTCATTCCAAAGTTACTGTATGTATGCACGCATAACTTTGTTTATTTGAGTTTTATAGCACCACTGGTCTTTCTACCCACCCACATTGGGTTTTTCCCGCCCAGATGATGGGTGAACGGGTCTCTGCGTAAAGCTATGGACTGTGACTTCTTCAAAGGTTTATAGCACACTTTGCTAGTTAGTTGGATGTTATCCACAAATGTATCACATATGGTTAACAAAAATCATCTTGCCAGAGAATTGTATTTTTACAACAATATTATTGTGCACTGGTGCTATGATGGAATGTTGTAATTGAGTTTTATGTATTCGCTAAATGTTAGTTGTTTCGGCATGCTTTCACATTGTGGCATATTTCAGCACAATTACTTAATTGCTGCAGCTATTAACTCATGCCACTAACTACTGAACATTGCATCCTATGCGTCTGTCATGCTGACAATCTTGTAAGTTATTAACCAATTACTAACCGGCATGTTTCTACATTTCAGTGCTGACTAACCTCTACTAACTATGGCTGCTCTGACAGCCTGTAACTGTGCTTTAGCAGCATGACCCTGGCTGCGCCGCCACCGCCGTCGGGACGCACCACGTGGTACCGAGGCTTAGCGGCAAGTACACAGTCCCAGGCTTGCCTCATTGTGTTGTCGTCCTGTGCCTACTCGCTGTGACGCATGTCAACAGATGCAGCAGGACTTCTGTAGCTTGACGTCCCCAGCAGCTAGATAGTCATGTGTAAAATGAACTGCCCTGTGGAATGCTTGGTTTGTTTGAACTCTTTTTCACAGTCTTTCTCATCAATATCGTATTAGGCATGATATTTCTAACTCTAAGGATTGAGGTAGATATCAAGAAAGTATTGTTAAAGGTGCCAACTGCTAAAGCGGTCAGCACCGATACATATGTTTCATCCAGATGATGCTGTTGGTGTTATGCCGACCACATGGGAAATAGATCCGTTGTCCATTTTCCATACAGATTGTGGACTCAGCTTGTCCATGTTCTAATATAAAATTTTCACCTGCATTGTAGAATTTTGACCCCTTATACTAGTTATAGTATAAAAGTGAAAACATTGATCAGATAATATAGTGCAGTTCGTAGATTGTCAACAGAGAGTCATCACCATGATTTATTGTAATGTTGTAACTGAAGACACCCCCCACTCCGTACACTCCTCATTGACCCCACTGTCTTCATTGTTCTCATTGTAGGAAGACTCAATCCAGTTCTTCAAACGAGAGCAGACAAAGGATGCTGTGTATGACGTCTACTTCAAGAAGGTTCTCTACCACACGTCACCCGATGATGTAGGTACCGACACAGCCAGTCGCTCAAACAGCGTCCAGTCGTCTACGTTTTATCGCAACATTCCGGCAAGTATTACTAAATTCGAAATTGGCATCGAGCATTGCACTTCACTTCACAAGTTGCTGCCTGCTGTTTCTTGCACATGGAGCCGGTGTCGTCTTTTGGGTTCACCTCGGATCGGTGGTGTAGCTGTGCCGATTGTCGTTCGATGTGTTTTACTTTGTTCTTGTTGCATGGCCAATTGTCACAATGGACATTAACCTGTGTGTCGAGGCCTGGTGGTGAAGGGGCTTATCAGGGCTGCAGTTTGTCAGTGGTGGGCTTCAGTGTTTTTGCAAAAATGCAGTTACTTTCAGCTGTTGTAAAATCAGTAACAAACAGTGCTCAACAAAATATAAACAGTTCTTTCTAATTTCTTGGAAATTTATATAAGTTTTGCTATATACAGATTTGCATGCCAGATGTCAACTTTAGTGTAGACACTGTAGAGACAGAACATTTTGAACTACCTGTGGTAGGTGTATTACTATTAATACCAATTAATCGTGAATCAAGAAACAAGATTAGGAAAATTTGCATTTCACCAGTAAGTTAAGATATTGTTTTATGTTATTTATATAATTAAGGAATCAAATTTATTTTCTCTTCATAGTAAACATTATGTGACACCTTTTGTGCCAGACACATCATTAACACCAGTCATAAATGCCAGTGGAAATAATAAATGGAAACTTTGTTGGGATGACTTGACTAAGAAATATACGGAAACTTGCACATCATACTGGTAGCCTCAGGAAGTGTGCTTTGGTTAACAATTGGCCAATGTAATTGTGTAAAGTGTCTATTGTGGCATTTAGTTTAGTAATTTCCTCGTTGCTGATGTTGATTAACTGAAAACTCTTGTGATGTTTTTAGTTAATTTATGTAGATTAGTTTCACATTTTCTGAACAATACATAGTGTACAATACATACACACTTGGGTTAGATTGTAATATTAATTTGTCATTTAGCCTGACAAATGCAAATTTAAAAAAAAATTGCACAAAGCTTCTAATATCAAACTGGACAGTAGTGATACATTTAAAACAGTTTAGTTGTGCTCAGCCTGTGGATGTGTATAGTTGCATACATGAACAAGTACAGCTGTGGTTACTTCTGTGTTACTATGAGCCTATGTAAGATGTCACACACTGTGCATGTGTTGTACTTCTGCACCTCTGGTAGATCTGTCTTCTCATGAACCTGGTTAGTCCTATATTTATTTATTTATCATTTCATGCAGTGCATAATTTATGTGGTGTTCAATGTTGTAAATTGTTTCTGTTAACTTGAGTGGTGTTTGGTGGCTCATGATTTATATCACACTGCACTTTGTATTGACAGTGACACGACCATATTTAGATGTACCGGGTACTACACAACCTTGGACTTATGTGTCAGACATTTCGCAACTTGAATGTGTCAGTCATTTACATAAATTTAATATTTTTCATAGTATCTGACTATCATGAACATTTTGTTTTGTTGGATAATGCAGTTTTCCACTACACAGCCTGCACAGGTTTTATGGACTGTAACTGAAATGTAGGTAAATGTATTATGCTGAAATTGGTCAGGTTGTTACATATAAAAGTAAATTAAATTAACCCTAACAAAGGCTAACTGGAATACTTGGCGGCACGTCTGGGAATGGTAGGTGATTAATACACTATAATTATATAATTAAATTTATCAGTGATAAAGGTCTAGGGACTATTTTCATGACTTGTGACTTGACTTGGAACTGCACCTCTGAGTTGTAGATGACATGAAATTTGGCTCTGTGACTTTTGGTAGTTTGGAACTATGTGGTACACAAACTGTAGACTTGTTAGTTCAACGTATATTACTAATTATGAAATATGTAAGTAAAGTATGTAATTATGGATTGATATTTCAAAAACCATAAGTATCAGTATATCAGTTAGTGGTATTTTGGCTTGTTAGATTTTGCATTCTATTTAAGTGGAAATTGTGCAGATATGACTAACAGAAAACCACGAAGACTGACCAGGCAGATTATAAACCATAAGTAATCTGTAATAAGTGTATTATATATAATTTTATACATTTATTTATAACCTATTAAGCACAGTGTTTCTGTTCTGGACCAGCTAACTGTTGTACTAATTGCGAGATGTTGACATTTAAAGGGTAGTGAAGATGACACGAAGGCACACCTCCAGTGGCGTATTGAGACAATCCGCCACCTCAAGTGTGGCACGCTCAAGAAGCTCATTGAGGCGGTGGCCGGCGAGGACGGCAGGATCGACTCAACCTACGTGAACATCTTCCTCGCGACCTACCGCTCATTTGCCAGTCCGCGGCAAGTGCTTGATCATCTGCTTCAGAGGTGTGTTTCTCTCTGACAGGCTAACATTTTTTCTAACAATTCTTGTTAAGTGTCCTGCTTAGAAATTAGTGGTTATGTGATACAAAATATGTTTAAAAATAAAATCGACATATACCTCAGATATGCTTAGATAGATAGGTATCATAGGTTGAGCTCTCGATAAGCAAAGGGCTTCCTTGGCCACCTGCCATCTAGAGTTGATTCTCTAGGTGGCAGTCTTGTAAAATGTGAGGAATACTATTGTAATACAGACTGTTGGGAATATGGTCCTTGTGGTGGACGATACTCCAGCTTGTTTGTTAGGGATTTTTATATAGATAGCTGTACATGTTTTTAAATACAATAAACTATTAGCATATCTTGTATACACTGACACTGATATCATAAGCTGAGATGTAAACTTACCCCTACATCACAATTAAACACTAGAAACACTGTATCACAAATGTCATAACAATACATCTTCCAACACCTCAAAATTACCTTCCAAAATCAACAACAGAAGAGGAAAACATGATTTGTTGAAAATAGAATGACAGAATAAAGTTTTTTTTAATAAAGTTTTCATGCACAAGTCACATTTCCATAACATTAACAATGGAGATATATTCTGTACACAGGACTGAACATGCTTATTTAGAACAGGAAGATGAAGGCAAGTTAATTCCACGAAGTCTGGTTTTCTAGATAAGCCCAATACATCCTGCTTGATGACAACAGAACCTGCCCTTGGGACCAAGTCCTCCGATTACTGCAGATGACTTGTGCTGATTACCTTCTCAGTAAACACTGTTCTCTCAGATTCATGCAAAATCCTGCCTCTAATGAGGATCTCCTGGGTAATTTAATGGATAACATCCTCTTTGATACGAAAGCTGGTTACTAGGAACAACACAGTTTCTTGAATGAACCAGGAACAACACGGTTTCTAGAATGAACCAGGAACAACACGGTTTCTAGAATGAACAGTTCCCCGGAAGAACACAGTTTCTAGAATGACAGTTGTATGTATTTTGTAATCTCTGTCTGTAAACAATGTTTTTTATACAAGGTATATCTGTAACCATACATATCCAGTACTGATATCTCCCATTGAAGGTTTTATGCAGAATTGACGTCAAGGTTAGTTCAGTCAAAGTTGAAATTGTAATAAATAATAAATATTTGTGACACTTGTTGCTGTAGAAGTTTGTGTGATAATTTATAGAAGTTCCATCCTCAAATATGGCAGGAACCATCTGCATTAGACATCATGAACAATTCGTAATTGAACTTGAAATTTAATGTTTTGTTGAAAAATATAAATCAACGTATTAATATATGCTAGAGTACAGACATATGTATCTACAGTTATTGCGTGTTATTGTACACATACATGAACACATGCATGCATATATTCTACAGTATACACATGCATTGATATAAGAAAAGAAACTATACCATTCCTGAAAATGTTCTTGAAATTTGTTTCCCTGAAATGTTCTTGAATGTTCTTGAAGTTGACTTCTGTATGTACATTGTAGAGATGTCTTACTTCAGTTGTTGTGTCAGTGTGTTGTGGAGACATCAAAGTGTGTTTGTTGCTGTGTTACAGATATAGTGAAATAGTAGATGACCCGAAGATGAAACAGCAAGTGAAGGAAGCACAAAAGAAGTAAGTTCTAATCCATCACATGCATAGGAACCTTATAGACTAGTTCTAGACCAATGTAAACAGTACTGTCTGAGGTCTGTTTGTAGAACTGCTTGGAGAGCGTCCGTGGGTGGATGGTCCCTTCCATGCAAGAGTGATATTGTTTGTATGGAAGTATTCACGTTGTAATTCTGTGGCTAGATGGTCCCTTCCATGGTCCCTGTAAGAGTGGTCTGTTTGTAGAACTGTTCACACGGTGCTGTTGGTGTGGCTGGATGGTCCAGGTGTGGTCTATAATAAATAATATTAAACTTTATTTATACACTGGTCTCCAGACGTTCAATAGTGTGTACATACTACATAGCCATCTTTAAGCCCATACAAGTTACGTATACATAAATAAAATACAAATTATTGATATAATTGTAACACATTTTTTTTTTATACGAAATATGATTAAATTAAGTGAGGCTAAGATAACAAAAATTGTAAACTAAGTAACTTTAATAAAATGTAAAATGTAAATAAGTTAATACCCGTAATAAAATTTTATTAAATAGGTACTTATTAAAATCAATCAATTAAACACCCAAATAAGTAGACATTAAAAGCAGATTTGATATGTTGAATGTTATTTGTATAACTATTCGCATGGTATGGTCAGTGTGGCTGGATGGTCCATGCAACAGTGATCTGTTTCTAGAACTATTCGCACAGTTTCTAGAACTATTCGCACAGTGCTGTCAGTGTGGCTAGATTGTCCCTGTAAGAGTGGTCTGTTTGTAGAACTATTTATGGTCTGTTTGTAGAACTATTTGCATGGTACGGTCAGTGTGCTTGGATGGTCCATGCACCCAGTGGTCTGTTTGTAGAACTATTTATGGTCTGTTTGTAGAACTATTTGCATGGTACGGTCAGTGTGCTTGGATGGTCCATGCACCCAGTGGTCTGTTTGTAGAACTATTTATGGTCTGTTTGTAGAACTATTTATGGTCTGTTTGTAGAACTATTTGCATGGTACGGTCAGTGTGCTTGGATGGTCCATGCACCCAGTGGTCTGTTTGTAGAACTATTTATGGTCTGTTTGTAGAACTATTTGCATGGTACGGTCAGTGTGCTTGGATGGTCCATGCACCCAGTGGTCTGTTTGTAGAACTATTTGCATGGTACGGTCAGTGTGCTTGGATGGTCCATGCACCCAGTGGTCTGTTTGTAGAACTATTTATGGTCTGTTTGTATAACTATTTGCATGGTACGGTCAGTGTGCTTGGATGGTCCATGCACCCAGTGGTCTGTTTGTAGAACTATTTATGGTCTGTTTGTAGAACTATTTGCATGGTACGGTCAATGTGCTTGGATGGTCCATGCACCCAGTGGTCTGTTTGTAGAACTATTTATGGTCTGTTTGTAGAACTATTCGCACGGTGCTATCAGTGTGCCTGGATGGTCCATGCACCCAGTGGTCTGTTTGTAGAACTATTCGTGGTCTGTTTGTAGAACTATTCGTGGTCTGTTTGTAGAACTATTCATGGTCTGTTTGTAGAACTATTCGCACGGTGCTGTCGGTGTGGTTGGATGGTTACCCGGACGACCTGAAGGAGGCGCCCCACTTCCCGAGCCTGCACCGACTGCTGGCGTTTGTGCAGCACAACATGGCCGACAGCGACGTGGTGGAGCGCGTCAAACGTCGACTCGACTCATTCCTGCGGGACGACGACTCACCCGCCTACATCTCTGGTGAGTTGGCACTCACTCGTCTGCATTTAGAGTGAGTTGTCATGCATTCGTTTACATCTCTAAAGAGTCGTGATTCACTCAGTTACATCTCTCGTGAGTCGTCATTACTCCCAGCATGCACCAAGTGGAGTCTGGAGCACTGCGGTAGGCAACTAAAACGATGACATTGGCATGTTGGATCTAACAATAAATATTTTAAAAAGCCGTTATCGGTAGGCATCTTTTAGACCTGTGCATCTAGACTTGATCAAACCTAATTTGTTGAAGATACATAGTTTAACTTAGATGGATAGTGACGCTATGGTAGACAGCCTGGCATCATCAAGGATTACTCTCCCTAACTCATCAAACTGAGAATGTTAACCTAATTACTGACATCAAATTTGTTTTGGCACTATAACTACTAAAAATGTTACACCCGCATGGCATTATAACAGTTGGTATAAGTTTTTTGAGAAAACTGGCATCCGATGTGTCGTCATAGCACCAAGGTTACAGAAGCTCGGGATGTTTGTAGGGCAAACATCAGGGGAATATCTCAATATATAATTTGCACTTTAAATCCAGATGCTGGTATCCCATGTTGACTGAACTACTTTTATGTTATACTTGAGTGAAAATACAAGTACGACACCTCAAAACTACTTAAGTCAAAGTAAAATGAAAAAAAAAAAATTTACTTGAGTAAAAAGTAAAAGTAACTTTCAAAAGTACTTTAAGTAAGAGCAAAAGTAGAAGTACAATTTAACATATTCATTTCAAAATTACAGCACGAACAGAATGCGAGACTATAATAGCAACATTTCTCTACATGATCTACATCTACTTCTTTATGCAAATACATTTGTGACCTGGCCAGTCAAATGCTGTATTGTATACTATTTTGACATGACCATGATCCAACTGGTGACTACTTGCAGAAATATTGTAACGAAAATATTTCACAAAGTAAACCAAACTTACGGAGTAAAAGTATTGCTGCTATAACAAATTACTTTGTTACAAGTTAAAGAACTTTATTAAAAATGTGACTCCATTACGTTACATAAACAAATTACTTAAATATTGTAACAAAGTGATTGTACTTCATTACATGCCACCCCTGCCGGTATCTATCATCGTCTTGTGTCTTTCCCTTCAGTTGATGACATTGACATTGGCCTGTCCAACCTGCGTCTCTTTAACCTGGTGACACCCAACTGCTGCCAGAGCCTCACGTGGCCCGTCAGCTTCGACTCGATTCCTGAGAAGACATTTGCAGAGCAACTCACGTACATGGACGCTGTAAGTTTAGCTTCACTTGACGCCTGCTTCTGCTGTCACTTCACATTGAATAGTTTCTCTGGTCACTGTAATGTCGATGTAGTCACATAATCTGTGTTTTCGGATACCTTGAAATGTACAAAAATAATCTGTTTGTTTTGTTATGTATGTCTGCATACAGCTGAGAATTTATTTATTTGTAGGTGTCCAGATACGTAGTCGTTAACAGAAAACTTCTGTTGCTATTGGAACTTAAATAGAGAGTAACAAACAAACATCTCTAATGAGTTTGGCTGTTTGTACTTAGTTTATGGATATCTAAAAATTTGAAAATATAAGACAGCGGAAAATGCTATTATGTTATGTGGATACATACATTGCAGTAGTCTATATTTGGTCACCATAGTTAGTGAAGTGAGGTGGTCAGTGGCTAGCCAAATCCAACTGACATGACAGAGATCTGTATTCAAGACCTCAACCAGAGTGCTGTCAAAATGCCTTATACTGCACTAGAGCATTCGTTAGCTTATGTGCGATTTCTGTGTTACAGGAGCTCTTCAAGCGTGTAGTGCCGCACCAATGCATGGGCTGTGTGTGGACGGGTCGAGACAAGAAGCGACTAGAGGCGCCCTCTGTATATGCAACTGTGAACCAGTTTAACGCCGTGTCGTATCGCTTGATCGCTATCATACTCAAGTGGCCTGACTTACCTAACAGTCAGCGCGCCCGCATCATTGACAAGTGGATCGACATTGCACAGGTACGTGGTGCTGTGACACTAACACAAGTACGAGGTGCTGTGACACTAACACAGGTACGAGGTGCTGTGACACTAACACAGGTAAGTGGTGCTGTGACACTAACACAGGTACGTGGTGCTGTGACACTAACACAGGTACGAGGTGCTGTGACACTAACACATGTAAGTGGTGCTGTGACACCAACACAGGTAAGTGGTGCTGTGACACTAACACAGGTACGAGGTGCTGTGACACTAACACAGGTACGAGGTGCTGTGACACTAACACAGGTACGAGGTGCTGTGACATTAACACAGGTAAGTGGTGCTGTTGGTGTATGGTGCTGTGACACTAGGTCAAGGGTGGTGGTTTGACAGGTATTTAATGCTGTGACATTAACACATGTGCATGCAGGAATTAATGGATCATTGTCTTGTCACATAACCATTCACTGAGTGATAGGAAGTGTACACTTGTGTGTACAATACCAACATGTCGTGTTGTGGTAGTGAGTATACACCTTTTTGTACAGTACCAGTATGTCCTGTTTTAATAGTGAGTGTACTCTTTCGTGTACACTACAAACATGTCCTGTCTCAGACTCTCAGTAGTGAATGTACACCTGTGTGTACACTACAAACATGTCCTGTTGTAGCAGTGAGTGTGCCACACATCAGCCTGTCCTATTGTTGTTGCAGGAGCTGCGTATGCTCAAGAACTTCTCTGCACTGAAGGCCATCATCTCCGGTCTACAGTCGAACCCTGTGTACAGACTGAGCAGAGTATGGGTAGAAGTGCAGAGGTGAGTTCCCCTCCTTTCTACCTCTACACACAAGTTGCTTGTAGTGTTTACACCGAGCAGGTGGTACTGTTGCATGTAGAAGGAGGACTTGTTTCACTCGACTGTACAGAGTGGTCAAAATGGCCAACCCTCCTATGCACAGAGTGGCCGAAGCGGGCCAATAAATTCACAGGTCCTAGGTCTTTCATTTACCGCGATAGGACCCTTCTTTTATATTAACTATCCGGTTCAAACTGCTGACCTAAACTCTATGTTTGTCATGGAAAGCTGTTTAAGTAATGCACTGTAATGTTTTGAATAAGCAAGCAATATCACTACTTGAAGAGAGAACATGGACTAGTTTAATACATGGTAATCTTTAGAATGATCTGGACTTATTGGTGCATGCAGAGAGAAGATGGACTTGTTTAAGTAATGAGCTGTAATGTTTCTAGACTAAGCTAGGCACATCACTCTTTGTAGAGAGAATATGGAATTGTTTAATAAGTCATAATCTTTAGAATGAGCTCGAGGTATTGGTATTTGCAGGGAGAAGATGGACTTGTTTAATGAGTTGGCCGATATCTTCTCAGAGAGACACAACTACACAATGTGCCGGGAACTGTTGATGATGGTAGGTAGAACACATCACAGATATGTCAGCGTGGATCTGACCACTTGGAACTGTCAGTTTGAAAATTAATTTTCAGTAAACATTTAAATATGATGTTGTTTATTGTAGTTACAAATTATTAGACTGCGTTACTAACTACTCGGTCTATATGCCCAAACCAACTCTTTCGTTTGCCTGCAATCTGTAGACTTGTTAAAAAAATGAGTTTGTTTTGTAGGAAGGAACAGCCAAGTTTGCTGACCCGCACAGCACCAATACAATACGAGGTCTGAAGGGTTTAGCGAAGAGGAAAAATGCCCCATGGTCAACAGTGGGTCGCAAAAAGTTAGACTTTCAAATGGTATGTACCCAGTATTTGAAAACACCACAACCGTTCAAAGTTGGAGTGACACTCGGTTCAAGGAATTAGAGTGTAGAAAACATTATACAGTATATAGTCAGCTACAGGCTGAAGGATCATGTTTGATTATGCAGGCTTAGTTTGTCATTACTTGCTGATATGGTGAAGGAAAAAGGTAAATCTTATATAGCACAGTGTCCAATCCTCATGACTGCTCAAAGCGCTCTACTTCCCTGGCAATTACCAGGTAACGCTGCAATTAATGTTCAAAGGCTGCTCATACAAATATCCACCATTGTCTATAACCAGGTACTCATTCATATAGCTAAGTGACCTGGAGCAATGTAGAGTGATAAAAACTTGTCCAATGATTTAACACCGCAGCACATGATTAAAACCAAGAGTACAAAGCTCTACCCCTGAGCCACTGCACTCTACATGGTATTTGTGTCTTGTTTATTTCAACTCCCTAGCTTTGTATGCCTTTCCAGTCAATATGTTGAATGAACATTCCTTACAAATCTCACAATATTGCTGTGTATGTTTTTCCAGTCGATGGCCGTGTGCGGGACAATCCCCTATCTCGGAACGTTCCTCACCGATCTGACGATGGTTGACACAGCAATGGACGACAGGGTCGAGGGAGGTCTCATTAACTTTGACAAGCGTCGGAAGGAGTTTGAGATTCTGGCACAAATCAAACTGTTGCAGTCGTCAGCGCAACTGTACGATTTGAAGGCTGACACGGCCTTCATTGAGTGGTTCTTTCACATTCGCACCTATGATGACAAGGAGAGGTGGGTAGAGGCATTGTCTCTTGTGGTCTGTGCAGCGTATATGTGAAGTACACATGCACCCATGCATGCACACACATACACAACTTAAACATGCACACATGCATGCACACATACAATATATATATATATATATATATATATATATATATATATATATATATAGCATACTTGTTCAGTCAAACACCATATGTAGGAAACATTCAGTCACATTGAAATTACTGCCTGAAGACTGTTCATATATATTCATTCATACAGCTGATCGAATAGGAAGAAATTTACATGAACAAACTTGACCACATTAAAAGAAGCAAAACTGAAAATTGTACATAACTAAAATCAACCGCTTTGTATATTCCGTCATCTAGTTCATCTTTTTAGAATGGGACTGTGAATATATCCTGCACTCCCCTGTCAACTACTCTGTGTAATAGGCATTCAGTTCCTGCTGTGCCAAACAGGTTTTGGCCACTCAGTTTATTTGATGAAGTATATCAATGTGTACACCATTGGCACCACTAGCACATTCTTTGTTGCAGTTATGAATTGTCATGTGAGATTGAACCAGTGACACCCAGTACACCGCAGGAGGTGAAAGGTCACCGTAAAAAGTCAAGGTGAGTTTCTCATACTTTGTTTGGACTAGTGTGTTATTGATATTTAAAAGCCATATCCTAGGATAAAAATGTAATCTGCCTCCTTAATAACAAATTGTTGATGCTCTTTCAAATGATGATACTGTCAAAATATTTAAATATCATATAAGAGTACACAATATAAAATGAACCCTTTAATTTTTTCTCTTCTCACAAAATATGGCCTCTGAAGCACTATTTGATCGGGTGAAATATATGTATGCTGTGTGTGAATAGATAATTGTTGACAGGTGTGATCACCCCCTAAGTTTAACAAGTCACCAAGTCCAACATGTTTAACCAACTTGTTAATACTACATGTTAAGGGTTAGGCTTGCAAATCTTTTAAAAAATTTAATGGGATTAAACTGTGCAACAAACTTCCATGTGATGTACAGTCCATATAACAAAAACATGTATTTAAAAAAGAATGTAAGAATATTTTAATGAGTAAAAGAGGAAAGTGAATTTGTAATTCAGTGTTTTATCTATTTTTTATTAATTTTATTTATTTATGTGATTTGTATTTATTTTAGGTGTTATTAATATTTTATAGCCGTCCACTATGAAAATAAGACGACTGCACATGTACAATTTCTTTCTTGTGCTCCTCTTTTACGACACATTGTTGTGAATAAAATATCAATACTATTTATTTATTATTATACATACTTTTAAAGTCAGTAAGTTGTTTGTATAACTTACTATTCAGACGGTGTTTATTTACATGAATTAATTGCATATTTATTATACAATCACATCCTGTATATTGCTCATTATTTTATCTGTTTTTCTACAATTTTACATTTATCTAACTTATAACCTTATTTATTTTTTATCTATTCATTTTTTTTAATTCATCTTTTATAGGCTACTTAGATGTGCTAATGTATATACCAATTGTATATGGGTTTTTACCTGAAATAAATATATTCGTATTCGTACTACACTGTACAACTACTCCAATTGTATACACCCTGACACTGTGACACTGCACACATTGACGAGGTGACGTCACCCTTTCAGTCTGGGGTTCTTCTCGCCCCGCCGCCCCCTGCTGCCGATGGTGAGCAGTACGAGTGGGTCGTCCATCTCCACCTCCGCGAGTCTGGGCGGCTCCACGCCCTGCATCTGCCCCGACACCCTCTCCGTCAACAGTGTCTTCCCCAGCCCGGAGCCCCAGACTCCGCCCACTGCCACCCGGCCGCCAGTAAGTCACCAACACGTAACTACACTTCACCTACTTGGCATGACACCTGTCGTCTAGAGCCACTCCTGTGTCAGTTAGTTGGCATGATACCAGTCGTCTAGAGCCACCCCAGTGTCAATTAGTTGGCATGATACCTGTCGTCTAGAGCCACTCCTGTGTCAGTTAGTTAGCATGATACCAGTCGTCTAGAGCCACCCCAGTGACAATTAGTTGGCATGACACCTGTCGTCTAGAGCCACCCCAGTGTCAGTTAGTTAGCATGCTACCTGTCGTCTAGAGCCACCCCAGTGTCAGTTAGTTGGCATGATACCTGTCGTCTAGAGCCACCCCAGTGTCAATTAGTTAGCATGATACCTGTCGTCTAGAGCCACCCCAGTGTCAATTAGTTGGCATGATACCTGTCGTCTAGAGCCACCCCAGTGTCAATTAGTTGGCATGACACCTGTCATCTAGAGCCACCCCAGTGTCAGTTAGTTGGCATGCTACCTGTCGTCTAGAGCCACCCCAGTGTCAGTTAGTTAGCATGCTACCTGTCGTCTAGACCCACCCCAGTGTCAGTTAGTTAGCATATCTCTCCGTTGTATACACTTGACTAGGCTAGCGCTGTGCCTAAAATCTGTTTAGCCAATTTGGCCAAAGGTCAGAAATTTGTTTAGCCAAATGAGATTCTCTTTAGCCATTTTTTTAGATCAATTAAATTACCCGGTTTAAAAGTGCAAAACAAGACATAATATAATAAAAAATTCTATACAATATCCACAAGAAAAAAATTCCTATTTTAATTAACTAAACATTTATATATTTAGCTAAACATATATAACGCAAACAAACATCCAGTATAATTTAACAGAACATTGTTTAACAAGAAAATGAAACCTGAACAACTGTTGGGAATTTTGCAAAATATAAAGAAACAGCACCTAACACATACTATTAATGTAATAAAATTTACATTACAGGTGTGTATAACATAAATTGAAAGATACACTTTTATAACAAGGTAAAATAATTAAGAACCACCTACTCTACTCTTGCTGCCCCGCAGTGATTCAAACAGTGTATTGATAGTAATTAGTACCTATCTTAAAACTTCATTTGACTGCTCAGTAATTGAATACAGCATTCCACCAAATTAGTTAACTGTGGCTGACTGTAATCCTGGCCTGGGTGACGCGGGCTATATTTAATAAAACCCGTTTTTGACATGCATCTTTCTATCTGTAATGTTTCTGGTGGTGAAACTTGTCAAACATACATGAATTACAATCTATATTGGCATTTTATTGAATAGTTACCAGATGGCACATTGATTAATCATTGACAATGCCATGTGACTGCGCCGGCGATACTGAGCGATAATATGGAACCTGTCGCTTACAGCGTTGTACTTGCCTCAAATTTGTAATTAGTGCCATCAGGCAGGTCCCCATTGTCAAGTAAACACAATTCTTGATTGATTCCCCTATTGTCTGTGGGCATGGCTAAGTGGAGGGATTAGCGACCTATTGTTTACCCAGCGGGTCACGTTACGCCGACTGGTTATTTGGGTCAGTTGAATGTGCGATCGTTTAAGCAACTTTAACAGAGCTGGGTGTTGAATAATGCAGTCATGTATTACTGATAACATCAATAATAATGACAGATATAACGTTTCGCCAATTTGGCGAAGAGGTTTAATTTATTTTCGCCAAATACAAAACCGTTTCGCCTATGGCGCAAATGGCGATCGACAGCGCTAGCCTAGCTTGAAGTGTAGACACTTGTCAGTTTATTTAATTTGTATTTTATTTGTATCTATTTATTATATTTTACATGTTTTACATTAATTTTACAAAATGTCATACTCATTATTCTATTATCAGTATACCATTTATTTTAATAATTATCTTTAGCTAACTTATTTATTTTATTATTTATTACTATTACTTTTTATACATGTTTTAGGTATTTTATTTTATTTACCTTAACAAAGTTAATATTATAATTGTACGACACATGTATATATACTCATGTACAGTGCCTCCGAATGGATATTTCTAGACTTATGGCGCTTTATAAATGTTCTTATTATTATTATATTATTATTATACTCAGATGCCAGCCAAAGTCTAAATCAGTTAGTTATGCTGTCAGTTGTCACCCCAAATTTGTCAGTGTGAATTTGGTCAGTTGTACCATCTGTTGTCACCCCAAGTATGAACTGACCAGTACCATACAAGTTGACCCTGAGTGTAAATTGGTCCTTTATTCTCTTTGATATCACCCTAGCAAGTATAGTGGCCATTTGTACCAGCTGGTGTCACCCTGTAGTGTAAATTGGTCCTTTATTCTCTTTGATATCACCTTAGCAAGTATAGTGGCCATTTGTACCAGCTGGTGTCACCCTGTAGTGTAAATTGGTCCTTTATTCTCTTTGCTATCACCCTAGCAAGTATAGTGGCCATTTGTACCAGCTGGTGTCACCCTGAGTGTAAATTGGTCCTTTATTCTCTTTGATATCACCCTAGCAAGTATAGTGGCCATTTGTACCAGCTGGTGTCACCCTGTAGTGTAAATTGGTCCTTTATTCTCTTTGATATCACCCTAGCAAGTATAGTGGCCATTTGTACCAGCTGGTGTCACCCTGTAGTGTAAATTGGTCCTTTATTCTCTTTGATATCACCCTAGCAAGTATAGTGGCCATTTGTACCAGCTGGTGTCACCCTGTAGTGTAAATTGGTCCTTTATTCTCTTTGATATCACCCTAGCAAGTATAGTGACCATTTGTACCAGCTGGTGTCACCCTGTAGTGTACATTGGTCACTTTGACACCCTAAGTATAAATTGATCATTTTTACCATCTGATGTCAGTCACCCTAAAGTGCAATTTTTCAGTTGTTACCCAAAGTCACCCATTTACATTGGCCAATTGTACCCTTTTATGTCACCCATAAGTGTGTGACAGGGTGATGTGTTTGTTGCGATCTCATGCAGTGTGTTTGCCAATGGATCATGTCTGCTGTGATTTTCTGCAATATGTTTATTACTGGATAACGAGTTTGTTGGTTATAATCTCCTAAAATGTGTTAACACCGGGTGATGTGTTAATGTACCGTGAACTGCAGCAATGTCTTTGTTACTGGGTCGTGTGTTCTTCTGTTGTGATTTCTTTGGGTGTGTTTGTGACAGGGTGATGTGTTCAATTGTTGTGATTTCTTTGTGTACATTTGTCACTGGGCGAAATGTTTATGTGCTGTGAATTCCTGCAATGTTGTTGTTACTGGGTTATGTAGTCATCTATTGTGATCTCCTTGAATGTGTTTGTGACGGGGTGATGTGTTCATCTGTTGTAATCTTCTTGAATGTGTTTGTGACGGGGTGATATGTTCATCTGTTGTAATCTTCTTGAATGTGTTTGTGACGGGGTGATATGTTCATCTGTCATGATCTCCTTGAATGTGTTTGTGACGGGGTGATGTGTTCATCTGTTGTAATCTCCTTGAATGTGTTTGTGACGGGGTGATGTGTTCATCTGTTGTAATCTCCTTGAATGTGTTTGTGACTGGGTGATATGTTCATCTGTTGTAATCTTCTTGAATGTGTTTGTGACAGGGTGATGTGTTCATCTGTTGTAATATCCTTGAATGTGTTTGTGACGGGGTGATGTGTTCATCTGTTGTGATCTCCTTGAATGTGTTTGTGACAGGGTGATGTGTTCATCTGTCATGATCTCCTTGAATGTGTTTGTGACGGGATGATATGTTCATCTGTCGTGATCTCCTTGAGTGTGTTTGTGACAGGGTGATGTGTTCATCTGTTGTGATCTCCTTGAATGTGTTTGTGACTGGGTGATGTGTTCATCTGTTGTGATCTCCTTGAATGTGTTTGTGACGGGGTGATGGGTTCATCTGTCGTGATCTCCTTGAATGTGTTTGTGACGGGGTGATATGTTCATCTGTCGTGATCTCCTTGAATGTGTTTGTGACGGGGTGATGGGTTCATCTGTCGTGATCTCCTTGAATGTGTTTGTGACGGGGTGATGTGTTCATCTGTTGTGATCTCCTTGAATGTGTTTGTGACGGGGTGATGTGTTCATCTGTCGTGATCTCCTTGAATGTGTTTGTGACGGGGTGATGTGTTCATCTGTGGTAATCTTCTTGAATGTGTTTGTGACGGAGTGATGTGTTCATCTGTTGTGATCTCCTTGAATGTGTTTGTGACGGAGTGATGTGTTCATCTGTTGTGATCTCCTTGAATGTGTTTGTGACGGAGTGATGTGTTCATCTGTTGTGATCTCCTTGAATGTGTTTGTGACGGAGTGATGTGTTCATCTGTTGTGATCTCCTTGAATGTGTTTGTGACGGAGTGATGTGTTCATCTGTTGTGATCTCCTTGAATGTGTTTGTGACGGGGTGATACGTTCATCTGTTGTCATCTCTTCAAGTACATTAATCACCTGGTGATGTGTTTGTGTCTCCAGCTGCACCATTCCCGCTCCGTGAGTAACCTCCCGTCCACGGACAGCAGCTCCAGTCTGACGTGGGCGAGTCTGTCATCTCCAGACTTCCACGTCGTCAAGGTTGTCTTTGACACGACACAGAATCACCATGGCAACATGTACAAGAGCATCATGGTTAGTGAGACACTTACCCAGTCAGCCACCCCCAGGTGTCCTTGTAATGACAGTGTGTGCAATGTCTACCCACATGTCACAGTACCTCCGGGCATTTCAATCAAGAAACCTTACATTTGAAATATCTACAGTGTACAATTTGCCATCACCTTTTCCAAAAGTTCTACTAAAACATTGCATCGATCAACTGATTGATCCTGTTATAAGTATTATAAGAACTATAATGTTTTGTTCCTAAAACTAATATAGGTGTACTCTGTAGCTGATACAGCAATCTGGAATCATCTCTCTATTACAATAAAATTTTCTTAAACTATAGCCACCTTTCTTAAAAAACAAAAACCTAAATAAAATACAATTGTTTGAAATTGCTTTTCCCGCATATATTTTCGCCAGTTCCATACTCCAGTGATGACTCGTGTCTGTCCATGTTTATGATCACGCCAAACAATTCTCTTTGTTGCTCCTCTGAGCTGGAATTTTCAAGGATATAGTTGCTGTAGAACTTAGAAGTGTTACTATTATATTACTACATATGCACCTTCAAGGATGTAGGTGCCGTAGAAGTGTTACTATTATATTACTACATATGCACCTTCAAGGATATAGTTGCTGTAGAACTTAGAAGTGTTACTATTATATTACTACATATGCACCTTCAAGGATATAGTTGCTGTAGAACTTAGAAGTGTTACTATTATATTACTACATATGCACCTTCAAGGATATAGATGCTGTAGAACTTAGAAGTGTTACTATTATATTACTACATATGCACCTTCAAGGATATAGTTGCTGTAGAACTTAGAAGTGTTACTATTATATTACTACATATGCACCTTCAAGGATATAGATGCTGTAGAACTTAGAAGTGTTACTATTATATTACTACATATGCACCTTCAAGGATATAGTTGCTGTAGAACTTAGAAGTGTTACTATTATATTACTACATATGCACCTTCAAGGATATAGATGCTGTAGAACTTAGAAGTGTTACTATTATATTATTACATATGCACCTTCAAGGATATAGTTGCTGTAGAACTTAGAAGTGTTACTATTATATTACTACATATGCACCTTCAAGGATATAGTTGCTGTAGAACTTAGAAGTGTTACTATTATATTACTACATATGCACCTTCAAGGATGTAGGTGTTGTAGAACTTAGAAGTGTTACTATTATATTACTATATATGCACCTTCAAGGATATAGTTGCTGTAGAACTTAGAAGTGTTACTATTATATTACTACATATGCACCTTCAAGGATGTAGGTGCCGTAGAAGTGTTACTATTATATTACTACATATGCACCTTCAAGGATATAGATGCTGTAGAACTTAGAAGTGTTACTATTATATTACTACATATGCACCTTCAAGGATGTAGGTGCTGTAGAACTTAGAAGTGTTACTATTATATTACTACATATGCACCTTCAAGGATGTAGGTGCTGTAGAAGTGTTACTATTATATTACTACATATGCACCTTCAAGGATATAGATGCTGTAGAACTTAGAAGTGTTACTATTATATTACTACATATGCACCTTCAAGGATGTAGGTGCTGTAGAACTTAGAAGTGTTACTATTATATTACTACATATGCACCTTCAAGGATGTAGGTGCTGTAGAAGTGTTACTATTATATTACTACATATGCACCTTCAAGGATATAGATGCTGTAGAACTTAGAAGTGTTACTATTATATTACTACATATGCACCTTCAAGGATGTAGGTGCTGTAGAAGTGTTACTATTATATTACTACATATGCACCTTCAAGGATATAGATGCTGTAGAACTTAGAAGTGTTACTATTATATTACTACATATGCACCTTCAAGGATATAGATGCTGTAGAACTTAGAAGTGTTACTATTATATTACTACATATGCACCTTCAAGGATATAGATGCTGTAGAACTTAGAAGTGTTACTATTATATTACTACATATGCACCTTCAAGGATGTAGGTGCCGTAGAAGTGTTACTATTATACATCTTTGAAGATTTTCATCCTGAGGACAGTTCTTACTGAGGTATAGAGTTTGTGTTGACACATGTGTGGGACCAACAGCTGACTGGTCACTTCTGTTTGTTGTAGGTCAATAACAGTGACCATACAAAGATCGTCATACAGAAGATCCTTAGCAAATTTGGTGTAGAGGGCAAGCCAGAAGACTTTGTCATCTTCCAGATCCTGACTGACAAGGGTGAGTGTGAGGAACGGACCGGACCGACACTGGGGCTCAGTGTTGTCTCATCTTGTTGACCCTGTTGTCAGGGGTGAGGTTGGCCATAGCTACTGGCGTCTCTTCTTTCCTCTCCTCATTTTCTCTCACTGCATCCTCTGTAACCAGCCTCCAACTCCTTCTATCTTTTGCAGTTTTCTATATATTATCCTCCCACTCTTTCCAGATCTCTCTTAATGCAGTCCTGCCATCACATTCTCGGTCTTCGCCTTCTTTTCCCTCCACTTTCTGAGCATCTCCTCTTTGCAAATTTATCATCTCTCATTCTTTCCACATGTCTGGCCCATATCAGCCTAGTCCACACCAGTTTCTTCTTAAGATTTTGCTTCACTCCAACCTCCACTCTCAGTTCATCTATTCTTCTCTTATCTGCTCTCTTCATTCCCACGATTCTTCTCACGGTGTCTTTGCTCATTTACACAGAATTTCAAAGAAGTCATAATTAAAACACCAGTGGTAATGTTGGCCAGTTTATAACCCTTAATGACTGCAAGATTATATGGCATTGTTGTTCTGATTTGCGCACTTGAAAGTGGTTTTGTAAAACAGAGACTAGATGTGACACAGGACATTGTATGTTACAGAACTTGAGATTCCTGACCGCGGCAACGTGTTCTATGCAGTTGACACAAGTGTTGATGAGATTCAGTTTGTCGTAAAGAACAAGTCTGACTTGGAGCGGCTGAGGATGAAACACATGAAGGGAAAGGGACGGAGGAAGAAGTACACGTTATGAAGGAACAAAGAACCTGAAGGGAAAGAAAGAAATACGAATCTATGGTCATGGTCTACCCAACTCATCGGTGGTGCTTACTGTGTCAAAAACGTTTACATGTGCTAGCACATAAGTTGGCAATGCAGCCAGTAGCAATTGCACCCAGAGTCACAGCCTGACTGTGGCTGGGACTGATGCTGGGTGGTGTGTTGTGGTAGAGTTGTCTCGGTAGAGGCTCGACTGAAGTGTCTGAAAAGCAATTGACATTGATCTCACGGGTAGAACAAGCGTAGTGGTTGCAGAGCATCACGTCTGCCAGCTATAGCCAGCAATTTGACGCTCAGAAGCTGTCATCCTAGCAAGAATGCTTGTAAAACCTTTGTACATGAGTGTGTGTCTGTTTACAGTAGTGCGTAATGTCTCTATGTATGTTGCCTGGTGTGTGGGACAGAGTCTGAATTGGAGGAACATTTTGTGAACGTTAATATGTTGTGTACCATATATGGGCAGACACATGGATGTAATTTTAGTTGGGGTCAGTCTCAAATGTGACTAAGTTATTGAAATTGATTTCTGTATGCAGCAGCTGTAATCGTTAGAATTATGTAATGACCCAAGTTATACATAAATTGTATATTATAAATTTATTACAATAACACGGATGTTAATTAACACTAACTTTGTTACAAAGAGAAGCACTTTTGTTGATTTTAGATTTGTTTGCAGTGCAACCAAGTGACTTTGGAACATGTATTTGAGCTTACTTAGAGAACTCCATGTTTCTGATGACAATTATATTTGACATAGTAATCTCATTCAGAGGTGTCAAGTTTGCTATAATTATTACAGAAAGTTTGCTGTAGAATCCAGTCTTGACGACAGAACCAGATGTTACAGATGTCACAGATGTTACAGATGACCAGGAAATGTTTGTTAAAATATACCTCAGTCGTGTCTTGTTGTTGTTTCTAGTCAACAACAAGCCTCTTGTTTATATCATCACTCCGTGCCGTGCCGTGCCGTGCCGTGCCGTGCCGTGCCGTGCCGTGCCGTGCCGTGCCGTGCCGTGCCATACATTTGTCACTGGGAGGCATGTACATTCAATGTTGACTAGAAGGTTGTTTTGTTTTGTTTTTTATCCACAGATGGGCAGTGGTCCAAGGGTTGGCACCTGGTGGGCTAACTCAATGGTCTATGAAGTGGAATATTATGGACGACGGTCCGTCAGGTAGCACATGGTCTATGGGTTTAAACATGGTGTATCAATGACTCCTTAGCCTGGCAGGTGTTGGACCACAGTCCAAAAGCTGGCATATGTGAGACCATGGTCTATGAGCTGGCATATGAGGGGCTGCTGCCCATGAGCTGGTAAATGATGTACCATGGTCCTGAAGCTGGCATGAGAGACCACGGTCCATGAACTTGTACATGCCGGACCGTTACACATGCAGATAATATAATAATTTTCAGTTGTTTGGGTCACTAATATACACGTGTTTACCTCCCAAAGTCAGTATGGCAGAGTGAAAGTAGCTCGGATGATGACATGGGTACTTGTTGACCCACTCTGCTAATTTCTATAGAATCTTCCAGGCCACAACACCATAGCAGACTTTATTGAAATCAGCTGATAATGGCCGTAAGACAGATCTATAAATTGTAAGTGTACATTTTGTGTGTGGAGATATTAGAGCGGTTGAATACAATTATGTCAAACTTGTAATGTGTGATGTCAACAATGTGATCTAAACGCAAATGTCACAGTTGTTGCAAGAGATACATTAGTTTGTCTTACCGGCAGTAGGAGAAACTTACAGAATGATTTCTTCTATAAAAAAGTCATATACACAAAAGTAAATGTTTCAATTAATTAGAGATTTTATGTTAAGCTGTGCCCATCAATGCGACACCTTCTAATATATCACAATGACTGGGAAAAAATTTGATGTCATCTGATAGGACCACTTCTTCATGTCAACATGTATTGATAAACAATACACAGGGAATGGTAAAGAAAATCCCTCACACACCTCA
Organism: Oasisia sp. SBJ-2009; assembly: GCA_964017155.1. Taxonomy (NCBI): domain Eukaryota; kingdom Metazoa; phylum Annelida; class Polychaeta; order Sabellida; family Siboglinidae; genus Oasisia; species Oasisia sp. SBJ-2009. The sequence goes on from OZ024859.1 coordinate 13,993,621, forward strand.
CCAATGTAGTTCACAGTATGGACGAGTTATCAGTTTGGGATGCCGCAGGCAAGAGCATCACCATCATTCTGTACCCAGTGCCAGTGTAGTATATGCCTGCACAGCATTGAGGGTGAGAAATGTTGCTGTGTTTGCTTATCCAGCCTAATGTCATAATTTTTGTGTGATAAGTAACATGATTGTAACAATAACTGAGTGACATTGGAACAATTACTCACTGGACAGCTGGTGAAGTTAGTATCTGTCTATATGCATACCATAGTGTAATTATGTACAGAGTATTATGTACAGAGTATTGATACTTGAGAATTCAGATGTTGTATTATAGTTTTCTAAACATATTTATGCAGGTATGTGCCCTGCTGTCGTCTTGATGGTGCCAATTGGAACTGCTACTGGCAGTTGTGTATATAGAATGATTACAGATGTTTCAAGTTGTGTCATTTGTTTATGTGTGTCCATTCTAAGTGAATCACTGATGATGATTAATTCCTCATGATTTAAGAAGTCATCCCCAGACCAGCTAACAGTTCAATGTTTGACTCCAGACATGCAAACAACTCAAAACCCTTCTGGATATATTTAAACAGCAGAAAACAATATAACATTGGAATAGAACGGATCACTGGTGTGTGACAGCAAGGAGAAGGCCGAGAACCTCCTGGACTAGTTCCAAGATTGTTCACAAGAGATTATGGGTCTGCCCTTCCACACCTAGACCCTCCGCAGTGTCTGGAAGGGTAAGGGTAGTTCCACATTTGTAATATAAGATATTCAAGGATTTTTTTTCGAATAACATATTTTCCGTACGACGTACAACAAATTAACTAAAGCTAATCGTGAAACAGAGTTTTTGTGTATGATTAAAACAACAGAAAACATGTTTTAAACATTAAAAGCTGTTAACACATTTCAGTAATGATACAATCTTTAAAATTAGTTAATATTTATAATGTACCTTTAAAAATAACATAATTTGAAATGACCGACTTAGAAAAACAAAAATGGAATAGACCGAGAGGGAATTGGAAGTGGGAGACACTGTGTACATACCGCCTATAGTACAAGCTAATGTAACTATATTAAGGCTCGACCACCACATCGGTTGCTCCTTATAACCTTCCCTGACAAAGAAGGTCACGACCTTCATCCCTCACAACTGACCGACTTCTGGCGGAAGTGTTTCTATGGGAGGGTTGTACCTGCCCCAAAGCCCGGTGCGCCAGATCGGTTGTGACTCTCCATAGTGCGAGCATCACTGGTAGACCCGCCTCGTGCGGTCGAAACACTCAGATGCAATGAAGGTAGCCATTTTATTTGCTTAGATACAATGTCGAGTCTTAGTTGGTGAAATTGTGGTGTCAACTTGTCAAACACGTAAGCTGCTATAGTGACGTTATTTATTTACATTACATTAAAACAGCGGTTATGTGTTATGCTATATCATATGATACATCAAACATGTTAACATGCATAACTATAATTATTAATGTTGACTTATGCAGATTCATGGGTAGTTGCATGTGTTCTAAAGCGGAAGTTTGACAACAATATGGCGCACACATCGCCGACGATTTCTCCTTCATAAAATTAAACAAGGCCTTATTTTTAAATGCAGGTACATAATACAGTACATTCTACAGTGAATAATATAACTCGCAGTGATATACAAGAATTCATAATTTAAGATAATAAACGAAGGTGGGCTAAAACATATTAGTTATATTTGTTATTTTATTAAATAAATAAATACAATGCTTACCTACGATTTATTATTTTTTATATCGACACAAATCATATAACATGTAGTCTAGTAGGCCTTGAATTCATGTGTACCATCTAATTTTATTTGGCTGCAATATCGCTGCCTTGTCCGCGCCAGTACTGACATAGTCACATAGTCAGTGTTGTATGTGTCACGACACATGTCGTATCGCGAAGTAACATATCTTTCCAGTCTGTAGTAACACATTATAAGCCCGTGGCTAATCTGTTGGAACACAGTGTTCATATTTCCTCTAGACGGCGCCACTAATTCAATTTTGCTTTACCCGCAGAGGGCGCCATGTATTCATGTGTTTTTCATGCAGAATTTTGCAGATGATTTCAAGCTGAACACAATGTTAAAGGTATGAGGTTGTAAAACGATCTAAGATCACATAAGGGATTCATCCGCCATTCCCTTGCAACGAAAGCGTTCCCTGAAGAAATAGCATTTTGCAGGTTGTTAAAATTTATGCGAGTAGCCCTGGCCTACTTGGGCATCGAGACCATCATAACCGGCTGGCCACCTGTGCCATCACAGCTTACGTTTACATACCATCGAGTGCTGAGTACTATCTCTACAATCACGCATTGTTTTTGTTCGAGCGAAAAGGAAGTTTTGGGAGAACCCCAACGTAAGTCTTATTTCAGTCTCAATTCGGTTATAATTGGAGGCTTCTGGTACGTCAGCACTTCGAATATTCAACGCGTTCAGACGCCAATGAGGTATATTCAAAACAAGAAATGGACTCTAGTGTGTTTGTCACACATCAACGTACATTTCCAATGTTCCCGCGGCAGAGAGCTTCGTAGTTACGAGTGGCATTGTTTGCAATTATCCACGTCGTAGCGTTGAAGACGACATCTTTGTTTTCCTCAAGCCACGCGTTGAACTGGCGTCTCGTCTGCCACAGAAGTTGTTCAATGGCGTCGTCGTTAGACTCTAAACAACAGACGACATTCAGTCGAACTTTTACCGTGTTTATTTTAACCTCTTAACATCTGTTTATGCCATTAACACGCTAGATAAACTAATGTAACATCGCATCTATGAACAAACCGCTTTACTAAGATTCTTAAGAGCTCGTCGTAAGTAAGATGTCTATATACCAAATCTATTTCGCACTTTAGCATATGGTGGGTTTAAAGGGAACTAAGCTAAACATGTTGGTGTTATGCACGTAAAAAGCTCAGATATTGTTCATGACATAGACACCTGATCGACAAGTGGGCAGCAAGCGGCGTTTCCAACGATTCGTCAGCTACATCTAAGTCCTGTCATGGTATACGATTTAGATGAATCTTACAAAGTCGGGTTTTATTGCTGTTTGCGATATAGACACAGCGTCCTGTAGTAACAACATTAGCATGAAGAATAAAGAGCTTTCCGAAGTTCTCACGTTGTACTAAAAGTTGTACCGTGTGAACTAGGTACATAGATGTATAAACATGTAAACTATTACATATAAAAATTTCTGGCAGTCAGCTTTGACTCGACTCTCGGAGCCTACGCATAAATCCTTCTGGGCCCGCTGCTGAAATCGGGTCTTTAAACTGCAATATTCAAACATCCCTATACGTAATAGGAAGAAGTGGCGAGTCTTTTTTTTTATTATTGACAATGCTTATTATGGACTGGTTTGCGTGAACCCTGCTAAACACAATAACATGGGAGGGCAGAGAGAGATGATGAATATTTGTACCGAAAGACTTTGGCTTGCATTTTTACAATAGCACGTTGTACGTCACGCGATATAACGCATAACGTCTTTATGCACTTTTATATAATATACAGTTAATTTTGTTTTAGTTATACATTTGGGTAATTCGTTTTAAGAACATGTTATCATGTACATGTAAAGCGCCCTGAATAGTGTTTAAGCTAGATTTGGCGCTATATAAGTTTATTTTATTTATTTATTTATTTATAACGTAATATTCTCGTTTCTAAAACCGCGGGAGTTATGCACCGCGATGATTGGCTGAAGCTCCGTCTAATCGGTTGTTGACGTCACGAAACGTCACGGTAACAACGAGTTGGCGGTTAAAAATTTCACAACAATCGCAACAGCCAAAGGCAAAAGATGTATCGAGAATGACACCGAAGAAGCGACACCAACAACTGTTCACGGTGTCAGAACACCTCGTACGCTGGCGACAGGATGGCACAGGCTACGACATCGCTACCGCCAAACCGGGCGATTCGCTACGACACCTTCGATGTCAGCCAATGCCTCTCAACCGAGGAGGGAGGGACACGTGAAGGCACTGCAGGAGTGTGGAGTGCAGCCGTTGACGCAGTACTCCACGGTCGGCGCATCCACATTCCGAGGTAACATTGTCTCATTATATTGTTGAAGTTTTGACATTTATTCCCTTTTTTCGGTTTTGGTGTTACGTTTGTGTATTGTCTCAACGTTAAACAAAATAATTATCTTTGAATTCCAGGTGCCTCACGTGTCCGTTCCGTTCGCCGACGGAATTGTTGCGATAACGCCGACGAACCTGCTCCGACGAGTTGTCTTATAAAAAAGTAAGGTTTTATAATAATTGTTGGACCATAATAAAATGTATTGCTCTGACTGTGAGAACGTCTTGGGTTCCGCGACGGGGGTATCCGGGGATATTCGGGGACGTCATTTTTCAGAGGCGACAGCAGTAGACGAGACGAAAATATATCGTTAAATGTTAAGGAAACGTCCCGGGGTCGGGGGTGGGGTGGGTGTCACTGGGGGGTCGCACACATTCAGATAGTGACGACTGCAGTGGTCGTGACGATAGTTGGGCCTGTGTTGTTAATTTCAGTGAGATTATACTTTTAATTTATTACGGCTGTGAATGTTTGATCGCTCGCTCAATGTCCAGTTTTATTTTCGGAGCAAGCGGGAAGTCAACGTGACGATCGACCAGTGAGGACAACGGAATCACCGACACACGAACTGCGATCGTACCTCGTCGGCACCGACGGCCGTTGCGCGAAACGTCACTCGCTGTCGTCACAACACAACACGCGTGCGCCGGAACAATACATGTCCGTCAGCGGTGATCAAGAAGCGTTCGCTTCGACCGGACTGCACAAAACGAACATTCAGCCGAATACGCGCCGACCAACCGACCGGTCAGTCGAGAAGTCCGTTGCTGGTAGCCTGATGCCGCTGCCAGGTTGCGTAGACAAAACACCCGTCTATCAAGAAACGCATGCGCAGATCTAACCTTCCGGCGCTGACAAAAAAACTGGACATTTGCTACCATCTGTGACTGTGTCTGTGATCGGAAACCTGAGAACTGTTTTATCAAAACATTAGATTACAAAAGACAATGCGTTGCCATGGTAACAATAACGCTCGTTGGCGCGAACAATGAGATCACGTGGACTCTGATCGTTTCTTCTCAGTTAATAAAGTTTATGCTCCATTAATCGTGATTAAATTTGTTGATGTCGTTCTATCTAGTTACGACTATTTTCAGGCATCCCAGATAAGTACTGATCCAGCCGGTAGAAATGTTATCGATAGGTCCATATTTTACATCACTACAGTTATAATTATATAGTGCCTAGTGCTTAGCTGTCTGCACCATTTCACATCAGATATGGCCTGTCTATATTAGCACGTACCTCCTCAGATGAAGTTTTGTAATGTTGTAGAGTAACTATTAATTTCAAGACATTTGCTAGAAAACGGACACCACCCAGACTGTGATAGTTAATACTTACTGTCGAATGCCTCTTCGACCACTTCCACTGCTTTCGGAAAATCAGCTATCTGTACAGAAACACATTTAGATGTTACAGAACGAAATCTTAGTCTACGTACACCCTGGTACTTTATTGCACCACGCTACATTTAGTATAGAAAACAAAGCACGTAAATACACGTGTGTTTTATGCAGGATAACATAGTGGATTCACATCGTCCGACCACACGGACGGACGGACGGACGGACGGACGGACGGACGGACGGACGGACGGACGGACGGACGGACGGACGGACGGACGGACGGACGGACGGACGGACGGACGGACGGACGGACGGACGGACGGACGGACGGACGGACGGACGGACGGACGGACGGACGGACGGACGGACGGACGGACGGACGGACGGACGGACGGACGGACGGACGGAGCTGTTACATATCCCACCTGTATTTGAGCTTCCGCCAGCCATGCAATGACGTCGACCCACGGTTCGCTGTCGTCCTCTGTCTACGGCCTTCTTGAGCGCCGTCGTACCGAGCAGGCTCCAGTCGCGGCGACTGAGACTCTCCGTCGCCGGCACGCCGAGGATGCGTCCAGCGGCCACCTCGGACGGGTCGATGGCGTAGGTGCGCTGTAGACGGATGATGGCCGACGTCGCTCCCTCCTCGTACTCGTCCAGTGACGACAGAGAGACTCCAACACTAGTCGGCACCTCCCGGCACGCTGGGGACGAATGGCAGTGGCGTTGGTGATGACTTGCAGTTTCACAGAGTAATCAAAATCGTGGATTAATTACGAGAACTATGACGTGTAAAGAATAAGAAGTAATGATTGGTGTAATAAAGGACTATATCGATAAGTCGAAGGCTTACTTTTTACTTTGCCATCTGGAGGCATGACCTATGGATGGCAATCTTGTCCAATCTAGTTAAAGGACAAAAAAAGGCTACGGCTTCGTGTCATACACCTAATAGAGTTTATACAAAGTAACACTTTCCACATATACTAAACTTTTTAACGCCAGCGGTTTACTCAGAATGTGACTTTAAAGTCTAAAATTCTAACGAAATCCACGATGGTCTGGACGCCGCCATAGGTGAAGGGTTAATTTGGCTTGGCCATTCAGCGCGCGGCATTCTATATCTCGGTCAGCTTCCGGCGACGCTTTTAAGGGTCAACAACTTCGAGTCTTCGACAGTTCGTTCAGTTGGCGTGACATCTAGCAGCTGCTTATAGACATATATCTAAATCTGTGGTTAAATCTATGGTAAACTTTAGTAATTATGCCTTCGTGTTCGGCATACGGTTGCAATAATAGTTGAAAAAACCGGTAGTATTGAAGCAATGGATTCACGTTGGTGATTTGCGGGCGTACTGTTTGGCACTTTGCTCGGTCCATTTTGAGGAGAAATGCTTTGATGTAGACATGTATCATCAGTTGATGGGATGATTTCAGCGATAACAATAATAGACAACTTTATATTTACCGTCATCAGCATGTTACGCGCGTTGCCGAGTTGCAGCCATTTCATGACAACAGCCAAACCCTATGCAGGGAATCTACGCGGAGAGAATTTGGATGGCTGGGTGTTAAAAAAAAACCGCTGGCGTAAAAAAATTGAGTATATGTGGAAATTGTTACTTTATATTAACTCTATTAGGTGTATGCCACGTAAAAGTTAACTTTTGTTGTCCTTTAAAGTACCAAGATAAGACGAGACCGTACAATTGGTGTGAGCATGGCATGATTCAGTTGTGACCATCTCTTGATGAGTTGATAGGCATTTAGTGGATGGTTAACATAGCTGACGGCCTCGTCTCTGTTCTTGGCAGTCACCACTTAAGTGTTGTTTCAGTTCTTTTAATAACCTGGAAAACCACAATTCGTCTAGTGAAACTTAATAATAATAACGACTTCTTTTGCGCCAATATCCTCGGAGCTCAAGTTCAGTTAACGCTCGAGAAGCATAACTCTGTAACACGCTTCCCCTTCAATATACCGTGGTGTCCATTGACGAAACGAAATTGTCAACTTAGCTAATGGGAAGTATGGACACAAACAATTGGTTTGGCACTGTACTAGGGCAACACGGATGTACCCGGCAACACTACATATTGTCATATATTCATGCTTAATTGGCTAAACTTTGGATATACAAGTACCCAGTATTTCTGATTGAGACCGAGTGATACTAGACCGTGAGTGATATCCTATAATATCGCTCGTATCGCTTGTTTTGGTCTTCCGCATGACTTAATGTATGTTTCCGTATTAAAACAAAAAAATTAAAACAATAAACTATCTATATTATATGATGATTGTCCGATTTAATCTTACCTCAACTGTACATCCTGAAGTTCGGAAATTGGTACAGAATCCACTTCCGTATTGCCACTGTTGGAACACGGTCACTGAGCGTCCATGGTTTCGACTTCCGGGTTGTTATTTCTCGAGCAGCTCGCTAAATAGCCAGTCCCCTTTATTAAACATGGCAGGCTGGCAGACGACTATTCGGGAAATAGCTCAGTTCCGGTGAGGCGTATACAAAAGATCAAATCGATCCACGATACATTATCACGTTTTGTATTTTTTTGTCAAAAACAGTCGTTCAAAGAGTATGTTGGGCAGCCACAGTGAAGTAGGATGATTCCATAAAGAAGAGTTCAAACCCACAATTAGCAGTCTTGTCCAGAAAAATGAGTTGATGCATGCTTTTTCAGATCGTGTAGTAATAATTATGTATTCTTGTCAGACTATGTTAATTTTAATTCACATTTTCTAACAACATAAAATACAGTTATGACTGATTGCAATTAGAACACTATGTTGTAAGGCAAAAGCACTGTCAGATGTTTTGTCTAAAAATGTTGTTCACTTGCAGTTTAGAGTAATGTCGGTTCAGTGTTGTGTGTGGCAGGTTCATACCCTGTTGGTGTTTTTCATGCAAACACTGTTGTGCACACACATCGATTCCATTTCATCAGTTCAGCTGCTTTTGTGATATATCAGAAATACATCGAACTATATTCAAGCTTGTGCACGTGTAAATAAAATTGTATGTATGCGGGAATATTAATGTTTTCCTCATAGATGGCATGCACCTTGGTTGCCAAACCATCAGGGATTCATTTTAAACCCACACAAATAGGATGTAGGACTTACACGTGGGTTGTAGAAGAGGCAGGTAACATGTTTCTCACTGGCAGCATCATACGATCAGCGCCAGAGTTCCGCCAGGTCATCAAGTTTCATGATAAATAAGACTCTTCTTGAGATCAGCACATGCAGTTATGTTGATGACAGCAGTAGCGGTATCGGCAATATGTTTGACGGGCTGACATGTCCAACGAGAGGATATATTATCATCATTGTGCAGCCATAGTGTCCCGTGGTTGGGCGAAGGCCTCAGCATGTTGCTTCCACATCTGCCTATCTTGCGCAATCCTCTGCCAGATGGTACCCTTCAAGTAGTCATCTAGTTCGCCTCTCCACCGTCTCGTCGGTCTTCCTCTAGGTCGTTTCCCTTCGTACGTAGGGTTTTCTGGTGGTGATACGCGGTGTCCACCGGTGATCTCGTATCATGCTGACGTGGCCTGCGCAGGTCCACTTCCATCTTCTGACTTGTCTGTGACCTTGGTCTTTTCTCTTACCCAGATGTTTGTTTTTCTGTCCCGGTATGTGATGTTTAACATACTCCTTTCCGTCTCTGTTTGTGCGGCTGCTTGCCTTTTCTTTGCAATTATATGTATATTATAATATATATATAAAATGATAATTGGCAATTTAACCTCCACAGTTTTTTGTACTCTACATTGCTGCTGTTTACTCATAACTGATTGGGCATATACTTGTGACAGAGGTTGATATTTAATAAAACTAATTTGTGCGAGTGCTTGTACGACGTATCTGGGAGGCTGTTCCATCTGAATCATGCCTGGTTTGTGCGTTGCCCATGCACGTATTGCCTTCCAACGTTAATTCGAATGTCATAACAACGAGATTTCATATATGCGTTTGTTTACGTACTACAGTTAATAGTTATCCGCTATGGGCGCTCGTAGTATTATTTGCTTTATCTTAGTTTAATTATTACTAGGAATCCTTAGTACAATTTCATATACTCCACTTGATGTGACTGTGCAAGAATCTAGATATTGAATTTTACCTTGTCATTTACCTTACTTACCTTACCTTGTTTACCTTACCTGTTGTCACTGCTAGATAATTCTATTAACGTGTATCTTCATAGATCATGCATCGCACTCATGACATATCAAGACACAATACGTGCATGAGGTGCAAATCAAAACTTTAATCACACATACGTTAGGCATATATGTATACATACATGTTTAATAAAACTGTACCAACACTTACATCTCAAAAATGGGAATATTCGGGAATATTCACACCGAAACGTAAACCTTAGCCCACGTCAAAAGAAGCAACCATGCCATAATGGGAGCTGGGTTTAGGTGGAGGTACGCGGAAGAAATGGGACAAACTGTGTCGCCATCTGGCGAGTAGCAAGTAATTATTTGGTTCTGAAGAAGCTGCCAGATATTAAAAATGTAATGACAGCTTACGAACGTTATCATATATCACTTCTGTAATGGAACTGCAATTAGTTGATGAGCGATTCCTTCATTTGAATGACAGTAAACACATGCGTCATTTCAGAAATACACACTATAGTTCCTGCCACCATATATAACAATGCTGAAATAGTTCAACCTTGACATGGTAACCAACCACTAAGAAGAAGTGATAATTGCCTGCAGGTGCTGACTGACCACATCTGTAGTTAATTCACACAAGTGTACATAAAACAAAGACGTGTTTATAGAAGTGACAAGATAAGGAATTATGAAGGAGATTCGTTCTCCTGTTAGAGACCCCATAAAGCAGGTGAGTATAAGAGAAATAACTTCATCCTGGACCAAAGATGCCTTCTAGAAAAACTTATTATATGGAAAATGATAACAAAAATTCACATTTTTAAAAAGAGAACCTAGAATGTTAAGTACTGAATAAGTTGCAGAAGGCTGGAAATATATATTTCAATAAAAACCAGCACAACTACAAATTAATAGCATAGTAATTTCGAATGATCATGTCAGATGTTTATTATAGTAACTAATTCAGTGTTTGAATAAGATGCTTAATTCTAAAAAACAGTGCAGTTTCTTAAATGATAAAATAAAATAAACAGGCACATACTCTATCAATTTTCTGTATATATATAAATTTAATTTATAAAATAAAAAATAAAAAACGTTAATTAAAAACAATTGATACTTATACGTAAATGCATAAAAATTTGCTACTTATATAAATTTCTGGTTTTCCCCAGCACATTTTTCGTCTGTATGTATCTCATAAGATAAAGAACCATGTCAAAGTACGACAAATTACAGCTTCATTAATTTTGAATGCAACAGCACATAGTTTCCAGTAATCCAACACAGGTAGTGACTGAATGTGTTATTGTGAATGTCTATGTATGGTTAAACAACAGGGGACTGAGTGCTGCTAGAGCATGTGCTTTGATCCTCTCACTGTCCATATCCGTTTCCGCGTCATCATTCCGTCCTGGGCCAAATGTTCCTTGTCTTTGTTGGTGACATTCTTCTCACTCGACCTGTGCCCAAGTCTAAAACAAAATCATTGTAGACTCTAAGTGGAGCACCTACTAACAACATATTCATATCTGCTCAAGTATCTCCCTGGTATAATGACAGCTAAACAGGGATTTCAGCAAAAATACTAATGATATACTTCGAGACTCATGCATGTGGGTTGTCATGATTGTGATAGGCACTAATGATCTGTCTACTAATATTAACTTTGAGGCATTGTACAGTCATTTGCAAAGGTTTAAGACTAGGCACGCACAATCTCTAAGCATTTGAGGTATTGCATGGTCGGTCATCCCTTAGCATAATTTTCCGTGGACGACCACTTATTTTACTGTCACAAAAAGTGCCATCAGTATTTAATTTTAGGATAGTGTCATGCACGGCTGTTTTGGAATAACATAATTTAGCAGTAATGTCTCTTTCATATATCCTTCTGTTTCATAGATTTACTATTTATGCACTTAGACCCTTTGTCAAAGACAATTTATTTTCCCATTTCAGCAATGAAGACAAAACTAAAAAAGACCTAATCGATACCGACTGGAGCAAAAAAATTACCTGGAAGTATGGACTAGGCATATCAAGGCCCAAGACACAATCCAGACATTATCTGATGCAATCTGATGCCATACCATAAAATGCTTAAAGATTGTGCCCCGTCTTAAACCTTTGCAAAAGATTGTAAAAGACTATTTTATTCCAGATGCCGAAGTCCATTTGTATCTTATTCATCTGATTCATTGGACCGTTTTGGTCTCTGCCAGTTCAAAAATGTTTTACAATTTTCTGCTCAAAATACTGTAATGATAACAAGAGTGCCCCATGGGTAGATAGGTATTAGACTAATAATATGTCAAATCAAAACAACATTCATATTACAGTTATTACTTCTGAAAACAGAAATACTATCGTAATAACAGTAAGACAATACATTCTCTTATAACAGACACCAGATGCTAAAAATTAAAACATGGCCTTACAATGGTTAGACATCCTGATAACAATAAAGTGAAAATGCACTTTTATATTCATTAAGTTATCAACTGCAGAAACTATTTGTAAAAGATACAGGCACTGGTAAATTGGGGTTTCAAACTCTACTAACATTTAGAAAAAGTCATACAAAAACATGCAAGATGTGGGTTATTAAGTACATATAATGTCAACCTACCCATTCATTGGGATCGATGTCACCATGGGAGACAGCTCGTTGGCGGGAGTGAGCCGAGACGTTCTCGGTGCCGTTCCGGGAGACACCACGGGGAGTGCCATTGCCATTGCCATTGTTCCGAGCAGAGCCATTAACCGCTGCAGAACCATTGCCATTGCTCTTGGGGAAGCCATAAGCCTCTGCTGCCTCATGGTGACTGTTCTGGGAGAAACCACGCACAACCTTCCAGTCCTACGAGGTAAGAAATGTCACTGAGGATCTGAGACTATACAGAGACTAGATAAATCCTACCCAAATAATATGTATTTTGTGGTGAATATGTTGACAGCTGATCGTACATGGCATGATATAGGAGTTACAATATGCTTCTGTTTACCAAAAACTATGACAATGTCCATTTTCATGATAGTGTAGAACTTCCAGATACTGAATTGGGCCCTTCCTTGCAGGGCGTTAAAAGTCCAATGAAGTTTGTGTGCTTGGAGGGTGGTGTATGCTCTCTTAAAACATACAGTTAATATAATAAAAAACTGTTAAAACATGAATAATAATAAAGGTATTGTATGGACCTGTGGTGAGTTTAAAAAAGCTTATATATATAAGCTTTTTTTAGACATAGAAGTCTCGTAAATAAATTATTTCCTGGCAGGTGATGATGTGGACGATAGGCTAGTGAGCAGTCTATTCTACTGTCTGAGTGTCACAGGGAAATGGTAAAGGGTTTGTTTGTGGGTTATTTACATAAATACAACATTTTCTCAATCTATTTAAAAGTATGACAATATGTATGCCTGGCAACCATTGTGTGAGAATAAAAATACAACTTGGAATTTTGCTGTATAAAACAATACACTTTTCAACAGCTGCATTTTAAATAGATTTCATTAAAAAAATGACTCAAATTTCTCGAATTCTCAAAAACATCACCGTTTTTCAACGACACTGACCAAGTACGAGCCCACTTACAACGTTCTGTGCTGCGGCTGAGGGGGTTGCTGTGTCCATGCCAGGGGGCGGCACAACGCCCCCCCAGGACATCCCCTGGTCTCCGTTCTCCTGGACCAAGTGCTGCCAGACGCGGTCCTGTCTTGCCAGGGGCATGTTGTACTTCCATGCCGACTGGCTCTCGTCCACATTGAGGTTGTAGTCGCTGCTCCCAACCCGCGGCTTCTTCTTGCAGAAGCAGTAGGCAATGAAGACAGCCCCAGCACCGAGTGCAATGGCCCCCAGCAGAGACCCAATCACTATGGCAACCAGTGGCAGTCCAGCTACGAGAAACAGTAGAGTGAGTGAGCAGTGTATAATAAGGTTTAACAAGTTGCCGTCCAAAAACAAACTCCAGACGGCATGTGAACGAGGAAGCCTATGGCTTATCGAGTGTTCACTAAAATAAAGAAGTGTACATAAATTAGTATCATACTTAAAATTATAAATATACAATATTATAAAATGCACCAAAATGCTACTAATTAAAATAAAAGTATACGTTGTCTATATACAACTAAAAATATACAAGTAAAATAAATAAATACATAAAATGTCCTACAATAACACAATTTGTTATAATAATAAATTAATTAAAAGAAATGTATGAATAAATAATTTAATTAGTATTAAAATAATTTTTAAAACATTTAAGTGTGCAACCTATGTATAGCCCGCCCTTGCCAGATAATTGTCAATTTTATTTTTAAACATATTTACGCTGCTGGCATTTACACAATCATGACTTAAATGATTCCAATCATTTATTGTTCTCTGAGAGAAGGAGAATTTTCTTTTATCTAACCTACAGTATAGCTGCACTAGAGAATGAGACAGGACGTCTGGTTGTTACTAATGTAAACATGATTTATCAAACAACATAGTGTTATTATTTTTAATATCTACCAGACCTCTCACCAGAAATGCTAAATTACATTCAGTGAAACTAAGGAAAGGTGCACAGAGACAATGAAACGACAGAGAAAAGTCAGTCATCGTGAAATTAATATGACAGTCTTTTTAAATACCAGTTTCTATTATCATTAGAATCATTATTGTAATAATTAAGGTGGATAGTATAAATAGTACTGGTGCCTACCTTTCTTCTTGTACAATGTATCTGTAAGAATGAAAACAAAACAGTTAGAATGGATTTTAGGCATGAACAGTTTCTTAAAATATTTGCTATATGCTGCAAAACCACACAAACATATGCACATACACATGCACGCACGCACGCACGCACGCACGCACGCACGCACGCACGCACGCACGCACGCACACACGCACACACCCACACACATGTACGTAATATATATATATATATAACATATATATAACACACATATATATACATATATATATATATAACACACGCACGCGTGCGCACGCGCACACACACACAGACAACGTAACACAATTTTGCATATTCAGGGTAGATGAACATTCCATGAATATTTGAATACTGTTATTTTTCACTTAAACTGTAAATAATGAAACCAAACATAGATGTGTTTTCCTTAGCCAGATGCCTCAGCTACAATGTTCAATTACATAAATGAAAACTGAGTACTGACCAGAGAACACGATGCTGATGACAGAGACACTCTTGCTGCCAAGTTTGCCACCATTCTTGTCGATACTGGTGACAAGGATCTGTCGCAGTACGCCCAGGGAGGAGACAGCGTCCAGTTGGAGGACAAAGTCCATCACTACACTGCCCTTCCTGTTGGACAAAACATGAAACATCAATGTCACCCAGAAGGAACATCACACTTGGATTGGAGGTAGGCATTGACTGGGCAAGTGTGGCAAGACTTATCTGGTATATAGGACAGTGTGTATGCATTCATAATGGTTTTAAAGTGTTTTTTGTTGACCTGTCACTATCAGACAGGTAGCAATAATTGCTCAGTAACCAAAGAAGCACCAAGCAGTGCTTACTGTATGGTTTATAAGTAAGTAAGTAACTTTTATTTCACAACGCAACATGTACAAGAACAAAACTATATATATATAAGTAACTATATAACTCTGTGCGGGTTCAGCCAACTTATCTTATCTCACATTGTGGTTCTTGACTTATTGACTAAAGATAGAGTAACTCACGTGAAGATGATATCAGCGATATCAATGACGTTGCTAGCAACACTGGAGTTTAGGAACACAGCAAGCAACTGAAAACAAGTATTGAATTCAAAATAATATAACAACATTTAGTTTATAATATTATAGCACTATCTAGTACTGCCTAAATGGATATACGCTGTAGTCTATGCAGCAAATAATGTTAATGCATATCGCTATATCTACAGATGACAACTAATTCCAGTCTTGAATTAACAGTTGTATTCATGCTATAGAAGTAGGATTTAGACTAATAGTACCTTCTATACGATACGCTGAAGATCTAATCAAACCCACACAACGAAGAATATACATATATATACTGCATGTGTTGTATATAATTTATATATATATAGAGAGAGAGCGAGAGAGAGACTGAGAGAGATAGCGAGAGAGATAGAGAGAGAGAGATAGAGAGATAAAGAGAGAGAGATAAAGAGAGAGAGATAGAGAGACAGAGAGAGACGGAGACAGAGAGAAAGCGAAAGAGCGAGAGCGAGAGAGCGAGGGAGAGAGAGAGAGAGAGAGAGAGAGAGAGAGAGAGAGAGAGAGAGAGAGAGAGAGAGAGAGAGCTAGCTACCTCTATAGGAGACCGCCAATCGAAATTGAAGATATCATTTACATAATTACCTCTGCCTTGACCTCTGCTGACAGGTTCTTGTATTTGGTGCTAGCGACGTCAGCCAAATCTGTCATGTATGTCTCGCTGGTGAACCTCATGTGACCATGGTAACTGTGTACCTCACGCTCTGTCCAGGGACCACACTCTCAGTGAGCACAACGTCAACAAATACATACAATATACTTTTCACTACGTGCTAACAACAACACTTTCTCAATTATATCTGGTTATACGTTAGTTATATTGCTTTAATTGTTGGTGCATACACCACATGTACCTTATAGTCATGTTGTGTTATCACATATCCAATTTATACAAGTGTCATTGTGCATTTGCATTCTGAATACAATTTATTTTGTATTTTCTTCAGAGTCTAATATAATGTATTAAAAATGTGTATTAATTCACTATATGTATACTTCCCACCAAATTGCATTTTATAAGCCAATAGGCTTATTTACAAAGTTTCACCTGTTATATCAAAATATTTTTGAAGGCCAATTAATCGGTCAAAGTAACATCACCATGTGCCGTAATTACCTTCCCCTTTGATTGACGTCACATCCACCTTGTAGTTGCCAAAGCTTCCGTTATTTGCCTCAGTCTTGATGCTATCAACGATAGCGCCCAGTGTCTGAGTCGCTTCGTTCTTTGCCACTACGACCTTGTAGTCCACAACGACACTGCCTTGTCTGAAGAAACACGTCTCATCGTCTCATACTTGACACACACTGCATGTGTTGTACATAGGCTGACCAAATAAGTTGGGATTTGACATTTGGCGTGAGTGCCGTCTAAAGCCAGATGGCATGATTTTGGTGATTTTTACATTAGTATGGAAAATAAATTGATAACATGTTTTAATACTTCCAGCCATCCTACACTATTTATGCAAAATAAAATGTGTATTTTAACGCAATCTAATGAGAGCCCTCTTGATTAACTAGCACAAAATGCAAACCTTTAACAGCGGTTTTCTCCAGTTTTACTTTTTGACCCCCCACCATACCTAATGTGACATAACTTCACAAATTTTTGTAGTATAGTCATAATTTGTGAAACACTGTAACCATGTACCACGTATGTCAACATATTTCCTACTTATCACTCATTTGGTCTGACATTTATTTGTTGATAAACCGAACACTAATAGTAAAACTCTCATTATTATCACCAATATTACTGCTTAATTGTGTTCGACCAAACTGTTTCATTGTACAATGCGATCTGACTAAGTCTTATTATCATCAACAACATTACTGTGAATGTAATCTAACCAAACTGCACAGTGTGACTCTTATAATTACTGTTATTCCCAGCAAATCCACCTGTATTAGATTTTGCGATTACCTGGTTACCATGGCAGTGGTTACCAAAAAATTATTATTTTACCTTTGACCTTCTTTTCACATATCCTCCAATGTTTATAAAAATAAGCTAGACAGATCCCTGGATAAACGTATGCACATTATTATTTACTAAATGGATTGTGTTTACCTGAAGTCGACGTCAACAATCTCAAAGCTGACTCCTCCCAGATGTTTTGTCAGAGTTTTCGTCAGCTAAACAGAAAACATCGGCACTCTTATGACAATGTATGTAAAGACTGAATTTTGTATTCTGCTTTGTATGCGAGTTTTCCATAAACACCGAAAACAAACTGGCTTAATATTAAAACAACACACCAGAGTATTTTCTAACACATGCATGACAAATATTATTTTAAAATGATTGTCTCTGTTGAGTATTTCATTTTCTGAAGACATTCAAGACAGATATTATTCTGCAAAATTTAAACATCAATAAATGTTATCATAAAACAAGATGCTCTTTACAGTATTCATATAGGACAATTTTAATGGAATCTGACATTTTGCTGATAGACATTGAGCAAGTGGAAAGGTTGAGAGTTGGCTACTTACCGCGTCAACAACATTGAGCAAGTGGAAAGGTTGAGAGTTGGCTACTTACCGCGTCAACAACATTTGTTTTGAGTTCCTTATACGCTGGAGTGGTCTTGTCCGTGAGTTCGGCCGTGAAAGTGACACTGGTCAGTCTCACACTGACCGTCACTCGGGCCTGTTCCTTCACTGGAATAGTCACAGTTGTTGGCACTGGTGTTGTCGTTGTTGTTGTCGTTGTTGTTGTCGTGGTTGACGGACCGGGAGTAGTTGGAGCTGGAAATAAGGTTTTTCACAGTATAATTTCTACCCGTTTTGAACTTTTAGAACTTGTTTAAATGCCAGAGAGGGTGAGATAGTTGTCAATCCAACAGGAAATGACAAAAAATGTGTATACAATTTATACATTTAAATTTTATTTATCAAGATATATATTATTTAAGTATTAAAATGTACACATAAAACCCGTCATCATTCAGTTGTGAGTGCAGCTTCAGGTTAATAAGATTTAACAACTACTACAGACTGACACACTGAAAGTGTACAACTTTCTATAACAAATTCAATACATAATAACAAAAACATTTTGTTCAATCACTTTGTATAATATATTCATTTATTCGGTGATTAAACTCACTTATTAAATTAAATAATGATATTGCTACATAATACATAGTCCAATCCATCTTTGTGGATTTATAGCTAAGTGACGCGGCAAAGCTTGATGAAATAAGATTATAACCTTTTTTAAAACAGTTCAATGTCTTAAAATATAACATTCAACTTAAGACTGCACAAGCCTTGGCATGCCCTCTACCAGCACCATTGACGAACCAGAGAAATACTTATTTACATTTTGAGCTGTCAGATATTGCAGTGGATCACTGAATGTGCATAGATCACAAGCTTCTGAAACAACCTCCAACGAATCTGTGACAATAATGTGATTACACAGTTAATGGTCTCGGCTCAAAGTCTGGGTGCGGCTTTAAATAAGGGTTTTGCCGATATCAAACAGTGCGGAAGAAATTCGGGATTTAGGTCAAAAGTCGGGGTGCGGCTTTAATTAGGGGTGCGACTAGTATTACAGGATTTAAGGTACCTGTGTCACAGTTGCCTCCAGTGAAGTTGTTGGCACAGGCACAAGAGTATGTAGTCAAAGTGACGTCTGTGCACGTTGCTCCATTCTTACATGGACCGCTGCTACACGCCGTAGGGATAGCTGCAAACACAAACATAATAATCATAGTATTTTTATAAATAAAAGGATTTGGCAAGGAAGTATTTTAAAATGGCCTCCAATCAGCAGTTAGTTTTCTTCGTGTTATGTATTTTCAAAGGTATTTTGAGTAACTTATTAACAATCTTCAATCGCTGTTGATGTGATTGCTAGAACAAATATCGTATACATGTTCTGAACAGTTTTTTATTTTGTTTTCTTTTATTGTGAATTTACATAAACTTCCTGTTAGGTGGTCCTTACCCAGAAAGTTATGAATATAATATATTTATAAATAATATATCATACATATGATACCTTTAGACATCATACTAGACTCATCATGTTTTGCAGTCACAACTGTCTCTTCAACATGAGCCCTAGAAACAACTACCCCGGTACCATAGATCTAACTCTGTACCCGGTACATACCATTTTGACAGAAGGTTCCCATAAATCCAACAGCACAAGTGCAGTTGTAACCTTGGAACCCTTCGACACAAGTTGCTTGGTTGAGGCATGGGTTGCTGCCACACTCAGCAAAGTCTGAATAGAAACCAATCTCACATGTACACAACTACATCTATATGGGTGAATGTTTAACAACTGGTCAAAGGGAGGTTTCTTTGACCTCCTAAACAAATTTCAAATCAGCGAAAAATTGTACCTGTATGTCATTGAATAATATTTGTAGTATAGAAAGTTGTCATGCCCACAACTTAACTGGCTTACTGAGATCATGGAAGGTTCAAAGGTTTGCATATTTAGATTATGGTGTCACTAACATCACATTCTTGTGCTTAATCATAATAATCATAAACAATTTCTTTTTGCAAACTTAATTTTAGTTTTAGGCTATTAGAAATGCTCTATAATAAGAAATAATATATTTCTCCCCATAGCATGTTTTTCAAATATAATTCTATGTCCATGCTTTATCTTGCAAATTTGGACAGAAAGAGGATTTAAAGCATACATTTTATATTTATACCACTTGTCAATTGAAGCAGCCAGTAACCATTGTGTGGTGCGGTCCTGCGGTGGTCTTACCATTCTCACACATGGGGCCTGTGTATCCTGTCGTACAGTTGCAGGTGAAGGTGCCATTGCTCTGGTGACACACTCCGTCATGACGACACGGGTTACTGCCGCACACATCCACCTCTGTCAACACACCACAACATAGTGTCACAGATATACCGATGACACCCAGTGTCACTGAGCTACTGGTGACACCATGTCACTGACATACTGGTGACAGTGTCACTGACCTACTGATGACACAGTGTCACTGACATACTGGTGACTGTGTCACTGACCTACTGATGACAGTGTCACTGACATACTGGTGACTGTGTCACTGACCTACTGATGACACAGTGTCACTGACATACTGGTGACTGTGTCATTGACCTACTGATGACACAGTGTCACTGACACTGTCAGGGTGACATGACACATGGATGGGTTACAAGTGTCTGTGAGTGTCACTGTCAGTGAGTGACGTCACACATGGATGGGTTACAAGTGTCTGTGAGTGTCACTGTCAGGGTGACACCAACCATGGGTCACTTCCAATCACAGGCATGTGAATGTCTGAATTAAGTCACACATTAGTGAAATCAGAACACAACAAAGTGTTGCTTGTGTAATAAATCCAAACTCACATTATCTACCTCTGAAGATGTTTGATTTTCATTTAATTAATGTCAACTGAAATCTTGTTTACGTTTCTCATCAACGCAAAATAAAGTAGCACAATTCATTTCACCATTCAATTCCAGTGAATAAATAATTACATTGTTAGTTTCTCTGAGTGTCAATATTAGCAGATATAACTGGTTGTTACTAGATTTAATAACAGAAACATCTCTTACAAAAAAGAGCCAATGATATACCACTGATTACCATTGAATACCATTCAGTATCAATGATATATCAGCAGGACTCAGTGGTACTCTCAACAGTAATTTAAAGTATCATTCAATACCACTGAACGGTACAAAGAATCCAAAATACCATTCAAAATATCATTCAAAAAACCATTCAGATACCATTCAAATAGCGTTGGCCATAATACCCCCTAGGACCATTCAAGCACCATACAAAAACCAATGGTATTTGAATGCTATATTTTTGAAAGGGATCTCAAGAATGAAATCATGTTGACGTGTATTACTGAGAGCAGCAAGTAATGTAAGAGAGTAAGTCCTCACCGGTCTGACAGCTCACTCCCGTGTACCCTTTAGGACAGTTGCATCGATACTTGTTCACTCGGTCCTGACAGGAACCTCCGTTCAAACACGGCGAGCTCGCGCACTCATCAATGTCTGTCACAGAGAGTGAATGACAAGTTCATTGTTGTATCTGTTATACATTCATCAGACACTAAAGTAAAACACACATGTGGTTCTTGAGGATAGCACTCAACTGAACTTTATTTGCATATCCATGTATCACTACTCACAGCTAGGTCACAGCTACAACGTGTATTACTACGCATGACTATTGAAGTATTTGAATTTGTTAAATCTTGTTAAAATCTTGTTAAAAGTATAGTCCACTACATACACACACATTTAACAGTTATCCTATCTTATTTCATTAGTATCATGACAAGACTAGGTTAAAATATCACCCTTGATCATCCAGACATCATGACATCACTATGAATGTCTTGTTGCTTACGGATGCAAACCCGGATTATTGCTGTTATACAGATGGCCTAAAAAACAAATTTTCTCAGGCTATTTTTTAAATAATTTTTTTTAACAGCACATACAAACAATTCCAATAAGTTACTACATCCATTCCAATTACACTTTCATCAATAGATTATCGAGAATACTAGAAAACATCAATATTTTTAAATCAGCCAGAAATGCAAATCAAACTATATCTTCGATCATGACTGAAACATCTATGGTAAAACAGCATCCATGGTTGTCCAAACATCATGGGATTATGACTGACACTTCTGTAGTCTGGACACAAACTTGGCTTATCACTGTTACACTGACGGCCTGAATGCTTAACAAATACATTTTCTTAGGCTATTTTATCAACATAAAATGTCAACATCATATATGAACAATTCCAATAAATCACTACATCCATTCCAGCTACACTTTCATCGATCGACTGAAATATTACAACTATCAATATTTTGAAATCAATCATAAATGCTAATTTGCTTAGGTGGGGGGGGGGGGGGTCACATGTAGGGTGACCTGTGGCGAAATACCCCCACATTTGGGACTATTATAATTGTATACATAGTGTTTTAGGCAGCAGGTAGCCTGGTATTCAGAAACTATGTTTTACTTAATCATGTGGGCTTTGAACTAATTAACACGTAACAAGCTCTGCGTGATTATATGTTGTTCATTTCCAATGTTCTAGGAATACCGCTACTGCTTTATATGTTGAAATGTGGGCTCTAGCAGCCTGAGGCCAGGAGACTCGTATGTGCTCAGTCATCAACCTGGCCTCGGGAGGCTGAGTCCACATTTCTTTTGCTTAAACTATTATGCCAAATAAGGCACTCTTTTTCCCTATAATAAACAAATGTCATCATTTCGGCCTCTTTCATATCTACACTTGTGTCCGTGTTGTTCCTTGCATAAATGCTAATTGAAATGTATCAGAAATAAGAGCCATGGGGAAGTGAGGTGAGAGGACACACCTGTTTGACAACTGTGTCCCGTGTAGCCAGGTACACAGGTACACGTGTAGTTCTGGAACTTGTCCTCACAGGTGCCCCCATTCTGACACGGGCTGCTGTCACACTCGTCTGTCTCTGTACGAATACGAATACATTTATTTCAGGTAAAAACCCATATACAATTGGTACATACATTAGCACATCTAAGTAGCCTATAAAAGATCAAATATGTTAAAAAATGAATAGATACAAAATAAATAAGGTTATAAGTTATATAAATGTAAAATTGTAGAAAAACAGATAAAATAATGAGCAATATACAAGATGTGATTGTGTAATAAATATGCAATTAATTCATGTACATAAACACTGTTTGAAAAGTAAGTTACATAAACAACTTACTGACTTTAAATATATATATATATATATATATATATTATAATAAATAAATAATAATAAAGTTATATGCGAGACATGATGACTATCTTACAGATTTACTGTATACAGCGAATTGGCCCAGCTAATCCACATTGGACCATTTACTGTTGTAACGCAGTCACATCAAAGTCTTATCAACAGAAATAGGAGAACATTTACCAAAAATAACAGGTCTTTTTATATCAGTCTCTTTTTAACTACTGTTAAATGTTATCCATATTTGTTCATAATATAATAATAATAATAATGAGTTCTTTTGCGCTAATATCCTCAAAGATCAAGCTCAGTGGCGCGACAAAACCAAGGGATTAAGCAAACTCATAATCGTAAAACAATGCGTGAGTCGTCAATGGATGGATGAAGAAGCTAGGAGGCTAAGGAGGATAGGCAGCATAAAAGAGACAGGTTTTTAAACATCGGCGGAATGAAACTATTTTACCTTCTGATTTAACACCACAGGTATTAATTCGAAACTGTTCATATTGAAATGAATAAAAATGCACGATAAAAGGTCAAGTCAGGACACAGTATTGCTGTATTTCATATGTAATAAAGCAACTAGCTTAAAGTTACATAATGTCAATTCAATTTACCAAAACCAAGTTGAATTAAATGTGCATGCCAAGTGTACATACCAACACATTTAGTGGGGTTTTCCTGAACGTAGCCGGCATGACAGTCACAGCGGAAGGTACCAACTGAGTTGGTGCAGTTGGCATTGGCACCACATGGGTTGGTGTCACATTCGTTCAAGTCTTCATAGCAGTCGCCTCCCGTGAAGCCTGGTGGACACTTAGCGCATCCACTGCCCGGGTCACAGGTGGTTGTAGGACTCTCACAGTTACACAGACGGGAACACTGTGGACCCCACTTGCCCTTGGCACAGGCTGAAGCGGCAGACACAACACATTTAGTAGTCGTTCCTTTAGTCAAGACACTGACAACGTCACACAAAAACATACGGATGTATGTGTATACACAATGCTTGAAGGGGCACACAGGAAGTTGTTGAGTTTTTATGTTTACTCCAGACACTCTTTTTAAAGTAAACATATTATAGTTGCCACACGTGCTGTTGTTTACATACTGGAATCAATGCATATTATAAGATACAGCGGTTAACACATATTAAAATATTGCTTATTAAACGATTAGACATCCGATATTGAGAAAGATCTGGTTCCACGCGGGGGGAGAGGGTACCCCTGTAGGACAGCTATGGGGGTATATTACTAACAATACTGCACAAGGCCAGTCTTACCTGCACAAGTCCTGCCGTCCTGTTGAAGGATGAATCCGTCGGGACAGCTACAGTTGTAGCCGCCCTCCAAGTTGTGACAGTTGTGAGAACACTTGTCTGTTCCCGTCGTGCATTCATCCTCATCTATCCAACATGACGTCAGATCAACAGTCTGCACCAGTATACACCTTACACTGTGTAGTAGGTATTAGGTATTATAGTGAAGTATTATAGGGCACGGAGCACTGTTAATTTTTCCATTGGCGGCCATGTTAACGTTTTGTGAGATTAAAAGGAAACTGGACCTGAGAATTGTTTTTAATTTTAACACAGTCACTTCAATCATGTCACTGATACGCTGATCAAACTTTGTCAAAAAACATATCTCAGGCTCTCTTAAAATGCATGCATGTGCAATGCCCCTCAATATTGACCAAACTGAGCACGTTTTTCTGCATCCACAGGGTCATGTAAGAAAAAATGGCTAAAAATCACTACGCCAACTACACTCTGCCTAACATGCGTCATTGCACTGCAGATACATCATAGCACTGCACCTACAAGTATGCCTGTCCTACTGTACTCATTTCACATAAAAAGATTTTTTCTAAATCTCAAACGACACAATTATTAAGGTACTACATTCGTATGGATTAGACCAGGAAGTGTAACTGTGCTTTGACCCATATTGACCTTTGACCTTAGAGCTGCTGCACAATGGCAGCTGTTTTGTAAAAACATTTCCTTTCCTAAACAAGGTTTCCAGCAGATGGCACAAGTGGTCAACCTGCAGAGTCCAGATACTGGCTGGTCAAGCCACGTGTAAGTAGAGGGGCTCTGAATAAAACACTGTTACACCTTTTTACAGGTGCACATTTGAGCAGTATCTCTCTTGAACAACCGATGTGCGAAACCGTGAGTGAGATTTTTGCCACATTACTAGTTTTAATCTAGAGTTGCGTGTTTAGAACTATGGCGTAGATTATGTTTGTTTGCCGTTGAAAACATACCTTCACAGTCAATGTTGTTAGCAGCGAGTACTAGTCCAATTGGACAGAAACAACCAACAACTCCGTTTGTGTCATTCTGGCAGCCGTACGAACAGTTCAGTGCCGCTCTCTGGCAAAGGTTCAGAGCTGAAAACATATCCAAGATCATTAATAAAGTTCTAAATATTTTACTTACGATATAAGTCATATATAATGTTACAACACTAAGTCTTTCTGCATTTCTAAGGATCTTGTAAACTGGTTTATTATCAGTGTCTTAGTGAGTTATAACAAAAGTGTAGTTTAAAATATTCATTAAATCGAAAATCAGCTAATTTGGTTAGAAAGAAATCATCTTGTCCGTGTGTATCATCTTTTGTGGGTGTACATGTGTATGTGCGCACATATGCATGTGTGTAAGTAAATATGTATGCGTGTTTGATGAATGATAAAACTTGTCTTGTAAATACAACAAGTGAATGGTAAGAACTCTTGCTGTTCTGTGTGTGCATGCATGCGTGCGTGCGTGCATGCGTGCGTGCATGTGTGTGTGTGCATGTATGCATGCATCCATGTGTGTGTGTGCTAAGATGGGACGAATCTGGAATTTCATTTGAATTTTGAATTGGATATGCTTGAAATTTTGAATACGAATAGAATATTCAGTGGCTTAGAATTTATTAGAATATACTAAACAGTGTCCAGGTGTTTTGGTGGAATGCAGCAAACTGGAGTCGTCGGCATCGTCGCCATATGCATTGCCACCATCAATCTATTTGCTTACTTTCCGACATAACCATGAAAATGACTTCTTACAACCACCAAACTTATCATCACATATCTCATGTACATACACACACATTAGGTTACAAAATAAAATCATTTAAATTCATTTTCGAATTTTGAATCGAATCACATAGTGAAAAAAGCTCGAATAACAAAATGGATACAAATCCAATTTCATCCCATCCTTAGTGTATGCGTGTTTGCGCGTGTGTGCACGTGCGTGCGTGTGTCTGAGCAGCCACGTTCTACTACATCAATGTAACAGCTGTCTAGTTAACCTATGTGTGACTCACTGTCTGTGCAGGTCTTGTTGTCAGCGTTCAACTCGTAGCCAGGCATACAGGAGCACACGTAGCTGCCAGGGACATTGGTACAGCTCTGTTGGCAGTCGGCAGACCTCTCCTGGCACTCATCCACATCTGTCAACAAAGGTTCACACAGGCATTTGAACAGACCTAGTCATCTCTCACTAACTGGGGAATAGCACTGCCAGATTTAACAAACCAAAAACAAGATTTAACAAGATTGCCACCTAGAGAATCAACTCCTGATGGCAGACGGACAAGGATGCCCTTTGGTTACCTATGTACCCCGCCCTTCTTAGGTTTATGTCGATTTTATTTTTAAATATATTAACACTACTAGCACCTACACAATCAGCTAATAATCTGCTCCATTCATTTACTGTTCTTTGTGAAAATGAGAATTTTCTAATATCTAGTCTACACTGCTTCTTTGCTAATGTAATTCCATGTCCTCTAGTCCTTCTCTCTTCCTTAACCGCGAAAAAAATATTTCTGTCAATATTTTCATACTCATTCAATATCATACTTTAGTGCTAAAAGTTAGTAAAAGTCCAAAACTAACCTACCAATGCATACCAGTTTTCCCCACAACAATAATGAGGTGAATATCAACATTCCGGGTGCATTGAAATAGTGATCAGTCATTTGGATTATAGCCCTGAGGTTTTTGAAGGTAACATGTTTAGGGGTATAAAAATACTTCTGTTTAAACACAGATCTAAAAAAATCCTGATGACATACCAAAATGGCTATGCACAGAAAGTTAGCATAATTCATTATCTATGTGACCTTGTCTCAATTTTCAAATGTATTAGTGGTACTACATATTATGTAAGAATTGGCTTAGAGAATACAAAAAGTTGTTACCTGTGCAGTTCTTGCCGTCCCCTGCAAGTCTATAGCCAGGGTTACAGTCACACACATAGCCCGGCTGGACATTCACAAAGCCTGGCTCCTTGTTGATGCAACGCTGGGCACAGTCATGTAGTGGGTGGGCCTTGTCACACTCGTTGACATCTAGACAACAACAAAGTCATGTAGTGGGTGGGTCTTTTCACACTCATTCACATCTATGCAACAAAAACGTTGTGAAAAAATACTTTTTTAAACGTTAATAAAATAATAACTAAATAATTTCTATGGTGCCAATATCCGCAGACTCTGAGTTCATTGGCACAACAAAATTAGTGGAATGCCATTCTCACAGTCAACGGCAGTGCAAAGGTCATCAACAATCGGATGCGCTAAGAAGTTAGGGTGGATAGGTGAGATTAAACAGATATGTTTTCAGGTGACGGCAAAATTTAATCATATTTTCTGCTGATTTAATGTTGTCAGGAAGTGTATTCCACAGAGTTGGCACGGTGATTGAGAAAATTTGAGTTCCAGCCTTTGTCTTGACTCTGGGAACAGCAAGTACATTTGAGCTTGACGACCAGACCTATCTGTGCTGTCTTGAGGTATGAAGGTAGTTTAGATGAAAGAGAGATGAGGGGACATCTCTTATTGTTTGCTTGTGTCAATGGAAGGTGGGTGGGGAGTGATGGTCGTGTGGTAGAGTGCCGGACAGTCAATCCCACCTACAACCGTTTCGAAACTTAGGCAATTTCGTTCACCTCACATTGCCTGTGTCTTTCGGAAGAGACATTAAAAGCCGGTGGTCCCTTCTATCTGGTGTCTGTGCCCGGGGAAGTAAAAGATCCCACACAGGGGGTAAATGTGTAACCTGTAGTGGACTCACTAATTCTAGAGAAGGACAACTCTGAAAGCCAAGCTCGACAATACTCTCATCACACACATGTGGCTAACATAGAGCGATGAGCTAACCATAAGAAGAAGAAGAAGAATAAGGTAGTTTAGATGAGAGAGATGAGGTGGGATATCTCATTGTTTGCTTGTGCCAATTGAAGGTGTGGTACGTACCGACACAGATGCCATCGTTGTCCTTGTAGCCGAGTGGACACTGACTACAGTTGAAGGCGGTGCCGAGGCTGTCCTCCTGGGAGGGAGACATGTCAGTGCAGTTGGTGCCCGCCGTACACGGACTGTCCTCACACCCGTCAAAGTCCTCGTCGCACGCCTCACCTGACGATGACGATGATAATGGTTTTTTCCCCAAAAATATTTCATAATTACACAACTAGCAATGTTCTACTTACTTCTACGTTTCAACCACCATCGGCGGCCTTCTTCGGGAACTGAATGTCCAGTGGTCACTGCCCGTGGTGAGCAGACTATCCCACGCCATCCAGCGAGCAGTGACCACTTAACATTGAGTTCCTGACGAAGGCCGCCGATGGTGGTCGAAACGTACAAGTAAGTAGAACATTGCTAGTTGTGTAATTATGAAATTTGTTTGGAATAATATACTGCCAACTTGATGAACATGTTCACGAATATGATAACGTTTATCATAGAAACTATACAAACATTCAATTGTACATCGTATACATTTGATTTGTCTCTGTAATGAGAGTGTTGACCCACATATGTTCCCTCCTATACCTGTAATGCATATGACGTTATTTGTTCCACAGTGCAAGATAACAAAAATGTACAGTTAAAGAATAGAAAAGTAGAGTAATAGTACATACCATAGCAATACAGGCCTTGTGATTAAAATGGTGAATGTTAAATATCTAAGGCACTAGTGACAATTAACTTTTCAGATGACATTTGAGTGTTGCAAATGCGTAATTAGGTACTACATGCTTCCACAGCTGAACACCACGGTGTCTGATGGTTTTCTATAATATGTTAGTTTTTTTATTGGAACATGACGAGTCATGTTAAATAAACATCCATCCATCCATCCATCCATCCATCCATCCATCCATCCATCCATCCATCCATCCATCCATCCATCCATCCATCCATCCATCCATCCATCCATCCATCCATCCATCCATCCATCCATCCATCCATCCATCCATCCATCCATCCATCCATCCATCCATCCATCCATCCATCCATCCATCCATCCATCCATCCATCCATCCATCCATCCATCCATCCATCCATCCATCCATCCATCCATCCATCCATCCATCCATCCATCCATCCATCCATCCATCCATCCATCCATCCATCCATCCATCCATCCATCCATCCATCCATCCATCCATCCATCCATCCATCCATCCATCCATCCATCCATCCATCCATCCATCCATCCATCCATCCATCCATCCATCCATGTATTTCATTATTTCTATTAAACATACTTGTCATTACTGATGGACTCTTGTTACTGACATTCTTATATACAAGTAGAATAACTCATTCATATATTTTTTAACAGTAGAATAACTTCTTGAAAAATTGGTCAGTGTGTGCTCTGTGCGAGGTAGACATAAGTAGACAAATTGCAAACTTTAGTAATTTTACTAGAGTTCAAATAGTATGTGCTATAAGCACCTCCCCACACCTCTACAAAATATGTTAGGTATTATTAGGTGCACACATAACAGATTATTGGAACCGAGGGGGCTATACAAGTTTACTGTTGTTGCTTCATTATTAATATCTTCAGCAATGGGTTATATAAACGCAATAAGATATGTTTAAAAACAAAACTAGCAAATATCTCAAAGGGAACATTCATATAATGTTCCATTCTCAAAACAAAAAGGATTCTTTGTCCACTTGCCTGGTTTTGCTCAGGTTAGAAGTCATTAAATCTAATCCAGTTACTTGGATTTGTTGTGTGTTTGTCACTTCATAGATTTCTGTTGTGATCTCTTGTAAACATTGATACAGAAACGTCACAAGACTCGATATGATAGCATAAAATTTAGCTTTATTCACTTTTAGCTAATTGGTGCAATGAAATACGCAAAAATTTCCAAGAGAAATTAATAAAACAATCTACACGAGTGACATACATCACAGAGATGAATACATTGATTTAAAGCGAACAAGGACAGGACGTGAAAGAACGACATTTCTCACCTGTCCAGCCCGTTGAGCAGTTGCAGGCGACAAGTCTATACATGGCCGATGCTTTCTCTCCGTCTCTCAGTTCGTTAAAGACACACTCGCCATTGCCAGAACAGTTGCACATGTTGATGACGATGTTAGCAGATGGCGCCACTCCACCCTTCACATCCGTCGCAGCGAATCTGTACAAAGACAATGACGCTAGGTGTAATCCACCACCCTCCCCTCCTACCGCGCAAGAGCGCGGGTGATGTAGTGGTTACCACACCCGTCTCTGACGCCGGCGGTACGGGTTCGATCCCCGGTACCGGCAGTTGTGATATAAAAATCTGGCTGTCAACATTGGGGACTGTGTATCCCTCGTGAATCGGAGAATCACGTTAATGTCGGTCCCGTCTCAATTTAGGACGTAAAAGAACCACTGAGGACGACAATCCTCAGTGCCAGCATAGAAAGGTCGGCTTGGCGAGATGTTCTGAAAAAGGCTGACTAGTTAAATGAGACCTCATAAGATCATACATTGTAACCACAACATATACAGACTAGTCAGTTAAAAGAACGTTGCCGAGTGCTGAAAACAACTAGAACAACTAGAACAACTACCAGTTAATGTTGTATTTAGCTGTTATTATGGTGACTTGTATTATGTATGTGTATGATATGATGAGGTTATTTCTATGACGCTTTTCCCTGTAAATAATTGCATTTCATGACTCGTCCAATAATATGATGAGTTAATAAGTAACTGTCAGAAGGTTATTCTGGCCAGATTCTTCTATATCTGTTGTTGACTTGGTGCATTGCATAAAACTATATTTTGTCTACTCAGAGGTTGAAATTATCAAAAACAAATTTTAATGTCCTAAACTTGATATTAAGTAAAAGTCATAAATTACATTTGTTGATGTTCATAACTGCAATGTGTGAATAATTTCAGTTATGTGCACATTTGGCATATAAGGGTCTGTTTTGTTAAAATAAACAACACAATATAATTTGATGGTCAGATTAGTACTAGTATGTATAGTCAAACTAAATTATGACTCAGCCCTGTAGAAAATAATTTAGAAGGTTGTTCAATGATTTCATCAAAACTAAATAAAATATTTCCCACACATGCTAATAAATTAAAATGAATGCTACATGTATTAGAATGTTCAGTTATTTGTAGCTTACAAATGAAGTCAAATTTATTGTAACCCTTTACACCAGGTATACAATTTAAATCAAGGCAAATAATATGTAATAACATAAAGAGAACAATAAGGGAAAAACATTATTATAATGTTATATTCCTTATTATAAAACAAGTTACGCAAAAACAATAAATTTTACGAAAATGTATATTCGTAACACGGGTTGGCTTAATTTTCTTTAAAAAATTATTGCACACCGAGCAGTACACAGTATCTGTCTTGTATTCACACGATTTGGCTGTGTTTCTGATCATCTTGTATGAATAACCAGAGAACGTACCATTTAGGTGATTATGGTAAAGAAACTAAGCAGTGATTATGATTCTCCTATGATTCACCAAAATACATTTCATTCATTTGGTTCAAATGACTCTTAGGCCATTGTGTATTTATATTAAATGTTCCACCAGTTACAGCACACGGTTGCAAAATGAAACCCAATAAATAAATTCAGATCTGCTTGTATATTTATTGTGAATAACTCTGTGATACTAAGTCAGATAACTGATATGTTATAAACTATGTCACATTTGTATGTTTAAATATCAGAACAATTTTTATTACCCTGGTACTTACGAGATGTTGACAGGAGACATGTCAGTGGGGGTCCACGAGAAGACACCAGTGTTGTTGTCAAAGGTGGCGCCACTGGGCAGAGCTGTCCTCAACTGTAGGTCCACCTTGTCACCATCTGGGTCTGACGTTGACACAGTCAACGTACCAGCGACACCGACTGTCACATTGAAGGTGTTCACCACTTGGATGCGAGGAATGCCATTAGCTATGAACAAAACAAACAACGTCAACATCTCCGTGAAAATGTTCATCAAGTTGGCAGTATATTATTCGAAACACATTTCATAATTACACAACTGAACATTCAGTTCATGAAGAAGGCCGCCGATGGTGGTCGAAACGTAGAAGTAAGTCGAACATTGCTAGTTGTGTAATTATGAAATTTGTTTCGAATAATGTCAACATCTCATTTAAACAGGATTCGTATCAAGGAAAACAGAACAGTTTGTCTGATGATATTATAATTAAACCTCATTCCTTTACTGATTTACTTTATGTTCAAACCTACTGTCTGTAGTTCAAGTGGACAGCGAGTTTAATAAAAGAATGAGTACTTTGTTAAAGCCATTGAAACTACTGTTGTTGATTGTTAGATAGTAAAATTGTGAAAGTATCATATGTTCAACACTGTGCATAATAAGTTCAGTGTTTAGCTGGATCATAGCTGTGATATACCAGAGTGGAATATGTATAAATGTGAAACTATATGTACTTACCAAGTGTCTGTGAGTCTTCAGTGTTCTTGGAGTTGGTTTCTAATGTGGCTGCTGCTGCGGCCGCATTACCTACAGAGACAGACAGAGGCTACAACTACAGAACACAACCATAAGAACTTACATCACATTACCTACAGAGACAGACAGAGGATACAACTACAGAACACAACCGTAAGAACTTACATCACATTACCTACAGAGACAGACAGAGGATACAACTACAGAACACAACCGTAAGAACTTACATCACATTACCTACAGAGACAGACAGAGGATACAACTACAGAACACAACCGTAAGAACTTACATCACATTACCTACAGAGACAGACAGAGGATACAACTACAGAACACAACCGTAAGAACTTACATCACATTACCTACAGAAACAGACAGAGGATACAACTACAGAACACAACCATAAGAACTTACATCACATTACCTACAGAGACAGACAGAGGATACAACTACAGAACACAACCGTAAGAACTTACATCACATTACCTACAGAGACAGACAGAGGATACAACTACAGAACACAACCGTAAGAACTTACATCACATTACCTACAGAGACAGACAGAGGATACAACTACAGAACACAACCGTAAGAACTTACATCACATTACCTACAGAGACAGACAGAGGATACAACTACAGAACACAACCGTAAGAACTTACATCACATTACCTACAGAGACAGACAGAGGATACAACTACAGAACACAACAGTAAGAACTTACATCACATTACCTACAGAGACAGACAGAGGATACAACTACAGAACACAACAGTAAGAACTTACATCACATTACCTACAGAGACAGACAGAGGATACAACTACAGAACACAACAGTAAGAACTTACATCACATTACCTACAGAGACAGACAGAGGATACAACTACATGCATGTTTCCTCGCTCACTCACTAAGAAATGTTCTAATTGTAACAAAATTGCCGTAATACATATCACCTTAGATAATACAATTACCAGGTACATAAAAGGCAAGCTCTTATATAGCGCAGTATCCCGTCCTCAAGATCGTTCAAAGTGCTTTAAACTTTAATTCCCTGACAGACCTGTTCACTCAGACACCATCTCGGCTTCTCTGGGAAGCATCCAGCCATATGCTGCAATTAATGCGTGAAGGCTGCTCTCGTACACATATCCACCACTGTCTATAGCCAGGTACTCATTTATACAGTTGAGTGAACTGGAGCAACGTAGAGTGAAAACACTTGCCCAAGGTTTTAACACGGCAGCACAGGATTCGAACCCGGGTTCATGTAGTCGAGAGTCCAAAGCTCTACCCCTGAGCCACTGTGCTCTACAGTACATAGATGCGGGATTTCTGACATGACAGGTGTCCAACAAGTGTGGACATGAGACACTCACCAGTGATGACGAAGTCAAAGAGACACTCCTTGTTGTCCCCACAAGTCTGCTGAGCCTTCAGCCGCTGACTGTCTGTCATGTTGGCCAACACGTCCTCCACAAAGAGAGGTTGGAAGCCCGAGGCAGCGTATGTGCTGTAGCTGGTGGACGGGGCGTAGTAGAACACCGAGTCCACCTCGTTGATTCTCCCTGGACACCAACAAACACACCGCGTTGTACTAGCTTGAACCGTCATGTATTTTACTGCCAGAATCGTCAAGTAGGTAGGTAGGTAGGTCGGTAGGTCGGTAGGTCGGTAGGTCGGTAGGTCGGTAGGTCGGTAGGTCGGTCGGTCGGTCGGTCGGTCGGTCGGTCGGTCGGTCGGTCGGTCGGTCGGTCGGTCGGTCGGTCGGTCGGTCGGTCGGTCGGTCGGTCGGTCGGTCGGTCGGTCGGTCGGTCGGTAAGTAAGTAAGTAAAAGCTTTATTTCTTGATGGTAACCATGTCACGTGGTATATCGTGATTTTCAATGGGCCATCATCTTACATGCATACATACATCATATACATACACACAATAAAGCTTTAGATAAAATATATAGTTCACAACAATATAAACATAACCATAGTAGCAATAAATAGATAAAAATAAATAAACTGTAATTATAAACAAATACATATTATTAAAATATTATAAAATATAAAATATTAGAATAATTAAAAAAAATTACATTAATAAATCATTTAACATTATTTAAAAGAAAATGTATTGATTATAATAAAAAAATGTTTATATAAAATAGATCGATGGCACTATTGTATTAAAATAATAATAATAATAAATAAAAAATAAAAAAACATTAATTGAAAGAATTTACCATTTCATTTGTTTACAATATTCTGTGTGACATTGTTTCGTACTCTATTACAATTAAATGAAGTACATTAACAGGTATACTGTGACCACAACTGTTTAGTTTATGTGACAACAGAATAACACATTATTTGGTAGGCAAATGGGCAGTATTACAATTAAATCTTCTGGAATTGTAGCCACCTTTAAAAAAACCTCTAAACACATATTTGTTTGAAATTGCTTTTCCACCATAAATTGTTGGTGGTACCGTGCTCCAGTGGCAACTTTTACCTGTCCCCGTTTATGATAATGCCAAATGATTTTGTTTGTTGTGCCTCTGAGCTTGAGTTTTCAGGGATACTATAGACGTGTTACAATTATTATTTGTGTAAACATAGTTGTGCAGGCCTGCCCATATAGGCACTGCCAACAATTTAGCTAGATTGTTACGTCAATATGTAAGCTCTGAATTACTGTTGTTATAGCACACATACTGAATACGATTGGCTAAATAACTTTTAATTCAATCCAGTGCCAAACCCCTTATTCCATAACATGATAACTTACTTACCAGTATTTTATGATCAACAGTGTCAAATGCTTTCTTCAGATCAATAAAGACCCTAATAGTGCTTTCTTGTTTATCTATTGCTGAAGTTACTTTTCGACAAATTCAGTTAACGCTAGTGAAGTTGAGTGATTACTTCTGAAGCCAATATTATATCTGCTGATATAATATAGATGAGTATAAAATACAATATAATTCAAATTTCTTTCCTCAAATCTGTAATAACCTTGGGTGTGCATGTGGATGCAAGTGTGTTTGTGTGTGTGTGTGTGTGTGTGTGTGTGTGTGTGTGTGTGTGTGTGTGTGTGTGTTTGTATGTATGTTTGTGTATGTTATATGTATGTGTGCCTGTGTATGCATCTATGTAGCTGGAGATCACCTTATTGTGCACATTTACAGATATCGTGTGACACGACAAGACGACTTACATGTTTCACCAAACTGGAAGTAGATGGTCTTTTCCGACGAGGTGTTTGTGTTGAGTGGTGCCCCACCATTGGCGGGGGTGAGGTCATCGGAGGGGTCCATGTTAAACACCCCCAGCAACCCCATTGTCTTGTCAACATACTTGCTCGGGGCTCCAACTGTAGAGCTCAGCTGTGCCTCTTTCACGTTGATGGTCAATGAGAACCCTGAAACAACCAACAACTTTAACTACGACGTTGAAACATGACAACCGAGACGATTAGGCAATGAACAAGTGCCATAAGTAAACATGCTGCTTTTGTGGGAAACAGCAGATGGGCATGGAACTAAATCTGCTTCAAATTACACGTATGTCGAGACGTTTTGAAGCTGACGCCAATTTGTACACCCCATATTGCTGACTTTTTTCGGACGAGAAACCAAAAGCCCTTGATTCTATCTCTGTGGTGTTTATGCAAGAACACACACAATGTAGGCCTTTCACACATTCACACAATGATGGTCTCTATGCCAAACTCACTGGTTCTAGCTCCCAACTTTTTCTGAGAGATAGTGACCATCTGAGCTCTTTTCCAGGAAAACCTTCAAGCAAGAAATCTGCCCGACGCTTACCTCTATAGGAGTCTACAGCAATATGTGATTGCCGATTGAACTCTAAACAAATCCCCACTACTAGCACGAGATACATTAGTGCAAGATGCCTCATGACCCAATTAGTCATCTGCTCCCAAAAGTACAAATAAAAGAAAATGCGGACGATGTAATCTTACCAGATCGGAAAGAAGCAACAATTGTGTCTTCTGCCTCTTTTGAAAGACTGACACCATCAAAGTCTTTCTCGTCTGAAACTGCTGCTGATTTAAACCAGTCTGTCAGGTCATCCTGATCCACAAACACAATGAAACCTGCAACACAGATTCAGCTTATTGAGTACCAGGGCAACTCTCTGTTACTGCATAGTTCATTGCTCATTATCTATACACAGTTACAAAGAAATCAAAACACTGTAATTTCTTTTTTCGAAAAATAATAGTGTCATTATTACTTAAAAAACAATATGATTTCGTCAAAATATTACACTTATCCACCAGTTTGCCAAACCAGTCAACATTCTCAGAACTCTTAATTAAGTAACCAAATTAAACGCAATGCTTATATGGTGCTATGTTTTGATAATATCCCAGATAATAAATTGTGTATTTTAAAACAATAAAAACTCACTGAGAACTGGCATAAGTAGACAGAATATCTACAAAATATGATCAGCACAGCATCTCTCCCATCATCTACTACAAAAATATCAAACAGATAAAATGTGTTTCATGACGAATTACCATTGCGAGCCTTGTTCATTTCTACGTGGAAGCGGTCGGAATCCGAATCTTTTGCAGCGAATGCACTGAATACTGTCGCGTCCATCTCCGTGCCGTTGGCGTCCAGAGCCTTCGCAGTTCGTCCCTGGAGGGTGAAGTTGTCGTGGGTTGTCTTCACAAGGAAGTATTCACCCAGGCCGTTGAAGGTGTATGCGAGGTTATCCAGGGTGTGGACGTGTGGATCACCAAAGGACCACGCTGCAAGAGACAGACAGACGTCATGTAGCTACTGAGACACTGACACAGGACCACGCTGCAAGAGACAGACAGATGTCATGTAGCTACTGAGACACTGACACAGGACCACGCAGCAAGAGACAGACAGACGTCATGTAGCTACTGAGACACTGACACAGGACCACGCTGTAAGAGACAGACAGACGTCATGTAGCTACTGAGACACTGACACAGGACCACGCTGTAAGAGACAGACAGATGTCATGTAGCTACTGAGACACTGACACAGGACCACGCTGTAAGAGACAGACAGACGTCATGTAGCTGCCGTGACACTGACACAGGACCACACTGCAAGAGACAGACAGACGTCATGTAGCTACTGTGACACTGACACAGGACCACGCTGCAAGAGACAGACAGATGTCATGTAGCTACTGTGACACTGACACAGGACCACGCTGTAAGAGACAGACAGATGTCATGTAGCTACTGTGACATTGACACAGGACCACACTGTAAGAGACAAGACAGACGTCATGTAGCTACCGTGACAATTATTTAAGCTGAATGAATGAATATATGCATAATAAATATATAAATAGGTTAAATAAAATCTTGATTAAAGTACACACGTATTACACTAAGCCGCGAGAACAGTCAGAAGAAATATGTCTTTAGGTGTGCCTTGAAGTTGGCTAAACAGGCAGACGCCTTAATGTCATTAGGTCGCTGCTTGGACCACAAATGAGTTATCTCCAGCTTTCATGTGCGTCCGCACAACCGTTAATAAGTCATTGTTCGCAGAACGCAATGCCCTCGCAGGTTTGTATGGACACACAAGGTCTGACCGGTATTTTGGGGCATCGCCATGCACAGCTTTGTAAGTAAATACAATCAGTTTAACCTCTGCCCTGATTGAGCCCAACAGTCAACCCACCTAGGATAGGTGCGGAGTAGGCGTCACACTTGTCCATGGGGCGCACGCTGTAGAAGGTGTCACACTTGTCTGAGTAGTCACAGCACCAGGTCTTGGGTGTGGCGTCCATGGCCGTGTAGAGTTTGGGGAAGTGTTGGGGGTGGAAGAGGAGGAGGCTGCCTCCACTGCCATCCTCCTCACTGATCAGAGACCCAAACTCATTGTAGCAACACAGCTGTAACAGAGTCAATTGTAACAGTCAATGTATTGCATAAACTCATTGTAGAAACACAGCTGTAACAGAGTCAATTGTAACAGTCAATGTCCTGAATTAGAATAAACTCACTGTAGAAACACAGCTGTAACAGAGTCAATTGTAACAGTCAATGTACTGAATTAGAATAAACTCACTGTAGAAACACAGCTGTAACAGAGTCAATTGTAACAGTCAATGTCCTGAATTAGAATAAACTCATTGTAGAAACACAGCTGTAACAGAGTCAATTGTAACAGTCAATGTACTGAATTAGAATAAACTCACTGTAGAAACACAGCTGTAACAGAGTCAATTGTAACAGTCAATGTACTGAATTAGAATAAACACAATGTAGCAACACAGCTGTAACAGAGTCAATTGTAACAGTCAATATATTGAAATAAAACAAACATACAAGAAAAATCCTTAATAACTATTTTTTCACACAAACAAACCAACTATACATACTTATCTCACACAATGTCAGAAGGAAAAGTATATTTTAGCACAACTTTCAACTGACATCATAAGTTGATATTTTAAGACTTAGACTCTGTGGTTCAGAACTGAACGTATCTGTAGAACATGTTTCATTGTTACAGTAAGAGCAAGAGTTAGTGCAGCGTGGGGCAAGTGGAGAGACATATCCGGAGTTATAAGTGACAAGAAAATGCCAAGGAAATTAAAGTACTTTTGTATGGAGCAGAATGTTGGACAGTTAGAAAGAAGAAGGAACAGATTCTCAAGAAAACAGAGATGAGGATGTTGAGAAGAATCAAAGGCGTAACACTGAGAGACAAAGTAAAGAGTGTGGACATCAGAAAGGAGCTAGGTGTGAGTAGCATACAGTACTAAGATGGAGATGGATAGATTGCGTCTGAAGGGACATGCAGGCACTGCAGATCACCCCGGAGGATGCCCAGGACAAATCATTCTGGAAATCAAGAATTCGGGCCACTGACCCCACCTTGTGGGAAAAGGCGAAGAAGAAGAAGTTTCATTGTTACAGAGTACTGAGGGACGGACGTACCTGTGTCGAGATACCAACGGGCATCCTCTCGTAGAAGCAGAAGTGTCGCACTCCGTTGCCCTCCCGATTCTTGCGGTCATACCTCCATCGGCGATCAGCTCTCAGCTGGCGAATGTCACATGGACACAGCTCTGTAAGCTCCCAGGTCTGGATGATTTCATCCAGGTAGTCCATCTGCTTGCTGTACCAGTTCAGACACTTCTGGTCGTAGTTGACTCGGGCGTTGCCTGAAGACACCTTGAAGTAGAAGATGCCTTCCTTCCCTGCAGAATAAATACACTAGGAGTGAGTGAGTTTATTTGATAAAACATTATAATACATATAATATTTACGGAGGTTAGACACATTAAAGCACACAATAGCACACTTGTTTCCAATGTGGTCCTCCAAAAAATACTAAGAAAGAATTTAAGAAAATATAAAAATAAATACATAAATAAATAAACACAGTAATACAATAATTAAAATGTAAATATTTTCAATGACAGGTAAATTGCCACAAAATTGCTGTGTGTGTGTGTGTATGTGTGTGTGTGTGTGTGTGTGTGT
This sequence comes from Oasisia sp. SBJ-2009, assembly GCA_964017155.1. Classification (NCBI taxonomy): domain Eukaryota; kingdom Metazoa; phylum Annelida; class Polychaeta; order Sabellida; family Siboglinidae; genus Oasisia; species Oasisia sp. SBJ-2009. Next base: position 14,034,125 of record OZ024859.1, read on the forward strand.
GTGTGTGTGTGTGTGTGTGTGTGTGTGTGTGGTGTAAAAAAAGTAAAGGTAAGCTTTTTATAGCGCAGTATCTATCCAGTCCTTAGGACTGCTCAAAGCGCTTTTACACTTTACTTCCCCGGCAGACCTGTTAAATCAAATACCATCTCAACTTCTCTGGGAAGCATCCAGCCACATGCTACAATTTATGTGTGAAAGCCTGCTCATACACATATCCACCACTGTCTATAGCCAGGTCCTAATTTATACAGCTGAGTGAACTGGAGCAATGTAGAATGCAAAAACTTGCCCAACATTTTAACACCACAACACAGGATTCGAACCCGGTTTCTCTTAGTCTAGAGTCCGATGCTCTACCCCTGCGCCATTGTGCTCTACAAAGAGTGGTGTGTGTGTGTGTGTGAGGGTGTGAGGGTGTGTGTGTGTGTGTGTGTGAGGGTGTGAGGGTGTGTGTGTGTGTGTGTGTGAGCGTGATGTGTGTGTGTGTGAGCGTGTGTGTGTGGGTGTGAGTGTGATGTGTGTGTGTGTGTGTGTGTGTGAGCGTGTGTGTGTGTGTGTGGGTGTGATGTGTGTGTGTGTGTGTGTGTGTGTGTGTGTGTGTGTGTGTGTGTGTGTGTGTGTGAGCGTGTGTGTGTGGGTGTGAGCGTGGTGTGTGTGTGTGTGTGTGTGTGTGAGCGTGGTGTGTGTGTGCGTGTGAGTGTGTATGTGAGCGTGTGTGGTGTGCGTGTGTGCGTGAGTGCCTGTGTGCATTTATGTAGTACTAAAACGTTAACATAAAATATGAATCTGCACTGCAATATATAGAACAACAGTAACGTGTTTATTAAAAGCAATCATGCAGAACAGCCAAATACCTGTGTTGCCAACAAGTTGAGCCATTTCGAAGGCGCTCTCTCTTCCTGACTGTGCAAGTGTTCGTGTTTCTTCCATAGGGTTCTGTCTGGCGTAGAAGCCAATCTGACTGTCGCGCAGCATGTAGTAACGGTCCCAACCCGTCTTCTCATACAGGAACATGGCCGACATCCGCCACTGACCCGGGTCATAGATCAACACCAGCTGGAACGTATTCGGCTGGGAAAAAAACCAATAACCAATAAGTATGTGTGCACATACATGTTTGTGTGTGTTCGTATGGTGTGTGTGTGCATGCATGTGTGCTAATTATTTTGTAATACATAACAAAGTATATTTTTGATGACATTTTACATACGGGATATTTAAGTAAATGACTGTTATATCAATGATCAAACTTCTTTTTTTTAAACACCAGTTTTTATGCAGTCAATTAACAATCTTTGCATGGGTCATTTGCATGGGTAATTTATATAAACAAGCAATTACATAAATGTGTTACCTATTGCTGGAAAGAATTTATTTCTGTCAGGTATACAGGCATGATAATTATATATATATATACATATATATATATATATATATATATAGATGTCATGGACCGTAATCGGTGTCTAGACCTGGCGATTAATGGTTATGCCGGTAGTGTTAATTAGCAGTCACAATAGGTGGCACTGCAGTTGGTTCGGTGGTATTTGGGCGTCGCGCGGGAGTAAGGCCCGGGACTCGAGACTTGCAAACAACGAAGTCGAGTAACCAACCGCATGTACGTTACGAGATGTGACGAATTATCTTGAAAGATTGTGAGTAACTGTTTTATTTTCACGTGTTCACACTCGCGTAGTCAGGATGATGTTGTGCAGCTAGCGATCAGTGACAATTTAAATAGGAACTTGTCAATAATTAGAATTTGTATCAGTTGCAAATTGGTTTTCCCTCGTGTTGTGGTGGTAAAATGAATGGTTTTTCCGCCTGTATTCTCGGTTATTCATAGGAATAATATGTCGTCGTTTGTATGTATCCTGTGTTATAAGCTAATAGCGTCAGAGTAGCACTGTTATGGTGTCGATTATTGACAGCGAAGATATTTCAGAAAGTAAGAAGTTTGCTGAATTGTTCATTACATAATACACTAACCCAAATTCGGGAACTATGATACTCGCTAGAGGGCGGCACTGAGCCGACGAGTGTTAGTTTAGAGTAGTTACCCAGATGGTCGCTGGAGGTTAACCATTGATGGGCCTGAATGCCCTGATGACACTTATTAGAATGTGGTAAAGGCCACTGTGTTAATTGTTAAATATTTTATTCTACAGTGTGTGCTGCTCTAACTGATCCGCCAAGAAGTGTGTGCCTGACATTCCTGGCTGTGGGCAGGTACATATCGTGATTAATTCTTGTATTCTTATATTATATTTCGAGTGTTGGTATGTATTTGTCTTTGTGGTATTATTGTCATAAAGTTGTCAACAGAGAACGAATGTCTTAAGTGGATTCTGGTGGTTGTGTTGCACTGTTGGACAGTGTTTTAACTTACGGTTCATGTACTTAATATTAATGTATATTGACATCAGTTTTGAGATGTTTACTTTGATTAATGGTAAAGGTATCCCTGTGTTGTATTGAGTATGTGTGTATATTTATATATGTGGTAACACCTGTGTTATTGTTACAGGGTCTTGTCTTGTTCTTCATGTACAATAAAGATTGTTGACGGTTACCGCCCGCTCCGCGTCCATCCTTGACATATACATATATATATATACACACATATATATAAATATATACACATATATATATATAAATATATATAAATATATACACCTGTATATATATATTTAAATATATATATATATATATATTACTTTATATAGCTATACATACAAGCCTCTGAGCTTGGTTTCTAAGGATTTAGGCGCAACAGAAGGTACCTAATTATTAATATTAACACAGTTGAGAGCACTTTACAGATACAGTCAACAAAACGTATGTAACTGACAAACCTCCTCAATCAAGGGATCATAGAACATTCTTGGCGTGCTGTCGACCCAGGTGATAACCATCACCCAGGAGGGATCTATGGCCGAGGAACCTCCGTAATTAACAGTGTCCTCCTTCGCCAATCTCAGGATATGTTTCACTCGAAACTTCTCCATCCCTTTAAGGTCTGAGCTGGTGCGGTCGTAGATGTGGTAGGTCACCTCGCCCTCCTGGAAGTCAGCGTCTGTCCACAAGGGCGCAAACATCGCAAATCCGCTTTTTGACCGACGCTTGCTGTGTCCGACAGTGGCAAAGTCTGTGGGCATGCGACGGTTGTACGGCTGACCCATGGTCACGTAGCCATTTGAGTAGACCTGTGGGCCAATATATCTGCTTAACAATTGTTCACAAAGCCATACACCAAAGATTATTAAATACACAGATTGTCAACTATGCATAAGACAGCGTTACCACGGTGACTGAAGTGAACTGGAAAACTGAAACATACATACAGCATGTTTGTGAATTCTTGCAACTTAGTTCATATGAAACAAACATTTATTTTAATTGTTCAACGAAAAATACGCATTTTCATGACAATGGAGAAACATTCTGAAACCTACATTTTTGGGGGTCTGCTTCTTTGATGACAGAATGCATGTTACCTATTGTTCACATTTGGTGTACACCAATGAAATTCAGGAAATAAACATGCCATTTTTAGTTTTTGTGTGATATCTATGCCGAAAAATATAATAATAAATACAGTGATCCCTAGCAAGTTTTTTGGTAGTATATTAAAAAAAATTAAGCTAATCAAGAAATGAGGTTGAGGACCTCAACTGGAGACTCGTCACTGACAATGGGCTATACGTACGATGATGTTCTTGAACTGTGCTGTGAACACCTGCATGGTGGGTGTCCTGATGGGGCCGGACATACAACTCTTGCGTCTCCTGCCGTCACACTTGAGGTTGGGGGCCTCGTCCAGGTAAGTGTCCCCTTGTCTCCCTCCGTGGGGGTACAGACGATGGCGCACCACTGCAACAGGGGTAAACTACGACAATCTGCTACAGGGGCGAGGTCTCATATACCCCATTCACACTACACACAGGCTTCGAACCGCATTAACTGAGCCGGTTCAAATACCCTGTGCGTTCACACTACAGAACCCAGAGTGGGGGCAGTTTCTGTCCACTAATTGGTTTCTTTTTATTAATGACTTAGAGGAGCAACTGGGCAGGGTATTAATTAGGTCAAGTGATGCTAAGAGCCCAGACTGACCAACCATCACTGGCCTCAACTTGTGGCATTAATTAGGTCAAAGTGAGTGCGACTTAGCACTAATCCCCTTTACGTTCACACTAGCAATCTGAACCGGCTCAAAACTAAACCAGTTCGAAACCCCCTCAAGCAGGTGGATTAGTTTAATCCCGTTCAACTCACTGAACCGGTTTAGATTTTGTAGTGTGAACGATCAACGGGAGCGAAAATTTAACAATTCGTGGTCCCTACATCTCTCCCATCCCTTATATGACATTGTTTATTTACATATCATGCATTATATACTAATCACTTTGATTTTAAAGCATGTAAAGTATATTGTGTGATATTTTGTTTCAAAATGAATTTTTTTAATTATATTTTGGGTACAAATAAATATTTCTTCCTGTTGTTCTTTTTATAGAAAACATATCTTGTGAATTCTGCGTTGAATATTACCATATTTTGTTATTATGTCATTACTGTCTCACAAAGCTTAACAAAGAAGTGGCCCACTTCAAATTTACATATTCATGTACATTATGTTCTAAATACTGGATGTTTTAAATATATTCAAAATATCCATGACACAATATATATATATACATATATATGTATGTATGTATGTATGTATGTATGTATGTATGTATGTATGTATGTATGTATGTATGTATGTATGTATGTATGTATGTATGTATGTATGTATGTATGTATGTATGTATGTATATATATATATATATATACATACATATATATATATATATATAACTCAAGGTACATCTGCTGGCAGAATGAATTATTAAAACTGATCGGCTGATTGTTGATTGTGAAATGATGGTTTCAAACGTGCACTATGTTCAATGTGTATTATTGAACTAGTGATTTTTTTTATATATAATGGATTGTGATTATAGTTATAATCAAAAATTCATGAAAAAAAACCCAAAGTAATGGATGTTCTCATATGTTTGCAATGTGCATGAAACCGTTATGCAATTAGAATAACACTGGCTCAAAACATCCTCTCCCCCAACAATTCAATATGTGGTATGGGCAGTTTTAAAATCTAATATACATATTAGCACCAATAAGCAGTGACATGTTTCACCCACTAGGTGGCACCATTGCATAAATAATTGTTCACGTCCCAAAATGTAATGCTTAATATATTTGGTGAATTTGCAAATGAATGGGATCACTTCAAGAAGCTGGATGCAGTAGTGCAAGTCTTACCTATCTCACAGTGGACACCTTTATAGTACTGCAGGGGACAGATGCAACTATAACTGGCAATCTTGTCCACACATGTGGCATTGTTCTGACATGGTGAACTGGCACATTCATTGATTTCTGAAAGACAAAAACTCAACATATATATATATATGTATATATATATATAATATATTTGTATATATATATATATATATATATACATATATACATATAATATATATATACATATATATAATATATATATATATATATATATAATATACATACATACATATATATATATATATATATATATATATATATATAATACATATTATGCAGCTAATGTAGCCACCCATGATCATTTGTTATTAGCATGTATTTTGCTGTTATAAAACCATCTCATGAGTTATGATCATAGTAAACTTTTTTCATATTTCCCTCCTGGTTATTTGTAATTGTTTTGCTATTTTAGCTACACATTTTTAAACAGAAGGCAATGTGACATTGTTTCATCTTAGAAATATAGCAATCTAAGCCGTCAATTGTTCGAAACATTGGTAGTCAGCAAGTCCAACCGGTCAACTTAACAGTCCCACCCATAAGTCCACAAAACTTCACATATTACCATAACATGTAAACATTATGTGGAAGTAAACATGTTTATATTGGCTGAAATGATTGTGATCATTTGGGCTGACAATTATTGTGGTCATTTGGGCTGACAATTATTGTGGTTGCTGGGCTGCGAGTGAGAGTAAGTGGCAGTTTTGTCTGAAACATCTTGCACATTTGACCACACAGTGTATAATAAATAAGATGTTTGTGACGAAACAGAAGAAGGCGCAGGTCTGTGAAAACAACTGGATAAGAAGAATCGTGATAGAGAGCGGATAAGAGAAGAATGGACAAACTGAGAGTGGACGTTTAACGGTTAGAGTGAAGGAAAGTTTTCAAAAGAAATTGGTGAGGAGTAGGTTGAACTGGGCTGGTCATGTGGAAAGAAGGGGAGATGAAAAACTAGCAGAGATCAGATAGCCAGAAAGTTAAAAAGGAGGCGAAGAAGACTGCAACTGTGATGGGAGGACTGCTGTAAAAGAGAAGTCTGGAAAGATTGGGAGGAGAATGGAAAACAACAGCAAACGATAGAGGTGGAGTCTCTGGATGGAGAACGTAGTGAGAGAAAAGTGAGGAAAGAAATGATGAAGAAAAGGGTGATGGTAACCATGGTCAACCTCGCCCCTGACGACAGGGATGCCAAGAGGAGGATAACAGGTTGGTGTAGTAGTCAAGTTGCTGCTCTTATACTTCCTATATGAGACCCTGCTATTTTAAGTACTGTAAACCTTTTTACGGAAATGTATTTTATATAGTTAGGAGAGCAAAATTAGCTTGGTTGCACCTTGTGCAACCTTGAGCATTTCTCATAATTCAAGATGGTGGTCTCGGCCATCTTGAATTTCGGCAAATTTTCAACCTTTGATCTCGATGACATAGAGCGTCGTGTAATACCTCTTTTTAAGGGTCGTCCATAAAAAAAGTTTACAGTAGTTAACATTGCAAGGTCATCATTATGGCAACTTGACTATAGAGAAGAAGGCACCACATGGCCGTGGCAAGACCTACCTCGTTTGCAGTGGAAGCCCGTGTATCCTGGGGCACAGAGGCAGGTGTAGTCTCCCTTCACAGACTCACAGGTTGCACCATTCTGGCACGGTCGCATGAGGCACGGGTCGACAACTAAAATCAATGTCACACATAATACTGTAGCCCGAAACTATGCCAATATTATAGGCAAACATTGTGTATACGCACCAAGAGAATGATTATTCAGAGATGGACATCAACTGAAAATATAGGCACTGACACAAATACATGCAATACTAGTGGGATAAATTATATAATATTTATATATGGTTTTGTTTTAAATATATATATATATATTATATAAATATATATATATTATATATAAATATATAAATATATATATATATAACAACACAGATTATTTGCATAAAATAAACTACATTGTTTCCTATTAAAGGCATGAAATAATTTAAGTTTGTTCATTAAGTCAATATTTCAAAGCAGTCACTGACTGAATATGGAATGCATTTCTGGTTGCAAATGTCACTGAAATATTCACTGAAAGGAATAGCTTGCTGATATATGCACACAGACAGGCAGGCAGACAGACAGGCAGGCAGGCAGGCAGGCAGGCAGGCAGGCAGGCAGGCAGGCAGGCAGGCAGGCAGGCAGGCAGGCAGGCAGGCAGGCAGGCAGGCAGGCAGGCAGGCAGGCAGGCAGGCAGGCAGGCAGGCAGGCAGGCAGAGACACATACACAGACAGCTGTATCAAAGGACAGATTGGTCACTACACAGATGACAGACTGATTACCAGGCTGACGAACAGAGTGATCAATCGATTGGTGGAGAGATTGAACTATAGGCTGACCAATAGGCTGGTAGAGAGACAAGCCAAAACAGACAAAGTGATTACTAGACAGATGTACAGACATGAGGAAGGATGACTACCAGACTGCAACACAAGAATGGTGTAGAGCATCAGTAACTTCCACCTGTTCAGTTCACCAAGCCAGTGCTCTAGTCTACCAGTCTATATAACTAATGCTACATAAGGTTCGATAGTACAAAAGAAACAGTGTTTCACAGTTAAATTGGTTCCAAACATTTAACCAGGTGTTTTGTCTTTATAACACCAAAAAAAGAAAAGATGAAATACGTTGGGGAAGGAATTTCCCCCTAATAAGTTAATTGCCACAATGGTCTTTAACATTGATGGAATAATTGTAGATTTTCAGGAAATAAGCAGTGCACTACATGTAAATATTGCCATTACAGTAGCATACCTATATTTCTAAACACATGGCAAGAGCAAGTTTAACCCTTCAAGGGTATTGGTGATAAAAAGCAACAAATTAAGAAATTGTGTTGGTTCAATCTTAATTTGTTCATTGTGCAACAAGTTTACTTGCAAGACAAGTATTTATACATATGCTTGTTTATGTGAACATATATGCATTTTACAACATTAATTTCTAATCCATACACAAATAATTCGACCATTACAATACAAGGATGCCGCAACACCATTTTCAACATTGGACATCTTAAAACAGTAGCAGAATCAAGTCCAGCAATATCAGAAAGAAACAATAGAATCTGATCTTTAAAGGCACACATGAATTAAAGCGTTCTTACCAACGGTGGTGGGTGCATCGGTGGTGGTTCTTACAACGTGGGTGGTGGAAGGGGACAGGGAGGTAGGATTTGTTGTGGGTGAGTCAGGGGTGGTTTGGGCAACTGTAGTAATAACTTCAGCCGAGGTTGAGGCAGCAAGTGCAGGAGAAAATGTGGTGAGTGAATCAGAAGCAACAGAAGTTGTCAGTGAGTCAAGTGGTGTTTCTGTAGCGGAAAAATGAGTAGATGAGTTAGCTAGGATTTTTCCAGTCACAGCTGAGTCTGTCATCGTCGTAGGTTGTAAGTCGGTAGTGGCATGTTCAATGCCGGTGAAGCCCTTGTCGGTAGTGGCATGTTCAACGTCGGTGAAGCCCTTCTCGGTAGTGGCATGTTCAACTTCGGTGAAGCCCTTCTCGGTAGTGACGTGTTCAATGCCGGTGAAGCCCGTCTCGGTAGTGACGTGTTCAACGTCGGTGAAGCCCTTCTCGGTAGTGGCGTGTTCAACGCCGGTGAAGCCCTTCTCGGTAGTGACGTGTTCAACGTCGGTGAAGCCCTTCTCGGTAGTGGCGTGTTCAACGCCGGTGAAGCCCTTCTCGGTAGTGACGTGTTCAACGTCGGTGAAGCCCTTCTCGGTAGTGGCGTGTTCAACGCCGGTGAAGCCCTTCTCGGTAGTGGCGTGTTCAACGCCGGTGAAGCCCTTCTCGGTAGTGGCATGTTCAACGCCGGTGAAGCCCTTCTCGGTAGTGGCGTGTTCAACGTCGGTGAAGCCCTTCTCGGTAGTGACGTGTTCAACGTCGGTGAAGCCCTTGTCGGTAGTGGCGTGTTCAACGCCGGTGAAGCCCTTCTCGGTAGTGGCATGTTCAACGCCGGTGAAGCCCTTCTCGGTAGTGACATGTTCAACGCCGGTGAAGCCCTTCTCGGTAGTGGCGTGTTCAACGCCGGTGAAGCCCTTCTCGGTAGTGGCATGTTCAATGCCAGTGAAGCCCTTCTCGGTAGTGGCATGTTCAACGCCGGTGAAGCCCTTCTCGTTAGTGGCATGTTCAACGTCAGTGAAGCCCTTCTCGGTAGTGGCATGTTCAACGTCGGTGAAGCCCTTCTCGGTAGTGACGTGTTCAACGCCGGTGAAGCCCTTCTCGGTAGTGGCATGTTCAACATCAGTGAAGCCCTTCTCGGTAGTGGCATGTTTAACATCAGTGAAGCCCTTCTCGGTAGTGGCATGTTCAACGTCGGTGAAGCCTTTCTCGGTAGTGGCATGTTCAACGTCAGTGAAGCCCTTCTCGGTAGTGACATGTTCAACGTCGGTGAAGCCCTTCTCGGTAGTGACGTGTTCAACGTCGGTGAAGCCCTTCTCGGTAGTGACGTGTTCAACGCCGGTGAAGCCCTTCTCGGTAGTGGCATGTTCAACGCCGGTGAAGCCCTTCTCGGTAGTGACGTGTTCAACGTCGGTGAAGCCCTTCTCGGTAGTGGCGTGTTCAACGTCGGTGAAGCCCTTCTCGGTAGTGGCGTGTTCAACGCCGGTGAAGCCCTTCTCAGTAGTGGCATGTTCAACGCCGGTGAAGCCCTTCTCGGTAGTGGCGTGTTCAACGCCGGTGAAGCCCTTCTCGGTAGTGGCATGTTCAACGCCGGTGAAGCCCTTCTCGGTAGTGGCGTGTTCAACGCCGGTGAAGCCCTTCTCGGTAGTGGCGTGTTCAACGTCGGTGAAGCCCTTCTCGGTAGTGACGTGTTCAACGTCGGTGAAGCCCTTGTCGGTAGTGGCGTGTTCAACGCCGGTGAAGCCCTTCTCGGTAGTGGCATGTTCAACGCCGGTGAAGCCCTTCTCGGTAGTGACATGTTCAACGCCGGTGAAGCCCTTCTCGGTAGTGGCGTGTTCAACGCCGGTGAAGCCCTTCTCGGTAGTGGCATGTTCAATGCCAGTGAAGCCCTTCTCGGTAGTGGCATGTTCAACGCCGGTGAAGCCCTTCTCGTTAGTGGCATGTTCAACGTCAGTGAAGCCCTTCTCGGTAGTGGCATGTTCAACGTCGGTGAAGCCCTTCTCGGTAGTGACGTGTTCAACGCCGGTGAAGCCCTTCTCGGTAGTGGCGTGTTCAACATCAGTGAAGCCCTTCTCGGTAGTGGCATGTTCAACATCAGTGAAGCCCTTCTCGGTAGTGGCATGTTCAACGTCGGTGTAGCCTTTCTCGGTAGTGGCATGTTCAACGTCAGTGAAGCCCTTCTCGGTAGTGACATGTTCAACGTCGGTGAAGCCCTTCTCGGTAGTGGCATGTTCAATGTCTGTGAAGCCCTTCTCGGTAGTGGCATGTTCAGCGTCGGTGAAGCCCTTCTCGGTTGTGGCATGTTCAACGTCGATGAAGCCCTTCTCGGTAGTGGCATGTTCAACGTCGGTGAAGCCCTTCTCGGTAGTGGCATGTTTAATGTCAGGGAAGCCCTTCTCGGTAGTGACATGTTCAAAATCGGTGAAGCCCTTCTCGGTAGTGACATGTTCAATGTCAGTGAAGCCCTTCTCGGTAGTGACATGTTCAATGTCAGTGAAGCTCTTCTCTGTAGTGACATGTTCAAAGTCGGGGATGCCCTTCTCGGTAGTGGCATGCTCAAAGTCTGAGAAGCCCTTCTCACTGGTGGCATGCTCAAAGTCAGAGGAGCCCTTCTCAGTAGTAACATGTTCAAAGTCAGGGAAGCCCTTCTCGGTAGTGGCTTGTTCAAAGTCAGGGAAGCCCTTCTCGGTAGTGGCATGCTCAAAGTCAGAGGAGCCCTTCTCGGTAGTAACATTTTCAAAGTCAGGGAAGCCCTTCTCGGTAGTAACATGTTCAAAGTCGGGGAAGCCCTTCTCAGTAGTGGCATGTTCAAAGTCGGGAATGCCCTTCTCGGTAGTAACATGTTCAAAGTCAGGGAAGCCCTTCTCGGTAGAAACATGTTCAAAGTCGGGGATGCCCTTCTCGGTAGTGGCATGTTCAAAGTCAGAGAAGCCCTTCTCAGTAGTGGCATGTTCAAAGTCAGGGAAGCCCTTCTCGGTAGTGGCATGTTCAAAGTCGGGAATACCCTTCTCGGTAGTGGCATGTTCAAAGTCAGAGAAGCCCTTCTCAGTAGTGGCATGTTCAAAGTCAGGGAAGCCCTTCTCGGTAGTAACATGTTCAAAGTCAGAGAAGCCCTTCTCGGTAGTAACATGTTCAAAGTCAGGGAAGCCCTTCTCAGTAGTGGCATGTTCAAAGTCAGAGAAGCCCTTCTCGGTAGTAACATGTTCAAAGTCAGAGAAGCCCTTCTCTGTAGTACCATGTTCAAAGTCAGGGAAGCCCTTCTCAGTAGTGGAATGTTCAAAGTCAGAGAAGCCCTTCTCGGTAGTAACATGTTCAAAGTCAGAGAAGCCCTTCTCGGTAGTAGCATGTTCAAAATCAGGGAAGCCCTTCTCAGTAGTGGCATGTTCCAAGTCACTTCCAGTAGTGACATTTTCAAAGTCACTTTCAGTAGTGGCATGTTCCAAGTCACTTCCAGTAGTGGCATTTTCAAAGTCTATTCCACTACTAACATATTCAGCTTCACTTTCAGTAGTGGCATGCTCAAAGTCACGTTCAGTAGTAGCATGTTCAAAGTCACTTTCAGTAGTGGCATGTTCCAAGTCACTTCCAGTAGTGGCATTTTCAAAATCAATTCCAGCAGTGGCATATTCAAAGTCACTTTCTGTAGTGGCATGCTCAAAGTCACTTTCATTAGTGGCATTTTCAAAGTCACTTCCAGTAGTGACATTTCCAAAGTCAATTCCAGTAGTGACATATTCAGCTTCACTTTCAGTAGTGGCATGCTCAAAGTCACTTTCAGTAGTGGCATGTTCAAAGTCAGATATGTCCTCTTCGTCAGTTACATGTGGTTTGTCTGTTTGGTTGCTTGGCATAGCAACCACACAGCAACATGCCTGGAGTGTGGGCAGAAGTTCACCCATAATTTGAAGAACAGTTGAAAGTTCCTTCATTTGTCCACTGGGGTCGACAGGGGACATAGTTGGTGGGGGTGGGAGTGGAGCTAGGGTGGAGCCTACAGTGGAGGAGGAGTGTTCCATGCCAGGTATGACCTTGGTATGTTCCATGTCAGGGTAGCCCATCTCAGTAGTAGCATGTTCCATGTCAAATAAGCCCTTGCCAGTAGTGTCATGTTCCAAGTCACTTTCAGTAGTGGCATGTTCAAAGTCTCTTTCAGTAGTGGCATGCTCAAAGTCACTTTCAGTAGTGGCATGTTCCAAGTCACTTCCAGTAGTGGCATGTTCCAAGTCACTTCCAGTAGTGGCATTTTCAAAGTCACTTCCAGTAGTGGCATTTTCAAAGTCAATTCCAGTAGTAACATATTCAGCTTTACTTTCAGTAGTAGCATGTTCAAAGTCACTTTCAGTAGTGGCATGTTCAAAGTCAGATATGTCTTCTTCGTCAGTTACATGTGGTTTGTCTGTTTGGTTGCTTGGCATATCAACCACACAGCAACATGCCTGGAGTGTGGGCAGAAGTTCACCCATAATTTGAAGAACAGTTGAAAGTTCCTTCATTTGTCCACTGGGGTCGACAGGAGACATAGTTGGTGGTGGTGAAAGTGGGGCTAGGGTGCTACGTACAGTGGAGGAGGAGTGTTCCATACCAGGTATGACCTTGGTATATCCCAGGTCAGGGACGTTCCTGTCAGTAGTCATGTCATCTCTGTCAAAGTCGTCACTGGATGTGAAGTCATTGTCATCAGAAATGGAGTAAAGGAGAGAGTTTATAGTAGCAGTGTTTAAACCGTGCTCAGGGATGGATGTATCAAACAGGAGTCCTGTTTGTAGGTCTGCTGTAATTATAAACAAACATGCACATGCGGATTTAGTGTTCAGTACATCTGTAACGTAACATGTGCATTAACATAACATAACGTAACGTAACATAACATGGCAGAACAGTGAACAACCCAAGTACGAATGGCAGCGTGGGAGGTTATGTGCTTTATTCCTGGTGTATAAGCAATAATCTAGCAAGTGTTTACTAGAAGATTGATGCTATAAGCCACCGCGTGCAGAAGCTATTATGTGCGAATTCATGTGCACTGAACATGGATAACAGCGTGCAACATCAATAGCAATTTACCACCACTAGCATTTCAACATTAGAGAGCCATGTTTAACAACTCGACTATAACATCTATGCTCGGGCCATGACACATTAATTTGTCTATGTTTTTTTCTTTATGTCAAAAGCTTTCTTTTAAATAAAAAATGCTCTGGAACTTAAATATTCTTGTTAAACCCAAATTGTCTAGCAATAAAAATACAAGCCGAACAGCTTTCAAGAAAATAACCATGTGTGACTTGAAAATGTTTAGATACTGTCAAATACGTCGAAACGTGGTAACATTTGGACCAAGCGTTTTAAGACAACCACAGCATATCATGTGGGATTTGAACATGCTTAACAACACTGTCAAATATGTATAAACGTGGTAATATTATCGGAGCGTTTTGCATAAGTTAACAGCATGAACATATGAAGTTGGCAGGGAGCCAGGGCCAGAGCAGAGACTTTGTTAATCTTACATGGCCCGACGAATTATGAAGCATTAATAATTGTAGCAATCACCGCAGAAAGTGAATTGTTACTGTGAAAACACATGCAATGCTCACCAGCTGTGGTCATATCTGATGTATCTGAAAGGAATAAACAATAATAATGCATGGTCTTATATACAGCCAGTCTCATTCAAGACAAAACATACATGGTAACTATTTCACACCATCACACCCAGGGGTTTCAGTGACTAGTCCAGTATACAAATATGGCATTCTTACAGATAAAAACAATTCACCATATGAGTCCATGACAGGGGTTTGTGTCTGTTTAAGATCTTTAAAATATTTCCCCCTACATAGGCACTGTGTGAGACAAGATCTGCCAGTCTCTTGCTGATGACACAGGAAACGTGTGAGAACAAAACTAACTTAGTTTCAAAGTGGCAGTAGGTAGATTCAAACTGATGTTCTCTCTATCGACTCTTGTGCCCAACACACTGGTCCACCACTCCAATAATGCCACATCAAATCACTGACAATCATTACACGGTTCTTTGAGCCTTCAACCAAAGTCCAACACATATCATTGGGAAAGCTATATTCACAAATCCAGTAAGTACACAAACAGGAAACGGTTGTATATTCATATTGATTAAATGCTGATGAGTGATTACTATTGTTATTTTACAAACAGTAGGTGTCAATGTTTGGTAACGTGGTATAACATCTGAGATGGGATGACACCAGAAGTGTGGCAAAATAAGCTGACACTGCAGGGCTATACCTGTACACCTACAAGTTGTCAAACAGATTGTGTAAGTTTAGTGTAACATGTCTTACCTGGTGTAGCAGCATCGTCTCTACTCTTTGGTGTCGTCATCATATCAAAGTCAGGTGATGACATCGTCATATCAAAATCTGGTGGAGACATTGTCACGTCAACACCAGGTGATGACATTGTCACATCAACATCAGGTGATGACATTGTCACATCAAAACCCGATGGTGACATTGTCACATCAACACCAGGTGATGACATTGTCACATCAAAACCAGATGGTGACATTGTCACATCAACACCAGGTGATGACATTGTCACATCAACACCAGGTGATGACATTGTCACATCAAAATCTGATGGAGACATTGTCACATGAAAGTCAGATGACGACATGGTCACAGCAACTTCAGAAGATAAGAAAGATGTGGTTCAAGTAAAACAGTAACAACTGTAGTTGTGCATTGTCTCGATGGGAACAATGAGACGACACAGTACACATATTATTGTAGTTTACCCCTTACTGTAAAAGTGGTAAGACAGCATTCGCAGAAACTGTTTTAATTTAAACTGTTTATATATGAAAAATGTACGCTATAGATGTAGTTAAGCTTTAAAAAGATTAGAGCATTAATACACATACACCAATAGCATTAGTATTATAAATATACACACATGCAGTTATTAGCATTAATGCATGCACGCAAAATGAAACCTACGTGATTGCAAGATAGCTGTTCGATGAGATAAATATTCATCAAATTATCCATATAGCTGCCTTCCTGATTAACGACATTATTACTAGAACAAAGACTCTTACCATCGCTTAATGATGGTGTTGATGCATTTAGGTTTCCTGGCATATCCAATGCACAGCAGCACGACTGGAGTTTGGGAAGGATTTCCCCCATAAGATCCAGAATTGTTGTCAATGTCCCCGTCTCCATGCTGGGGTTGACAGAAGGCATAGTTGGAGGTGGTGGAAGTGCCACCATCGTTGTGCTCTTCACCGTAGGAGATGTTGGTGACACTCCAAACGGTGGCTTTGTCCCAACTACAAGAAAGCATGCCATATACTTACAATTCAAGTTATAATTATTACAATTTTTATTTCCTATTAACACCACGTAGCATTTCAAGTAATCATACATCATAAGTATAGTGTGTAAGAAAATGTCTGAATTGTGATTAAAATATGCATGCAACAAACTGTGTTTTTTAGGTTAGATTGACTTGTTACTCTTTTTATATGCCTGTGACATGTTTCTTTAAGGACAGACACGGCAGTCTGAAATACGTAATAAATTTTATTTTTGACATTTTGGGTTTCGTTCTGATATTGATAGTCTGACATGTGTACTTCACAATAAAGATCGTTTTTTTACAATTACTCACCGCTAAGTCACTATTTTTGACACTATCTTAGATGGCCCATCAACTGTGAAATGACAATAAAAATTTGAATCGACGAAAAACGGCAAAAGTACTCCGTGTTCATGCCTTGACAACAACCACGTTTCTTCGCCGTGCGCCATTTTGTTTTGTACCAAACGAACGGCCGTCATCTCGGCTGCCTGTCAATCAATTTGGTAGTCCCGCCCCTTCCTTCCAAAGTTGATTTTTCCCGCGTTGAAATCAAGTCCCATTTTCCGCCGATCTCCTTATTTAGCGCATAAATTATGCAAATGAGGCACGGAACTGGCCGAAAGCATGTTCGGGGGTCACCCAGCCTCTCTTTCACGGTTCTATGACGCGTTTTCTCCCATAGTGAGGCAAATCAATCCCATGATGCAACGTGTTGTTTATATTATTCCAAGTTGTTGCTACGGAGAAAAGTTTGACAGCCGATAGATTAGAAGAATATATTTGCGTAAAAGAGAGTTTATTGGAGATGCCGCCGAGGAAATCAACGGCCTTACGCAAGCGTCTGAGTGAAATGAATGCGGCACGTCGTTGGTCGGTCGAAAAAACGGTTTTAGCGGCTACAATCGACGGCGAAAACGGAGAGTTTGCCGGCGAAGCAGACGACACTGCGACTGACAGCGCCAAGCAGATTGCGACTGCGGGCGCCGGGGCCACTGCCCAGCTGCCGGGAGTGTCTCAGACTGCATCATGTGCGGCATCTCGCAAGATTGAGACAGTAAAGGCTTTGAAGAGCGATGCCACAACTGGACAGCACGAACTGAGCAGTCGTGACTGGTGCATCGTCGATGCTTCCCAGCTGACTGAGGTCATTGCTGACGTCGCCTGCCCTGCCTGTCACAGTGTTGGTGCACCGTCTGTGGTGAAGGGAGGTCTGCAGGCGATGGGATTTGCTGAATCCATCCACCTTGAATGCACACACTGCCCATACACTGGCAGTTGTGTGTATTCATCACCTCGGATTGGTGATTCAGCCAAGCAGAATGTTCCCTTCGAGATAAATACACTGATGACGATGCTTGTCCATGAACTTGGAAAGGGACATGAGGCACTGCAGACAGTTCAGAAAGTTCTTGGCATGAACAGTATGCATGTCAAGTCATATCAGCGACACCACCGTTCTCTGCAGCAGGCATGTCAGTCAGTCGCTGATGCCAACATGAACACTGCTGCCGAGGTGATCCGTGGAGTGTACGGAGACCTCATGGATGACGACGGAATCATAGATATGACCGTGAGCTACGACGGCACTTGGCAGAAACGAGGATTTACCTCTCACCATGGTGTCGGTGTCGCCATAGAGGTCCAGACCGGACTAGTTGTCGACTACGAAGTCTTGTCGAACTACTGCCATGCATGTGCACTGGCAGAGAACAAATACGGCACAGGCACAGCTGCGATGCATGCTTGGCAAGCAGCACACACTGCATGCGATCGTAACTTTGGTGGATCATCCAAAGCGATGGAAGCTGAGGCAGCCAGGCGCATCTGGAGTCGCTCTGTGGAGATGCATGCGTTTCGCTACAAATACATCTTGAGCGACGGCGATTCGAGTACGTTTGCTGCACTGACACGCTTGCAGCCGTACGGGCCAGATCACCCCGTTAAAAAGTTGGACTGCATGAACCACGCCGAGAAGAGAATGGGCACTTCATTGCGGAAAGCTGCCAAGTTGGGAAAGTTGGGTGGGCATGGTGCTGGTCGGCTAACCCAAACGAAAGCAGGCGATCTACAAACGTACTATGGCCGTGCACTTCGACGCAATGTGGGGAATGTGGAAGAAACAAAGGACGCTGTGTGGGCATCACTATTCCACTCCCTGTCCACCAACGACGACCCACATCACCAGAGGTGCCCACATGGACCAGATAGTTGGTGTGTCTTCAACAAGTCAGCTGCTCTGGGACTAGCTATGCCAACACACGACATCAAGACTGTTGGCACGTTGCTCGACCGTGATGTCGCCCAGGAGCTCATCCCCATCTACCAACGGATGACCGACGACAATTTGTTGGCCCGCATGACCACTGGAGGCACTCAAAACGCCAACGAGAGCCTCAACAGCCTGATCTGGCTGTACTGTCCGAAGACACAGTTTGTGGGTCACCGCAAGGTCGTGTCAGCAGTGCAGTCAGCTGTGTGCCGCTTTAATGGTGGTGCCACTGCTACGACAGAGAGGATGCGGTACCTAGGCATCCAGCCTACAGAGATGCAGATGGCCTGCATGGTAAAGACCGACCAGTGCAGGGTGCAGCGTGCAATGCGGGCAGCAGACAACAGTGCCAAGAAAATGAGAAAGGATCGCCAGACTGCCCAAAAACGCACCATTGCAGCACTCGAGGCTGGAGAAGGACTCCAGTATGCTGCTGGCGAGTTTTAGTGTGTGACTATGACTGAAGTCACAACTTGTGCAGCGTGATTTATATATATGAACATTAATACTGAATTGATGCACCAGCAATGATTATTTGACTATGACTGAAGTCACAACTTGTGCAGCGTGAATTATATATATGGAAATGAATACTGAATTTATGCACCAGCAATGATTATTTTAATGTGAATGGGGAGGGAAACATGATACAATTGTCATTTTAATGGACAAATGAATGTATATGTATTAATTAAGACTGTTATTAGTTGATGGTAACTGGCTGGCGTCATATTTTTTTTACGTGGATGCACACGAACTACAAAATCTAGCGAGGTAATAGGTAAAATAACCATCTGAACAGTATTCTTTACATGATAACCTAACTATATTGCATTTAGTGTGAATATTTTATTTAGGTATCATGATACAACCTATTTAGTGTGTATTCTAAGTGAAAAGTGGCTAAAATAGTGCATCGGCTATGATTTCTTGCATTACAGATTATGGGGGTAGGGGTAAACAATAACATAATTATGTCACTAATGATTAACAATTACTGTTACAAACATATAGATATTGTATATAAATGGTAAGGCTATAATGTGGATGCTTATTTGTAAGATCTGATGTTTGCAACATATTAAAATGTCTTAGTTCATACTTTAAGTGCCGTTTTCTCAGTTATCACTTTTTTGTAGGTAAAAGTGAATAGAACTCAAAAACTAACCATGTAATGCATACCAACTTTACATATAGCAATAGTACCATACATATCTACATTCCTGTGCATTGAAATTATGATCAGTCATGTGAATCACATAATAGGGGGGTTCGAATATGAAAAATTTGAGGATAAAAATAAAATATTTATCAAAAATCGTAAAAACAAAATCTAGGTAACATAGACAAATGGCCATGCACAGAAAGTTAGAATGGTACATTACCTACATAGAAACACTTGACTAATGTAAATCACAATAGGGGTTTCAGTGTTCTATTCATTTAAACTTTTGCTATTTTTCGACTTTTTTGTTCGATTATTACCCCCTCCCGCGCCAAAATATTTGAAAACAAAAAAAATAAAGATACCATCTTCTTAGTTTCAATGTAGTGACTCCCTAAAAACAAGTTTTGGAGAGATTTATAAGTGTTTAAAAAAAAAAAAATTGTCGTATCCCGTGACTCCTTAAAAGCTACGTTGATTGCTATAGAGGGCTCACAATTCGTCAAACTATCTACTTGTCCAGCAGACAAGAAGAAGGCAAGTAAAAGGTATGTTCTGATATAGTGCAGTATCCAATTCTGAGGATTGCTCAAACACTTTAATCCCTGGCAGACCTGTTCAATTGAACACTAACTTGACTTCTCTTGAAAACCATAATTTCACTTGTCCAAACAAAAATTCACTTGTCCCGTGAATAACTAAATTTCAACACCTACTTTTTTGTAATGTAATCTAGTTGTGCTGGATACAAACATCTAAGTTGTCCCATGGACAACAAGTAGTAGCAATTTCAGTGTACCAGTGGCAGATTTGATTGTCACAAGCTAACTATCAAATGCTATAAAATGTAAAATCGTGTCACAACTGGAACAGTCATATGACACATACCCGGTAGGACAATTGTACATAGGGATGACAATTTTATATGAAGCACCTAGCTCCCGATATGTCACATAAACGTTGCATGTTGGTGCAGACAGTACATAGGTTTCACAGAAGAGAGAATTGTTAAGTCATAAACTGACCATCAACAGGATTAGCAGGCAGATACTTGTTACAGCCGTAGCCCTGACAGCAGTACACGCAGTAGGACTGGCCGTTCTGATCAGGACAGTTGTTGCTGTTGCCGGCCGCGTTGTTCTCACAAGCCTGAAGCTGTTTACATCCCTTTGTGATGCGTGCTGCATTGTTGCTGTATCGCAGCTCAGAATGGCAAGATTCCTGCAACGAACAATGGAACACTGAAGCTGATTGCGGTACGTCATATTATTTCAGGCATGTTAGGACAAAATTTACTACAAGCATAATTGTTTAAATACTATCAGTGTAAATATAAAAGGTTGACAAATCTTGATAGACTAGATATAAACAATTATTTGGTTTCTGATTAATTGGTGGCTTCTTGTCTGTTTGCTGTCCCATGTACATATGCCTCTGACATAGATGTTTTGACCAATCACAAGTGAACACCTCCATGCAGACTAAGATGGCTGTGCCCATGCTGGATCACATACCAGCGGTAAACTAATATGCCATGCTTGGAAGTATTTTTGAACTAACAGAAGCAAGCATGACTGCTTGTTACAAATCAAAGATGGCACAAGTGGGCAGCATACTCACACACACTGCCACACATACATACATAGACACATGTACATACACTCACACACTCATACATGCACATACACACATACACACACACACATACAAACATACACATACATTATTTCTCTTCTTTTACATCTAGGGAGTCACATGAATTCTTAGCAAGGGACATTTAGGGAGGAGGTGGCTGAAATCACGAGTCTCAGTCTCCAGTCAGTCAAAAATCAAAGCCTGACGATGCACAATTCTTTTATAAGGAACAAATGCTTTCTGGTTTAACAAGATTCACCGTGACATTTCATGATTTGCAAGCTTCAAGATGCCACTGAAATAACACCTGACCTGTATACTACTATCTTGTTATATGCTGTAAAATAGATTGCAGCATTATACTCTTGAAATGTTCGTGATGTACAGCGTAACACACCGCGGAATACTATAAATACTATCAAACCAACAGTCATATTGTCAATCTAATAAACATAGCAAAATTGTTATGGAAACATCAAAATTATACAAGTTTTATTCCAACTGAAGATATGGAGTCAGACCATATTTGCATTTTCCATAGGCAACCATTATAATGTTTCCTTCATTTCCTAATATCTTGATGAGATCTGTTATTGACAATTTCACAGCATTTTTACCCTCCATAGACAGAAGTTCAGTGAAAAATGTGTGAACTTCTCATATCTCAGGCTCCCACAAACTTCTTTCAAACCTTACACCCCTGCATTTCTGCTTGAACCACCCACGGATTGCCCCTGATTACATCACCAAGCAAAATGACAACTGTCATAATTTGGCAGCTCTGATGCCACGCTGCATAAAAACATAATTTCTACTCACTCCACACTACATATGTGCTCACAGAAATTCAGGCAACCTGTATAATGCGGCTTTTATAGGGTACTATGGTCAGGTAATGGCGGATGAACACCTTATTGTGGTCTTACATCATATGCACAACAGCACAGGGATGGAATGCCAGAGAGTTGAGGAATGAACGAATGTACAACTTACCTGATTACTCTGACATTTCACGAGTTCTCCTTCATTGCACTCCTCATTCGTATTTGCATTGTTGCATGTGTAGCACCATTGCCCTACAACATAACTCTCTCACTTACATTGACAACTTACATATCAAACATTTCAGCCTTTCTGTCTTTTCCTTAAAAGTGTAAATAAGCTGAATGTGTATTCACATATTTTATTAACTTACTTGCAACATTTTGGCTACATACATAGAAATCATAAATGCACATATATAATTTATAATCATAATGGCAAGTAATTTTAACAAATAATTTTGTTGATTTTTTTAAAGAATTATATAGGCTAATAATACAGAGCTAATAATAATATAATAATAATAATAACTTTATTGTCCAATCAGAGTGGAAATATATTTTGCACTTTGGAGGTTGCATAAAAAAAACACAACACTTAAGTCACAAGCATGTAACAAACTATGTAAACTGTAGCAAAAATAATATTGAAAGAAACAAAAACATACAAACTTACATCTGTCTTGTCATTTTTGTTTTTTTGTCAGTTTTGTCAGCAAACTAGCCATGATTCCCAGTCAATAATTCCACAACAATAACAGCAGGGAGCAATGTCACACATAAACACTAACTTAAGAGAAAACTCTGCATAAAAACGAATATTGCTGTATAAAATCGTTCCAATAAAAGGTGCCCATGTAACTTACCATCAGGTACAGTGACAACCCCATCTGACCCAGGCATGGTGACAGTCTGCAGAGGGCTGTCTGAAGTAGCATCTGAATGGACAAAGGTTTGGTGTAAATAACTATTTAACATTGATGTTTGCTGAGTGGTGGCTTTGTCTCGATTAAAACAATGGGTTCCTACTGTTAGATGACCTTTACTTGGTAGGTTTTTTTTCAGCAGTTGTTTGTTCAGTAAGTTCGTCTATGTCAGTAGGTTTCTTTGTTATCAGTATATTAATTATAATGAAACTAAAATTGTGATAAATACGGTTTCAAAGGTTATCATTGGAAACCTTAAAAACATGAATTAAATAAGCAGATGGGAAGAAGATAGTTGTGAATTCATCCTGATTATCTTACCAATTAGAGTTCCATTGCCAGGTGTCATATCATCACAGCAGCAAGATTTGACCTTAGGCATGAGGCGGGTCAAGAGGTCAAGGATACTTGTCATTGTGTCTCGCTGGTTGTTCCACTCGAGGTCTGGTATTGTGGGCAGGGGAGGAAGAGGTGGAAGAGGTGAAGCTAGAACAAGAAACACATCATCATGTAGACTTGACTGTCAGGTGACAATAGGCTTTGTTATGTGCTGTTGATAAACATGGCTGAGTACAGTAGGACGTTAAATATATCTTGACAGATAACAGTTTTGAACAAAAATGAAACAGCACAAAACTTAATATAATATAAGGCCACTGAATGTAAAGGTAAGGTCATATACAGCGCAGTAGCCAGTCCTCAGGACTGTTCAAACTGCTTTACATTTCACTCTCTCGCAGACCTATTCAATTGAACACCATCTCAAGTGGGAAGCATCCAATCACGGTGCAATTTAGGCGTACAGACAGCTCATTCAGAAATATCCACTACTGGCTACAGCCAGGTATTCAATCATACAGTTGAGTGAACTGGAGCAATGTAACATGAACAAACCTGCTCATAATAAGTTAGATTTTTGACCCAGGATGCTCTCGGTTGATAGTGCAATGCTCTAGACCCTGAGCCACTTTACTTCGCATTGACAAAGATAACTTAACGTCAACATTTAAAACAAGACATTGAAGAAGTATTTCTTACTTGGTGCTGGTGTCACAAATGGTGTGACGTCTTCTTTGCCCTTGGTCAAACCTTCTGGTACCGTCACATCGAAATCAGGTGATGACATTGTCACTGTAAAGTCAAACAATAAAACTGATATAACAATATGACAATAACATTTTACAGTAATATTTATATGTTTGTTTGCATGTCCTATCTACTAGTCGTTTCAAATACTTGCATATTACAAGCAACACAGATAATGTCTTAGTTCAAAGTACCAACTGAGCTAGGTTCCTTTCAACTTGTACATGTTTTATGTCAGGTAGATCTTTCATGGTAATATAATGTTTGACTTTACGAAAAATCAATTACAGACTGCGTAGTGTAAACAATTTAATATGTATACAAATTTGCACAGTAGTTATTTGGTAACGAATTGTTGTTGAGGTATGAAGCAGCAATGATGTGTCTGTGAAAAACTGAATCCGCAATTGCAGCAATGCCATGGAGACAGTTGTTATGTTGTTTATTGAATCGCCATCATAAATAAAACTCTTACCATTAAAGTCTTTGTAAAACCTTACGTCTACAGAAAGAAAAACAGTTGTGTATTTATCCTGCTTATCTTACCAATTAGAGTTCCATTGCCAGGTGTCATATCATCACAGCAGCAAGATTTGACCTTAGGCATGAGGCGGGTCAAGAGGTCAAGGATACTTGTCATTGTGTCTCGCTGGTCGTCCCACTTGAGGTCTGGTATTGTGGGCAGGGGAGGAAGAGGTGGAAGAGGTGAAGCTAGAACAAGAAACACATCGTCATGTAGACTTGACTGTCAGGTGACAATAGGCTTTGTTATGTGCTGTTGATAAACATGGCTGAGTACAGTAGGACGTTAAATATATCTTGACAGATAACAGTTTTGAACAAAATGAAACAGCACAAAGCTTAATATAAGGCCATTGAAATAATAATAATAATAACTTTATTGTCCAATTCATAGAATGAAAATACAGTTTGCACTTTGGAGGTTGCATAAAAAGACAATATTTAAATCACATAGTAACGCATGTATACAGTAAAATCAAACATGTAAGTATGTAAACGTTAGCTAAAAATATAAATATGATATATATTGGAATAAATAATATACTAAAACAATGACAGTATTATAATAAGATAAATTAATTAATTAATATGATAGAACAACATTGCATTGGCAGCGGTAGAGAATGTGGTAGTTCAAGGACTATTTTTTGTGTGGCTGATTCAGACACTTGATGGAGGATGGAATGAAGGATTTAAGGGCTCGCTGGGTTTTTACTGTTGGCATTCTGTACCTCCTTCCAGAGGGGAGAAGTTTGTAACAGTCGTGTAAGAAGTGGGTGGGGTCAGATAAGATTCTGGTTGCTATTTGCAGTGTTCTTGACTTATACAATTGCTCCAGAGTGTTATCAGGTGTACAGCACATAGCGATTTTGCAAGAAATGGTGTATATTCTGTTTAGTTTTTCTCGGTTTTTGACTGAAAGATTTCCCCACCAGCAAACAAGACCGAACGTCATGACACTTTTTACAAATGAATCGTGGAACACAAATTAAATGTTTCTGTCTATATGCAAGGCATTGCGTTTTCTCAGGAAGTATAATCTTTGTTGGCCTTTCTTATATAGATTACTTGTATTATCATCCCACCTTAGTTTGTCATCGATTGTTGTACCCAGATATTTATAGGAATGCACAATTTCTATGTTTTGCCCATTGATGTTGACGGGGTGGGGTGATGTACACCTGATCGAAAGTCTATTATAAGTTCCTTAGTTTTGACAACATTTCACTCAAGGCAGTTGGCCACACACCATGACACAAAGTGATCTATATCACTTCTGTAATCTGTTTCGTCGTCAGACAGCAGACCGACAAGAGCAGTGTCGTCTGCATACTTGAAGTAGTGATTGTTTGAATATGCACTTCTGCATGAATTAGTGTACATGGTATACAAAAATGGCGACAGTACACACCACTGAGGAGCTCCGGTGGAGATAGACACATGTGACGAACACACGCCACTGACATTTACATACTGTGAGCGGTTGGTAAGGAAACTGTGTACAAGCATGACAAATTGTTTACCAACACCAAGATCAATAAGTTTTAATTTAAAGTCATATACAGCGCAATGCCAAGGCCACAGGACTCTTCAAACAGCTTTACATTTCACTCTCTCACAGACCTATTCAATTGAACACCATCTCAAGTTCTGTGGGAAGTGTCCGATTACATTGCAATTTAGGCGTAAAGACTGCTCATTCAGAAATATCCACTACATGCAGGTATTCATTCATACAGCTGAGTGAACTGGAGCAATGTAAACATGAACACACTATTTTTGAACCAGGATGCTCTCGGTTGATTGTACAATGCTCTAGACACTGAGCCACTGTGCCCCACATTGACAAAGATAACTTGACACTGAGCCACTGTGCTCCACATTCACAAAGATAACTTGACACTGAGCCACTGTGCTCCACATTCACAAAGATAACTTGGCACTGAGCCACTGCGCTCCACATTCACAAAGATAACTTGACACTGAGCCACTGTGCTCCACATTCACAAAGATAACTTGACACTGAGCCACTGTGCTCCACATTCACAAAGATAACTTGACACTGAGCCACTGTGCTCCACATTCACAAAGATAACTTGACACTGAGCCACTGTGCTCCACATTCACAAAGATAACTTGACACTGAGCCACTGTGCTCCACATTCACAAAGATAACTTGATACTGAGGCACTGTGCTCCACATTCACAAAGATAACTAGATACTGCAGTGGTGTATCCAATCAACATTTAAAACAAGACGTTGAAGAAGTATTTCTTACTTGGTGTCACAAATGGTGTGACGTCTTCTTTGCCCTTGGTCAAACCTTCTGGTACTGTCACATCAAAATCAGGTGATGACGTCACTGGAATGTGAAACAATAAAACTGATATGGCAATATGACAATAAAATGTTACAGTAATATTTTTATGTTTGTTTGCATGTCCTAACTCATACAGTTCCTTTAAAATATTTGCATATTACAAGTCAGATAGATCCAGATATTACTTCAAAGTACCAACTGAGCTAGGTCCGTGTCAACATGTACATGTCTTAAGTCAGGTAGGTCTTTTGCGGTAATTAAATAATGTTTGACTTCACGAAAAATCAATTACAGACTGCATAGTGTAAACAATTTAATATGTATAGAAATCTGCACAGTTGTTGTTGAGGTATGAGGCAGCAATGAGGTATCTGTGAAAAACTGAATCCGCAACTGCAGTATGCCATGTTGACAGTTCCTATGTTGTTTATTGAATCGCCATAATAAATCCAACTCTTACCATTAAAGCCTGTATAAAACCGTACGTCTACAGAAAGTAAAACCGCTATGGATTCATCCTGACTAGATGTGACCAATTAATTGCAAGCGATGTCTTACCGTCTGTTTCTGTGTTATTATCAGGTGTGAGATTGTCACAACAGCAAGACTTGACCTGAGGCATCAGGTGACTCATGAGACGCAGGACAGTTGACAGTTCCTCCGTCTGGTCGTCCCATGTCGGTATTGTCATCGTGGGTGGGGGTGACAGGGGTGGCAGCGTCGGTGTCGGAGATGTCACTTCTGTATAACAATGCACACGTGACTCGTCTTAGTGTGGACAATAACAAATCTATTTATTATAAATATTGCTGGATTACTTAATAAAATAATAATAATAATATAGCGCTAATTCCCGCATGGCTGCACAAGAAATATACTAAAATTAATGTATATTAATAAATAGAAATGTCAATTACATAAATTAATATAAATCATACTATTTTTTGTTTTAAGTAAATTATATAAATAAATTAAAAATAAATTAAATTAAACACTGCTTTTAAGATGTATAGTACTAAAACATGGTATGCAAATTATATAAATTAATATAAAATTAAAACCTTTTCTAAAACTATGTATGTAAATATATATATATATATAAATCTATAAATTAATCTAAAACATAAACACTAATTAAAATATTATTTCACAAAAACGAAATTCTAAAGCAATGTCCGTCATTTCAAAACAATTTAAAAGAAAAGATTACTGTGTTTGTTATTATTATTTCCAAGGCATTTGGAGCAGACATGTGCACAAAAATGTACACTTTTAATTAGTCTACAAGTAGAAATATTAGCAGCACAGGTAAATATGTATCTTACAGGACAACTTCCAGAAAGTGACAACTTACTGATAAATAACATTACTTTATTTGATATACTGCCTAGAAGCTCAGATATAACAACATTAGGCTGTACAAAAACAATAAATAACCGTGTTAGTAGCTGTTTTGAGAAATGAACTTATAACAGAAATAAGAAGAATCTTGCCATTATCATGTGGCGGTGTTGAATATATTTCACAGCAGCATGACTCAAGTTGAGGCAGAAGTTTTTCCATAAGTTGAAGGACGGTTGTCAATGTCCCCGTCTCCATGCTGGGTGTGACAGGAGGCATAGTTGGAGGTGGAGGAAGTGCCACCATCGTTGTGCTCTTCACCGTAGGAGATGTTGGTGACACTCCAAACGGTGGTTTTGTCCCAACTACAAAAGATCAAGACATACTTACAATTCCTGCTATAAATATACATTTTCAATCCTTATTTAACTTACTGAGTATCACTATCAGACAGTTTACACAGAACACAGATAATATACATCAAGACAGTACAATGTAAACAGTGTCAAAGGCTTAACTAAAATATATTACTACACAAATGATGTTCATAATGTTATATTAACTTGTTGTTAATATAAAAGTAACATTAAAACTTATAGTTGTTTGACAACAATTACACAACTCAGAACAATCATATAAAACATGTAAATTACATAAAACACTTATACATAACCAAGAAATGTCTAAGATTTCATAAAACCAGTTAGTTTATAAGAACGTTCATTCACCAATGCATACACACAGTACAAAAGTTTCGTAATGCAGTATGGTAACATGACAGACTGACCATCAACAGGATTGGCAGGCAGATACTTGTTACAGCCGTAGCCCTGACAGCAATAGACGCAGTAGGACTGGCCGTTCTGATCAGGACAGTTGTTGCTGTTGCCGGCCGCGTTGTTCTCACAAGCCTGAAGCTGTTTACATCCCTTTGTGATGCGTGCCGTACCATTGCTGTATCGCAGCTCAGTGTGGCATGACTCCTGAATGTAACAATGGGATTGTTGATACATCGAGTGTTTTATTATCTTGGTTAGTCTATCGATGGGCCACATGGCAGATTATTTACATGTGTGATATTGTTTACCTCTCCTAGCATATTGTGTCATCTAAAGACATCTTATAAATAATTTTTTCTCTGCCATATACAGACTAGTCAGTTAGATGTAGCACAGTTTTATGCAGACATGTCCACCAATCATGTAAACGAGTAAACCCTCTGTAGACGGGAACAAACAGCACTGGAAGAATGGAGGGCAGGTAAAATATGCGTTGAAGCAAAAACGGTCTTCAAAAATAATAAATATTGTCAGTTATGCCTAGAAAATGAGTGTCACACATGTGTGTTTTTAGTTTATTTCACGTCATAAAACACATCTCCACTGGCTTGTAACATCCATGTGCCACCATAAATGTGACTGGCAAACATTTTATCCTGCATAACGCCCTGGGATGTACACATTGTTTTTATCCCAGGGACAGACCACCAGTCTGGTGTTTAACCTAATATCTATCTCCCTGTTCATAAGTTAGCTAAAAAAATGAAATTAGTCATTTCTAGTGTCACGGTGTCTTTCGTACTTCATAACTAAATTATGACTGCTTCAGACTTAAATAAATAATCTCTGAGTCGGAGATATATTGTTGCGTTAAATGTGTTGCGAGTTATTTCATAGCACTACACTCACAATGTTACTGTAATTTGTAATATTAATATGCACAATATGCTAGACTAGTACAAGAACAATGTGAAGGGTCTTGACTCTCGAGAGTTGAAACAACCTCATACCTGATTACTCTGACATTTCACGAGTTCTCCTTTGTTGCACTCCTCGTTCGTATTTGCATTGTTGCATGTGTAGCACCATTGCCCTACAACATAACTCTCTCATTTATACCATGTCTGGGTCCCCCGATATGCTACACCTATAAGATGTAATAAATCAGCACTCATGCAAACAAGTAACAAACACTAATTTAGCCATTACATTAAAAAAAATTCATAATAATGACACAAATAAGTCACAGCGGCAAACAGGAAATGTTAAATAATGTTCAATCTACTCAAACTTCCATACAAACTTGGTAAAAAGGGGCAATTAAACCTCACAATTGGACAATAAAATATGTTGCTTACCATCAGGTACAGTGGCAACCTCTTCTGGCATGCTGGAAGTGTCCCAGGGAGTTTCTGCAGTTGGAGCTAACGAAAGAAGAAAATCTAATTAATAACACATTATTAAAATCATTGATAAATTATATGCATACATACATTTAGGTATCTCTGATTTATTTATATACACCACACTGTAAACTGTTAGAAACTAATTGGCCTATCCCGCACGTGCGGGGTGCCACCATCGATTGGACTTGAAAGCGAGGCTACACGCAACAGCATTCGATAAGATGGCCAGAGTGCGTGTTAACATTCGTTGTCACATTATTTCCACGACCTTCACTTGTCATTGTTCGAACAATGAATATAATACTAATTTTTCCACCTGTACCGAGTAAAAATTTATGTGTAAAATTTTTCAGATTGTCTTATTTGACATAATTCAGATTGATTCAGATTCAGATTGTCTTATTTTACATAGTTCATAAAACATCCTTAGAGATGGGGTGAGATATAACACATTGTACCTGTTTCATCTACACCAGTGAAAATCTCTGTTGTGTCTGGGGTCACCACTGATACTGACGAATTCACAGGTGACTTTTTATCCTGACAGCAACATGACTCGAGGTCTGCAATCATGTTGTCGACATTGTCCAGGAGCCATTGCAGGGATGCTATTTGTGGAGATGGGGTTAGGGGTGGCAGGGTGGGTACAGTGGTGTCACACCCCGATCCGGTACAACATGCCGTGATGATGTTTGATACTGTCTGATCAAACCTGTCCAAGTCATATGCTGTTGTTGGTTCGACGATAGCATCCACTGAAAAATTACATGAGATTTACGTGAATTACAACATACTATATCATGTGGCTATCAAATCAAACCAAATTGTTTTAACTGGCACAAATTATTACGGTTTCATCCTGGTGGTAGGCCAGTTAATTGTAAAACTGCTAATGTTTGATTTTATTTAATCACATCAAAGTGTCTCTTACCATTTAAAGCTAAATTAATACAATTAAGCACTTCAGAAGTTCAGTGAGCATCAGTTATTATTATTACTGAATTACGCAAAAGGCAGTGACATGTACTACAATAAGTCTACATCATGATCATACGGTGATACACGCCATTGGCATTGATCATTTGATGCTGAAGTTTCTGCGGATACCTTTTTCCCAAAGTCAAAGAACATTTGAGCTACACCAGTAAGTGGGGCACCAATGATCTCTGCACGGCCACCTTCAATACCCAGCCCCAAAGCAGCGTCTGATGAGGTCGCAGAAATTTGTCTGGCCCCTGCCCTGGGTTTTTGGTTCAGGCTTCAGCCCCAAGGCCAAGTTTGGCTTTGACACTCAGACTCTCTGGTACCGGTTTGACAAACCATTTTAGCACTGCATAACCTGGAGTATAGCAAAATAATCTATACAGCTTCTTACCAACAAATCCATCGTGGAATGCGTAATAGTTTGTTACAAACCCAGACCCGAAATATATCGACGAACGCTGATCCCGTTTTTTACAGTTCACACTCATTCACTAGATGGCAGCAGCGTCGTGGCGGTCTTTAGCGAGCGCCAAAGTGTCTAGTGTGTTTTGGGTTGACTTATTTTATTATTTGTTTTCATGTGTATACATACCAACGCTAGTGCAGAAAGCCGTGTATAACAGCACGGCGAATAAGCTGCCGGGCAACATTTTCTTTGTGTTCAAGTTCATGATCGCTGCATACTGCGTTCTGGAACAGTGGACCAAAATAGTATTACCTAACATAATAAAGCCCGGTAATCCGTACTTAGACGTAGTAAACCATAGACTAAATTATAGTAAAACCATAGTAATTTAAAGTAAACTACAGTATACCATAGTAAATCAACATGAAGATGTAATAAGCATTAGTAGATGCGTACTACGTTATAGTAAACCGTAGTATACGTCATTTTACCATGATTTCACCATAGTAAATATATATATGAATATGTACTAAACCATAGTAAACTGTAGTACCCATAGTAAGTTATAGTCAATAATAATATATTACATTTTTCAATACTGTGGTAAAGTCATGGTAAGCATGATAAACCATGTAATAAATTAGTATATTTAACTACGTTTTGATAAATGTACATTAAACTAAATAGTAAACCATGATACAACAAAAATAAATTAATTAATTATGACATAAGCTTTTTTGTTTAATGTCTTTTAAATTGTTTATGCAAAACTGCTAGATGCATATAACATGTATCTATTTTGGTTTACCACAGACAAATAATAAAAAACCCATAATAAACCATTAAAACTGCATAGTAAAATAGCATAACATATTCCATTTTATCATGCTTCTAACATGGCATAGCACAGTGGCTCGACAGTAAGCTGTTCTAAGCTGTTATGTTAACAGTACATTTTAGCAATAATAAACATAACTGTATCGCATTTATGATGTCATCGCAATCATAATAAAAATCATAATTAATGTTGATGTGTCATTGTTAACTAGTAAATCATGATACATCAAAAGTCAATTAATTACTTATAATATTATAAATTGTATGTGTGTGTGTGTCTGTGTGTGTGTGTGTGTGTGTGTGTGTGTGTGTGTGCGTGCGTGCGTGCGTGCGTGCGTGCCTGTTAGCTCAGCTGATAGCTCTTGTAAGCCTCGGCCTTAAATGGTGTAAACAACACTAATAATCTTCATTATCGTCTAGTGTGGCTGTTATGGTATTTTCTGGACCCCCTTGCAAATATAATGTCTTCCAATATTGTGTATTGCATTTTCACCGCACATTGGCATTATTGAACATTGCCGGTTTCCATGTGACCTATATGTAAACTTTGTTATGGTCACCTGTGTGCGAATAATCTCATCTAAGAACAGTAATGTAAACAGGTCTATGCAGCCAAACGTTGTTCCGAGCTGAAGCCAAATGCTGGTCGGATTACGTGTTTTGACGCAATTGCAAACGGATTACCTATCAATCGCCCACCTCTACCTTACTGTAATTGTTGATGGTTTTAATTAACTGTAGCGGTAGATAATATGGCTTATCAGTGGTTAGCAGATTTAAATTTCCTATTCATTGTACTGGATTGCGCTGAATTATTCTGTTATGTGACTTTAATTGTGTAAATCAATAAGATAACTCCTGTAAAGTATGTACCAATATAAATTAAAAAAATAGTAAAAGTGCCTACAGCTGAAAAGATGGAATCACCATGCGATTGTTGCTTTATAAACGACCTTGCTCATATGTTAATCCTACAGGAACATTGAGTCAATAACAATTACCCATTAGTCCTTTTTCCTACGGTGAATAATACGGAACATTGGCTAATGGTTTCAAGAAACATCGCCTTGGCGTAAATGTTCTGAAAAAAGGCTGAGCAGTTCAATAATACCTTATAAGATCATAACATTGTAACTACAATACACACAGACTGTAAGTGAATGGAATAGATTCTCTGCTGATTGTGTAGGTGCTAGTAGTGTTAATATATTTAAAAATAAATCGACATATACCTCAGAAGGGCTTCCTTGTCCACCGAGATCTAGAGTTCATTCTCTAGGTGGCAGTCATGTCTGTCATATCTACTCGTCTATCACACCTTCTCTCTTTTAACTCCAATTAATTCAGATTAGCGCGTCAGACTAGACTTTGCAATGTTTGTCACACTATTGGCAAACAATTCTACCATTGGCTAAAATAAGAATGATTTATTTTAAGAGTTTTCATTATCTAGTATTAACGAACTGGAAACAGATAGTATAATTTCCCTAACATAAACACCAAGTATAATTAGTGTATCTTCAAAATGTCTCACATTAAGTGGAGTGAACTGCATTGCCAACAATATGGTACCCTGGCCCATACATTATGCACACCGGTCCTAAATCGTAGTATTCCCGGAAAATTACATAATGACGTTTTACGTAAAAGAAACGAATGCCTACAAGAAAAGTGTGTTGTAAGTCCATGCCGCCAAAGCGCGAATTCTACAAGCTAATTGACCAGTTGTCGGTCAACTTGTATACCCCAGGTAACTAACTTGTCATCACACTAACATAAGCAGATGCGTTGCTTCTAACCCGATTTAATGCGTAACAAACAGTCTCCGTTTGTAATGTGTCATGTACAAGTCACCTACCTGTTAGGAATTATGAGAAACAATCCACGAAAGTCTCTGTTCCAACCACACGGTCACTCTCTCGTCTCTATCGTTGACCAGCAGCTGGGCGTTTGTGGCGTGTACTGCAGTTAGTAAATCTCCGCAATCAGGTTGCATTCAGACGCAGCCATGTGGAACCACCGCACGCACCCACCTAGTTGGCCCACACAGCGTCAACAACAGCCTAATTACTGAGTCACGTGGGTGAGGGTTGAAAGTAGGTCACATGCACCCCCCCCCCCTCCCGAAGCAATGTTGGTTCTCATGTGGTGTGTGTGCAGCCATGCGTGTTATATACGTAATTCCGGGCCACAGTGCTCACAATTCGCCATTGCACCCAATATTTGAAGTTACCAAATTTATGTTTATTTTGCATTCCTCGCTTTCAACACAGGTTGAAGGTAATTTTATGTTTATATAGGTTTTTATGATGTTTTCTACTAGTGAAAGTTGCCGATACATGTCCGTCATCTGCTTTTGATAACTTCTGCTGACATCGGTGGCTCCACGCATGCTTTAATGTTGTTATTAGTCATTGTATGACTGGTATTATATTTCTCATATATATATATCCGTTTAAAAATATAACATTAATTATCATTTGTTCATATATTCCATGTATATTTTTTTTGAAGAATTTCAGTGTTTATTGTTAGGTTCTAAACATTAAAAGTAAGTTCCTAATTTGGTGGATATGCATAGTAGTAGTTATATTCTGTAATAAGAACACTGCCTTTTCTTGCTTGCCTTCTGATTGGGTGTGTGCGTGCGTGCGTGTCTTCGTGTGTGAGTGTAGATGCAACTGCGTGTGAGCGTGTGCTAACACAGCAGCGAGAGAGAGAGGGAGGGGGGGGGGGTGAAAGAGAGAGAATTGGTACAATTTGCGAGAAAAAAAACTACGGACAAAGAAGATACTGAAACATTGGATAGCTTATCCCAAGTAACTTGCAGTAACTTTAAAACCTGTTTTCAGGATGAGTGGAAAACCCTCGTCACCATTACAATCTCAGTTCAGCCGACTCCCGCTAACCCAAGGGGAAAAATCAACCCGCGCGTGTTTGGGCGTAGTCGATCGTCGCCTGGCCCGTTAGATCAATTACGGCTTACTGAAATGGGCGTGTGGCTGTTTTAAAGGTCGCCGTATGTCCAGATCAGATAACCTACCTCAGTAGGTCTATTAGTCAGCATAAGCTTGCCCGAAATGTCATAGAGGTAAACACATTATTTTCGTTCGTTATGTCCTGCAGTGTGTCG
Organism: Oasisia sp. SBJ-2009; assembly: GCA_964017155.1. NCBI lineage: Eukaryota > Metazoa > Annelida > Polychaeta > Sabellida > Siboglinidae > Oasisia > Oasisia sp. SBJ-2009. Next base: position 14,069,642 of record OZ024859.1, read on the forward strand.
TTGAATGAGCTCAGTCGGGCAACGTTGAGTAGGATAGATGATGACGTCTTATTGTCTCGGTGAAAATACCCCATGTATGTATACAACTATACATGCACACACGCACACACGCGCGTATGCACAAACATTCACACACGCGCGCAGATACACACATTCGCGCATACACACACAAAATACGCACACAAAATATACACACACGCACGCGCACTCGCCAAATAAACAATATAATTCACGTAACATAAGTCCGTTTATATTCAAAGCGCGGAATGATCTAACCTCTAACCTGATAAAAGGGCAATTTAACGGTAAACACCTGTATGCAGCCAAAATTGGTTCTGCTCTGTTGCCAAGTAGAATTAGCGACTGCATTGTTACGTATTTATTGCTCGGGCGTGTTTGGACGCAATTTCAAGCATTGCACGGTTAGAGCCTTTTGTCCTCTGGCTTCAATTAATGTTGTGTAAATTGTTAAGGAGGCCAGTATGACTCTAAGCGGACCGTATAGCAAACCACGCGAGCTCACAGTACGTAGTACTATGACATACAACACCTCACAAACAATGCAGACACTATGATTTCTGTAATCATCACCAATCCGAATGTTGACAAGACTGGAAATGACGTTGTAATAAAAATAAAATGTAACAAGACTGCCATCGAAGTCACAACTTAGATTGACGTTTGTCAGGAAAACTATCTGATTATCTTACTAATATTTTAGTTTATTAGATATGTGTACTATTGTTATTGTCATATCGTATGGGGCAAGCAACTGTAGAGTTCAAGTAGGCCCTACACATGAAATCGTACTCTGTTGCTAGCCAGAATTGCTACTTTGAAAGCAATAATAAAAAGTAATTTAACTCGACGTAGACGAAATTTGTATCGACAAAAGCAACGTGTTTATTTGCGCCTTGAAGCAATATGCCTAGTCAGTACTTCCAAGTCATTTATCTGCCGTTATCAGTGTCGATTAAGTGTTTTTTTCAGTTTTGTCTTCATCCCTGAAATTAACAAAACATCGTCTTTGTCAGAGATTCTAAGAGCAGAAATAGTGACTCTACATGGAGAATAATTTAAGATACATTAGTGCTAAATTATATTATTCCAAGACGGCCGTGCAAAGCGACATCGTCAAATTACATTATTCCAAGACGGCCGTGCAAAACGACATCGTCAAATTACATTATTCAAAGACGGCCGTGCAAAACAACATTGTCAAATTACATTATTCCAAGATGGCCGTGCAAAACGACATCGTCAAATTCAATACTGATGGTATTTTACGTAAAAGTAAAAGGAGTGGCCGTCCACATAAAATTACGTTCAGCTTTGCTAGACGACATCGCCACTGGACTCTCGCGCAGTGGAAGAAAGTGTTGTTCGTGAAATGCTTAGTTCGCCATGCCGTGCTATGAGGTAAACGAGCACATTCGAACGCGCAGCGTAACACGTAGCAATGCTAATGAACATGCGGCAATGAGACGCAGCCACGTGGAACGACCAGCCACGTGGAACGACTGCGTTATGTCCGCAAATCCATTCCAGCCTTCGACGACAACATATTCCTCACTTGGTCGCACGGCGTACGGTTGAAATCATGAATTAGGGTCAGTCATAACGTTAGCTCACTTGGTGTACGTCCAGTTACACACTAATCCAGACCACCATTCTTACGATTCGACTATGTGCCAATTTTAGTTTTAAAAATATGTTTGCAACCGAGTTGTTTTGTATATTTATGTGAGGCTTTCTGGATGAAATGTATGCGGGTTTTCTTAATGTAATTGTTGATGATTGTTGTAAAGTTCAATATCATCTAGGATGTCGAACGGGCTACCGGGGCAGCATTTCTAAAAGCGTCATTAGATTGCCATTAGTTATGTAATACCTTACTAAAACATGTCATACATTATTAAAAATAATATTACTATCATGAAAGGTTACTATTTTGTGGCCGGCAATCCATACATAATTACTATCAAATTATATATATATATATATATATATATATATATATATATATATATATATATATATATATATATATGCGTGGTGCGTGGTGCGTGGTGCGTGTGCGTGTGCGTGTGCGTGTGCGTGTGCGTGTGCGTGTGCGTGTGCGTGTGCGTGTGCGTGTGCGTGTGCGTGTGCGTGTGCGTGTGCGTGTGCGTGTGCGTGTGCGTGTGCGTGTGCGTGTGCGTGTGCGTGTGCGTGTGCGTGTGCGTGTGCGTGTGCGTGTGCGTGTGCGTGTGCGTGTGCGTGTGCGTGTGCGTGCGTGTGTCTTTTGCTCAAGTTAAACTTAGCACCGGTGATGACGTCACACCCAATGGTCGTTATCGGCACTAGGCGAGTTGTTGTTGAACGTTGTTTATCACCCTGCGTTACCATAGGCATGTTTGGACGCATTCTACCAAACAGCGTGTGTTAAGATAACTGGGTATTGAATTGTGGGGGGGGGGTGTCGGTCATCGCCAGCCCAACATTGCTACATGCAACTTCAAGTGAGATGTTCGTCTCAACTTGCATACAACGAAAGGAAATCTTCAAGTTCGATTAATTTAACTTGGGTCACCAATTGAGCGCAATCATCTAGCTTCAATTTCCGACTGATTAATTAACTCCTTAGTTTGCACTTCATTTGTCCATCCACAACAAATCAAATATGTTGAAATAAATCATACGCGCATGTCTGCCAGGATTATTGCTGCTAATATTAATATTACATTACATATAGGACTATTTTTAATGCAAAACCGCTATGTTTGTGTGTGTGTGTGTGTGTGTGTGTGTGTGTGTGTGTGTGTGTGTGTGTGCGTGCGTGCGTGTGTGTGCGTTTGTGTGTGTGTGTGTGTGTGCGTACGTGCGTATGTGCGTGCGTGCGTGCGTAAGTGCGTAAGTGCGTAAGTGCTTGCGCGCGTGTGTGTGATCATGCGTGCATGTGGTATATATATATATATATATATATATATATATATATATATATATATATATATATATATATATATATATATATATATATACCACCTGCATGCACGGTGCACCTGCATATATATATATATATATATATATATATATATATATATATATATATATATATATATATATATATATATATATATATATATATTAGCGTTTATTTTCAATACAAGTTTGCTGGCAGCATATACCAAGGGATTCTCACGCACAGTTACACTTTAGTCATTAATAAAACACAATTTTAATTAAATGAATGCATATGATTACATGAAATAGTGATATTAATTAAACATTATGTACGTAACAAAGAGTTTTATATTACCATATTCTCAAAGAGTCCCTTTCATGTCTCAAAGAACCCCTCCCCTTAAAGCACGCCTCTGATGGTGAATTCTGAACATTAGCAACACCAGTTTTAAGTCATCAAAACGCCCGACTTACAACAAAAGTTGTATAGTGTACGCCGGGCTTAAACTGTATGTATGCGATTGTAATGACATTGCAGTTTTTTACGCAAGGCATCACCACAACACGAGGTGGAATGAAAATGGCCAGGATTTATTTCTGACATTTGAACTATAAAGTACATTCAATAGTTACAACAAGCGTGGGCCAATAGGTCTTCACACATTGCCTCGTCTACATAAACATACTAAAAAAAACAGGTCCACATTATGGGTATGAAACATTAACGTATATACATTAAACAATAATCCACCAAACATGTGATACCATAATAAAACAATTTTAACTAACAAGTTTCAGCTAATCCCCAGAGAGGTGGGGCCATTCCGCTACCATGCAGGTCACTTAGACATGTGACCGCCCCATTCAAATACACTCGTAGGTCAATAGTATATAAATATCATAGACGTACATAAATTGTCAATAAAACATGTCCTGTTAGGTCTGTCTTATTCACGGGTATAGCTCGTCACCCCACGCGCCCAGCTGTCGTGACGTCGTCACGGTTCACCTGCTGATACGCTTCACTGCAACCCTGGGGCTATCGAGCGACGGCCCATTTTGTGCTTGATAACAGTCCACTAGCGGGTTATCACAAACACAAAGGCGTTACCCTTCAAGGGGTGAAGCCATTTGTACACAATACTTGCACTGTGATTATCAGTAGCTATACATACTTGGCCAGTATTTGGGGCTTTTATGAAGTCAATGACTGGGTGTGTCACACATTTCGCAATAGACACGCAGCTCGACAACTTGGGTGTAAGTTTACCCCATACAGAGTATATACGTAGGCCTCTAAACAAACACATGTACGTATGCACGCACGTGCGAACATAATGACATACAGGCGCACACAATAATGCATAGAGGTTACAGGGGTGCCTGTGTAGGACTTCCCAATCCCACCTTTTGGCAATGACATTTGTCATCACTCAAATGGGATCAAATTATTACACAATGTGCAGGAATCCGCTGGTTCTGCGTTAGGCGACAAGCATCCAGCAGGCTGCAGTCCAACAAAATAATCATTTATAATGTGCCTATCAATATATCAACACAAGGGTGCAAAATGATAGAGCCCGGCATGATGAATATTTTCTGGACTAAGATCAAATAGCGCGCTGCGGTCAACCAGGCAATTTATCTAGTGATTTTCCATTGGATAGTCAGAACTTTATATTTGAGTTTATTAATTTTACTACTAGACTTGTGTAGGGGCTTTTAAGGGAATGGAGTGACCAGTTTCGCTGTTTCGCAAGTTTGTTTTTCTGAACTGAAAACATTGGGGGGGGGGACATTTCCTATGCTGTCCCCCTCAGTCTGAAATGTGGGGGACGCGTCCCCTCGTCCCCCGATCGACGCCCATGCCAATAGCGCGGCGGATCCACATTCCTCAAGATCCGTGTGAGTGCGTGCGCGCGCGTAGGTGTGTATGCGTGCGTGTGCGTTTGTGCGTGTGTGGTATATATGTGCGCGCGCCTGTGACACAGACAGATGACAACATCAATGATTAAGAAAAGATAAAACCTTAGAACAGACCCAAAGTAAAACAACTTCGTGCACGTCTCTTGGTCTTTGAAGCCCGGATGTAACTCTGTCCGATGGTGCAGTTGTTCATTGGTGATAGTGTTAGGTCAAAACACCCCTATAATCTTTCGAAGGCACTTGTTCGAGAAGGTTCCAAGTTCGTGCGTTATTCTTGCTGTCACCATTAGGTAATATTATATAAATAACTCATCTTCCGTCACGGAGATGACAAGTGTGTAGGCATCTTGTATCTATGCATGCAAACACGTATATATTATATCTGAAGTTAAAGCATGGTAGTATATATGTCTACAGCTTTAAGAGTGGTAGACTTCGCAATTTTGTCAATAACATCAATGCTAACACGGTGACAGCAAAGGCCATGTTAAAACCTCGCGGTCTGCCGGAGAGGTGGCGACCTCTGGTAGACAACTACTGTACCATGGGGTAGTCAACTGTGTCTCGCTGTCAGTCGACTGCGGAACTACGCCGAAAAGACAGTCTGGTGATTTTACCGGCGTTTGAATGCTATCCGTGTGGGCTAAACAATGCGGCCACCTCACGGATACTGGCTAATCCTGCCGTAGTTCCGATTTCGTAAATAACTACGCATTTTTATTTTTGATTATTTTTGTGTTAATGTAAGTTTAATGTTGAATATTTTTTAAATTACAACATTATCTTATAAAAAAAGTATACTTATTTAATTTGTTATTTCAAATTCGGCCAATCAGCATCTCTATCCTAATATGGGGTAAGGCCGCCCTGGCGGTTACAACTGCAGCCCATTAATTGCCCAGGCAGAGTTGAGGGTCTGAAGAGTGCTACCACTTCACGGAGCCTGGGTAACCGAGGCTATGGGCGGACATATTTGGGTTCATAGGCCTATACCATAGACACATCTAGAGCAATGATTTTTATTAGAATAACGAGCCCCTGTGGGCAGTGCAGTGGGCATTTCTAGACACGTTCTGAACCATTTTTAGGACACGAAGACAACGTTTTAATAGGGCGTGTAAGTATCGCGCGCGAAAACGAGGCTGGGGGCAGTTGGGGGCAGGAAGTCAATATTCTCCATGTTAACGTATAGGACTTCGTTTTGTTTTTGGTTGTAATAATCGAACTGTTCCAGTCTAACAATTTCAGTTATACAGTCCGAAGGATTACTACAAGCAGAAGCAGTGGAACACTTTGCCGGTGACAATTCTCACGGAAATCATGAATTTTAATCGATTGTTATGGTGGTTGCCATGGCATCGCCGGCTTGTACTTGTGTTTGGCGATCTTGACTAATAACGAAAAGTGCCATTTTTCGCACAGTACAACCTGTTTGGGGCAAACGTATACATGTGTTATGATTATGTGCGTTTAGACAACTTGTCAGATATAAGTGCTTATTGAAACCACAACGTACAGTTATGTAAAATGCAAATCCTGTAAAAGACACATACGACCTAAAATTGTGGGGAGTGTCTATTAACTGCACTACATAAATCGCTATATCTATTATAGTGTGGTAAACTCAATATTAAATCGGACATTTCAGATAAGAAAGGTATAACACAAGATATATATGTCCTGATTTTCCTAGTATTCATTAGTCGGAAGTTACAACTGTCATACATCGAATATTATTCTTGTGACCAGTCCCCAAATCAGTATGTTTCGTGACACACTTACAGGCCCTATTGACGCCTGTGGCGAAAGCAAAAGTGTTTTCTCCCGTTGACCCATTTCTATTATAATGTACACGTGCACACTCTTGCGGGCGCGCACATTCACGCGCACTCTTTCATAAAAGCACCTACACCCTCAATTTGTTTTCTGTATTTTCCCTGGCGGATAGTGTCCCAAAAGTCCAGTTTTCAAGGTTAAAAGTTTAATATTTTAAAATAGCACGAGTACACATGCATAGAAATACGCCAACGCACCCGCGAACATCCACGCACAGGAAATACAAGAATTGGCGCAGGCGCAAAAGGTCTCTGCTTTGCAGGAAGTTGCGCAATCAACTGCGGATTCTAACAATTAGTGGTCACGTGATTGCGGTTTCCGCCCAACAACGAGACAACGAGAAGGGCGTAAGATGTATACGAAGGCGAAGTGGATCCGCTGTAGGTAAGTTTTCTCAATTCTTTTGTCGCTTTCTTACTCGCTGTCTATAGCTGCTCGTTATTGATACGGTTACTATTAAATCGCTTCAATGTTCTTGTAGTAAACGGCCACCATGACCTCGAGATGTGGCCCTGCAAATTATACGACGCGCGTGATACGGCCATTGGATTGGAACTCGAAGAGGCTTTCATATGGAACGTCGGTCGCAAGAGAAGAGGCGTCGGATTCAATTAAACTATTTGAAGCGGCTGCCGAACTGACGTTACATTGACTTTATTAACAATTATCGGACGTTAAATGTTAGTGTGTTATAATAATAATAATAAATAATAATTAGTTAACTTCTATTGCGCCTATATCCTTAGAAACCAAGCTCAGAGGCGCATCAAAACAAAAAGGATTAATCGATCTCATAGTCGGTAAACAAATCAAGTTGTCATCAGATTGATTGATGCGCCAGGGAGCTATGGTGGATAGGCCAGATTGCACAGATATGTTTTTAAATGACGACGGAATTTAGCAATATTTTCAACTGATTTCACGCTAGAAGGAAGCATATTCCATAGAGTAGGCGCACCCACAGCAAAAGCCCTGGTCCCCATATTAGTATTGACCTTTGGTACAAAGAGTAAATCAGAAGTAGATGATCGAAGTTGAATAGGTTTTCTTATAGGAGTAAGTAAAGTATGTAAATACGATGGCTGCTTAGAAGAAAGTGCCTGGTAAGTAATGGTACACATCTTAAACATTATACGATATTGGACAGGCAGCCAATGCAGAGACTTTAGAAGCGGCTTAGAAGGAGTAAAGCGTGGAGACCTAGTCACCACCCTTGCTAAGCAATTTTGAACACGTTGTAGTTTTGTGATATCCTTAATAGCAATATTATGAAAAAGTGAATTACAATAGTCTAATCTACTAGTAACTAATGCAGTTGCAATAGTCTTTGCAACAGAAACAGGCAAATATCGACGAATACGCCGCAAATCACGAATGTGGTAAAAACATGTTCGACAAATTTGAGAAATGTGTTCTGTAAAATTTAATTTATCAAAAATTACTCCCAAATTCCTAGTCGAAACTGCAGGCATAACATGCTGATTAAGTAAGGGTATAGGAAAAAGAGTCTTAATTTTGTCACGCTGCCGGTGTGTACCAATAATAAGAAACTCAGTTTTATCAGCATTCAGCTTCAATCTACTCTCAGTCATCCAGCAAAAAATGTCATCAATACAAGTTCTAAGCTGCTGTAAAGAACTACTTGCATCTGAAGTGGATAATGATATATAAATTTGAGTATCATCTGCATAAAGATGATGGCTCAAATGATGCCTATTAATCACTAGACTCAATGGAGTAGTATACAGTGTAAAAAGTAATGGTCCCAAAACTGACCCCTGAGGAACACCACATGAAATATTAAGTGGTGACGAAAAACAATCCCCAATCTTAACTCTCTGGTGTCTATCACTCAGATACGATCTAAACCAGCTTAATGCTATACCAGACACACCATACCACACAGACAAACGATCCATTAGAATAGAATGATTAATCGTATCAAAAGCAGCTGACAAATCAAGTAAGGTGAGTGCAGTAACTCTACCATTGTCCATATTTAGAGTGATGTCGTTATGCACTTTTAAGAGAGCAGTCTCTGTAGAATGAAGTTTCTTATATGCAGATTGGAATACATTTGACAAATTATTTGAAGTAATGTGAGATCCAAGGCGTTTTGCTACAACCTTATAGGGTGTAGATCGGTGTAATTTATTTTCGGTAACCATGGTCGGGAGGAGAGTAAACTCCTTTCGCTGTTGAAGCATTGGGAAATCAGATTTCCTCCTCCCCGAAAGGGGTTGGAGGTTCGCCGGCTTGCAGATTCCATCCATGACTTACCCGCCGTCTTCAACTGTCAGTTATTTTAACCAGATATGTTTCATATCTAATCTAAATGACTGGTTGATTGTTGACGGTGTCTTTTTCGTCATTCGATGTATCATTTAGTTAGGTAATAAAACTGAAAAAATGAAACAAGTGATATACGTATTGTTTCTTTCGAAGCGTTGTTCTGTCGAACGAAGCCTGTATAGACCTACAGATAGTAGTCACGAGCGAAATCACGACTCCCAAGAAATGCACCGTGACCAAAATCATACAGGTCTAGATATTCACGCAACCTATATTGAGTTTTGCAAAAATTCGACCCGTTGAGATGTATGTACGTATTAAGCTGTATGATAGTTCACCGTCAATCCTGGTCCAATCGTTATAGTTAGCACCGCGAAGTTCGAGAAAACACCAATATTTTGGGGAGGGGTGAGAGAACAAGCGGATCAATCGAGTTCAAAGAAGAACGACTGCTGTTACTTGTGACTAGTGCAACAAAGATGTACGCTGGACAGAATAACGAGCACGACTGCTAGGACTATGGTTACGCATCTTTGAACGGATTAGTCTCGCTTGACCGACTCTCCTTCGGCTGCAGAACTACGCCGAGAAGATAGTCTGGTGAATTTATCGGCGTTTGAATGCTATCCGTGTGGGCTAAACAATGCGGCCAACTCACGGATACTGGCTAATACTGCCGTAATTCCGATTTCACAAACAACTACACATTTTTATTGTTAATTATTTTCTGTTAATGTAAGTTTAATGTTGAATATTTTTTATAATGCAACATAATGTTATAAAACGTATACTTATTTAATTTGTTATTTCAAATTCGGCCAATCAGCATCTATATCCTAATATGGGGTAAGGCCGCCCTGGCGGTTACAACTGCAGCCCATTAATTTCCCAGGCAGGGTTGAGGGGCTGAAGTGTGCTGCCATCTCACGGAGCCTGGGTAATAGAGGCTATGGACGGATATATTTGGGTTCATAGGCCTACACCATAGGCATATCTAGGGTGTGTTGGTGGATAGATTGTCGCAATTGTGCCTCGCAATGTTTTCATTAGAATAACGTATCCCCTATACGCTTCGAATGTGAAGTGCGCCCACCACATCCAGACGTTCCGCCATGAACATTCTTCAGTTGTGAACGTCGCCGCGAACAGGTATCAAAACACTAACCTCCCCCACCCCTCCCCCCCCCCCCCCCCCCCAATACAGCGTCCCTGTCTTGTCTTCCGATGTCAATATCCGACGGAAATGTCAACACGTCTCATTTCGATATCGTGCATGTTGAAGACACGGCTCAGCTCTCTTCACAAGACAGCGTCGCCAATATGTGCACACATGTTATTACAACTGCTCTATTTTACCCAAAGTAACCTTTAAATAGATCAGCTACGAAAGGGTGTGCATAGTTAGTGCGTTCAGCTACTCCCAACGGAAATTCAAATTATCAAAGATGAGACGATCGCTCTATTAGATATCATTGAAACTATTTATTACCGAACAAGTTATAAAAAATAAACTATACGATACTTTATAAGCTGCTAGATAATATTGTGTTGGCAGTTATCACCATAATCGGGCCAAACCAGCATATGAGACGGTTCACCATCACATACATGCAATACTTCAAGATGGTCGACGATCTTCCGTGTGGCGATTGGGACTTTCTTTTTAGATTTGGGATGCAGATTGTTGACGATGAAGACGTCACATCGGACCAGTTCAGTATGTCGGTGGTAGGGAAGCCGATGAACACCCTTGCGCCCATTGTTTCCCGCAGCCAGTTGTTTCAAGGACAATCACGAACACTTCTAAGCAGCTATATTTTACAAGTGTTGGACGAGAAACAGATCGAGAGTGTGGCTATATCCGTCATAGCTGGCTGGCGACAAGGCCCGCTGACTATTTGCGACGTGTCACAGCGGAATTACTTCATCCCAACAGAGCATCACATCGGCAGCGCAGTGTAGACACGCGACGACAGGGACAGTGTGCTCCGTCGATCGTCTTATAACTTCCCTTTGCCCATATTGAGTTTATTTAATCCCATATTGGGGTAAATAAGTAGCAGTCACCAAAATATGTTTGGAAATAATTTTAAGTCAAGTGATGCCAGTTGCGAATTGCAGGTGTCTTCCGTCCGACGACCTTACTAGCTATTCCTTGATTTCCTGCCAAGTTTCTCCTAGATGCGAGAAATGTGTCGGGCACCGTGATGTGGTTGCACCCCATTGACCGACTACGACGAAGGGTCAGAAGACATTTAGACTTCCTGGTCTGACCCATGTGAAAGTCTTACCCAAGGAATTGTGTTATTTAACATTTTTAATAGCCATTTTGAAGTGAAATGAATACGAAAGCAGACACACCAGTAGATTAATTGCTACGGTGTATCTGCAGTGTAATGACGCATGTTAGGCAGTGTTTAATTAGCATAGCGATTTTTTACTTTTTTATATACGACCCTGCTGATGCAGAAATACATGGTAAATTTGATCAAGATTGACGGGCAACGCACTTGCTTGCATTACAAAAGAGAGAGTTTGACGAAATGCGATGAGCATAACATAACACTTCTAAGGTACATTTTTTAAAATAATCGACAACTAGTTAATATAGCCTCCAATGGGAAATTCACCTGTGCTCTGTGCCTACGAGCGAGAAGGGTTGTGGCGATATTAATTAAGCTGCCATTAGCCCATTACCCGACGAAAGACTTCGCAAACGCATCAACAGTATACAGGTTGTTTGAACGTCTGTGTGGACTGGTGATGTCTTGTGTTGTGTTATGTCACTAGAACTTACGTTTTTGTTCAGCCAGTGCCGTATTTCAGCTGCCAAACTAGTGTAAGTCCGAGGACATTGCGGTTCTTCGGCATAGTGACACAAATGTAATTTTTATTGATGATATTATCACAACCTATAACTCTCTGGTTTTAATAGAAATTATGGGGTGACACGAAGGAAAACGGTTACTTGGGAAATATTATGATGTTCTCATTTCACGAATTTTCTACGGCACCTTTGTCATGCGTGTTATAGATGCAGTGGGCATTTCTGGACACGTTCTGGACCATTTCTAGGACACGAAGACAACGTTGTAATAGATGCCTGTGGCGAAAGCAAAAGTGTTTTCTCTCGTTAACCCGATTCTATTCAAATGTACACACTTGCGGGCGCGCACATTCACGCGCACTCTCTCATAAAAGCATGTGCACTATCAGTTTGTTTTCTGTATTTTCCCTGGCGGATAGTGTCCCAAAAGTCCACCTTCAAGTTTAAAAGTTTAATGTTTTAAAATAACACGAGTACACAGAGAAATACGCGAACGCACCTGCAAACATCCACGAACAGGAAATAAAAGAATTGGCGCAGGCGCAAAAGGTCACTGCTTTTACAGGAAGTTGCGCATTGCGCAACTGCGGATTCTCACAATTAGTGGTCACGTGATTGCGGTTTCCGCCCAACAACGAGACAACGAGAGGGGCGTAAGATGCATAGGAAGGCGAAGTGGATCCGCTGTAGGTAAGTTTTCTCAATTCTTTTGTCGTTTTCTTACTCGCCGTCTATAGCTGCTCGTTATTGATACCCTTACTATTAAATCGCTTCAATGTTGTTGTAGTAAACGGCCACGATGACATCGAGATGTGGACTATAGGCCCTGCAAACTATACGACGCGCGCAATACGGCCATCGGATTGGAACTCGGAAGAGGCTTTCATATTGAACGTCGGTCGCAAGGGAAAAGACGTCGGATTCAATTCAAGTTATTGAAGCGGCTGCCGAACTGACGTTACAGTGACTTTATTAACAATTATCGGACGTTAAATGTTAGGGTGTTATAGGGTGTAGATCGGTGTAATTTATTTTCGGTAACCATGGTCGGGAGGAGAGTAAACTCCTTTCGCTGTTGAAGCATTGGGAAATCAGACTTCCTCCTCCCCGAAAGGGGTTGGAGGTTCGCCGGCTTGCAGATTCCATCCATGACTTACCCGCCGTCATCAACTGTCAGTTATTTTAACCAGATATGTTTCATATCTAATCTAAATGACTGGTTGATTGTTGACGGTGTCTTTTTCGTCATTCGATGTATCATTTAGTTAGGTAATAAAACTGAAAAAATGAAACAAGTGATATACGTATTGTTTCTTTCGAAACGTTGTTCTGTCGAACGAAGCCTGTAAAGACCTACAGATAGTAGACCCGAGCGAAATGACGACTCCCAAGAAATGCACCGTGACCAAAATCATACAGGTCTAGATATTCACGCAACCTATATTGAGTTTTGCAAAAATTCGACCCGTTGAGATGTATGTACGTATTAAGCTGTATGATAGTTCACCGTCATCCCTGGTCTAATCGTCATAGTTAGCACCGCGAAGTTCGAGAAAACACCAATATTTTGGGGAGGGGTGAGAGAACAAGCGGATCAATCGAGTTCAAAGAAGAACGACTGCTGTTACTTGTGACTAGTGCAACAAAGATGTACGCTGGACAGAATAACGAGCACGACTGCTAGGACTATGGTTACGCATCTTTGAACGGATTAGTCTCGCTTTACCGACTCTCCTTCGGCTGCAGAACTACGCCGAGAAGATAGTCTGGTGAATTTATCGGCGTTTGAATGCTATCCGTGTGGGCTAAACAATGCGGCCAACTCACGGATACTGGCTAATACTGCCGTAATTCCGATTTCACAAACAACTACACATTTTTATTGTTAATTATTTTCTGTTAATGTAAGTTTAATGTTGAATATTTTTTATAATGCAACATAATGTTATAAAACGTATACTTATTTAATTTGTTATTTCAAATTCGGCCAATCAGCATCTCTATCCTAATATGGGGTAAGGCCGCCCTGGCGGTTACAACTGCAGCCCATTAATTTCCCAGGCAGGGTTGAGGGGCTGAAGTGTGCTGCCATCTCACGGAGCCTGGGTAATAGAGGCTATGGACGGATATATTTGGGTTCATAGGCCTACACCATAGGCATATCTAGGGTGTGTTGGTGGATAGATTGTCGCAATTGTGCCTCGCAATGTTTTCATTAGAATAACGTATCCCCTATACGCTTCGAATGTGAAGTGCGCCCACCACATCCAGACGTTCCGCCATGAACATTCTTCAGTTGTGAACGTCGCCGCGAACAGGTATCAAAACACTAACCTCCCCCACCCCTCCCCCCCCCCCCCCCCCCAATACAGCGTCCCTGTCTTGTCTTCCGATGTCAATATCCGACGGAAATGTCAACACGTCTCATTTCGATATCGTGCATGTTGAAGACACGGCTCAGCTCTCTTCACAAGACAGCGTCGCCAATATGTGCACACATGTTATTACAACTGCTCTATTTTACCCAAAGTAACCTTTAAATAGATCAGCTACGAAAGGGTGTGCATAGTTAGTGCGTTCAGCTACTCCCAACGGAAATTCAAATTATCAAAGATGAGACGATCGCTCTATTAGATATCATTGAAACTATTTATTACCGAACAAGTTATAAAAAATAAACTATACGATACTTTATAAGCTGCTAGATAATATTGTGTTGGCAGTTATCACCATAATCGGGCCAAACCAGCATATGAGACGGTTCACCATCACATACATGCAATACTTCAAGATGGTCGACGATCTTCCGTGTGGCGATTGGGACTTTCTTTTTAGATTTGGGATGCAGATTGTTGACGATGAAGACGTCACATCGGACCAGTTCAGTATGTCGGTGGTAGGGAAGCCGATGAACACCCTTGCGCCCATTGTTTCCCGCAGCCAGTTGTTTCAAGGACAATCACGAACACTTCTAAGCAGCTATATTTTACAAGTGTTGGACGAGAAACAGATCGAGAGTGTGGCTATATCCGTCATAGCTGGCTGGCGACAAGGCCCGCTGACTATTTGCGACGTGTCACAGCGGAATTACTTCATCCCAACAGAGCATCACATCGGCAGCGCAGTGTAGACACGCGACGACAGGGACAGTGTGCTCCGTCGATCGTCTTATAACTTCCCTTTGCCCATATTGAGTTTATTTAATCCCATATTGGGGTAAATAAGTAGCAGTCACCAAAATATGTTTGGAAATAATTTTAAGTCAAGTGATGCCAGTTGCGAATTGCAGGTGTCTTCCGTCCGACGACCTTACTAGCTATTCCTTGATTTCCTGCCAAGTTTCTCCTAGATGCGAGAAATGTGTCGGGCACCGTGATATGGTTGCACCCCATTGACCGACTACGACGAAGGGTCAGAAGACATTTAGACTTCCTGGTCTGACCCATGTGAAAGTGTTACCCAAGGAATTGTGTTACTTAACATTTTTAATAGCCATTTTGAAGTGAAATGAATACGAAAGCAGACACACCAGTAGATTAATTGCTACGGTGTATCTGCAGTGTAATGACGCATGTTAGGCAGTGTTTAATTAGCATAGCGATTTTTTTATTTTTTATATACGACCCTGCTGATGCAGAAATACATGGTAAATTTGATCAAGATTGACGGGCAACGCACTTGCTTGCATTACAAAAGAGAGAGTTTGACGAAATGCGATGAGCATAACATAACACTTCTAAGGTACATTTTTTAAAATAATCGACAACTAGTTAATATAGCCTCCAATGGGAAATTCACCTGTGCTCTGTGCCTACGAGCGAGAAGGGTTGTGGCGATATTAATTAAGCTGCCATTAGCCCATTACCCGACGAAAGACTTCGCAAACGCATCAACAGTATACAGGTTGTTTGAACGTCTGTGTGGACTGGTGATGTCTTGTGTTGTGTTATGTCACTAGAACTTACGTTTTTGTTCAGCCAGTGCCGTATTTCAGCTGCCAAACTAGTGTAAGTCCGAGGACATTGCGGTTCTTCGGCATAGTGACACAAATGTAATTTTTATTGATGATATTATCACAACCTATAACTCTCTGGTTTTAATAGAAATTATGGGGTGACACGAAGGAAAACGGTTACTTGGGAAATATTATGATGTTCTCATTTCACGAATTTTCTACGGCACCTTTGTCATGCGTGTTATAGATGCAGTGGGCATTTCTGGACACGTTCTGGACCATTTCTAGGACACGAAGACAACGTTGTAATAGATGCCTGTGGCGAAAGCAAAAGTGTTTTCTCTCGTTAACCCGATTCTATTCAAATGTACACACTTGCGGGCGCGCACATTCACGCGCACTCTCTCATAAAAGCATGTGCACTATCAGTTTGTTTTCTGTATTTTCCCTGGCGGATAGTGTCCCAAAAGTCCACCTTCAAGTTTAAAAGTTTAATGTTTTAAAATAACACGAGTACACAGAGAAATACGCGAACGCACCTGCAAACATCCACGAACAGGAAATAAAAGAATTGGCGCAGGCGCAAAAGGTCACTGCTTTTACAGGAAGTTGCGCATTGCGCAACTGCGGATTCTCACAATTAGTGGTCACGTGATTGCGGTTTCCGCCCAACAACGAGACAACGAGAGGGGCGTAAGATGCATAGGAAGGCGAAGTGGATCCGCTGTAGGTAAGTTTTCTCAATTCTTTTGTCGTTTTCTTACTCGCCGTCTATAGCTGCTCGTTATTGATACCCTTACTATTAAATCGCTTCAATGTTGTTGTAGTAAACGGCCACGATGACATCGAGATGTGGACTATAGGCCCTGCAAACTATACGACGCGCGCAATACGGCCATCGGATTGGAACTCGGAAGAGGCTTTCATATTGAACGTCGGTCGCAAGGGAAAAGACGTCGGATTCAATTCAAGTTATTGAAGCGGCTGCCGAACTGACGTTACAGTGACTTTATTAACAATTATCGGACGTTAAATGTTAGGGTGTTATAGGGTGTAGATCGGTGTAATTTATTTTCGGTAACCATGGTCGGGAGGAGAGTAAACTCCTTTCGCTGTTGAAGCATTGGGAAATCAGACTTCCTCCTCCCCGAAAGGGGTTGGAGGTTCGCCGGCTTGCAGATTCCATCCATGACTTACCCGCCGTCATCAACTGTCAGTTATTTTAACCAGATATGTTTCATATCTAATCTAAATGACTGGTTGATTGTTGACGGTGTCTTTTTCGTCATTCGATGTATCATTTAGTTAGGTAATAAAACTGAAAAAATGAAACAAGTGATATACGTATTGTTTCTTTCGAAACGTTGTTCTGTCGAACGAAGCCTGTAAAGACCTACAGATAGTAGACCCGAGCGAAATGACGACTCCCAAGAAATGCACCGTGACCAAAATCATACAGGTCTAGATATTCACGCAACCTATATTGAGTTTTGCAAAAATTCGACCCGTTGAGATGTATGTACGTATTAAGCTGTATGATAGTTCACCGTCATCCCTGGTCTAATCGTCATAGTTAGCACCGCGAAGTTCGAGAAAACACCAATATTTTGGGGAGGGGTGAGAGAACAAGCGGATCAATCGAGTTCAAAGAAGAACGACTGCTGTTACTTGTGACTAGTGCAACAAAGATGTACGCTGGACAGAATAACGAGCACGACTGCTAGGACTATGGTTACGCATCTTTGAACGGATTAGTCTCGCTTGACCGACTCTCCTTCGGCTGCAGAACTACGCCGAGAAGATAGTCTGGTGAATTTATCGGCGTTTGAATGCTATCCGTGTGGGCTAAACAATGCGGCCAACTCACGGATACTGGCTAATACTGCCGTAATTCCGATTTCACAAACAACTACACATTTTTATTGTTAATTATTTTCTGTTAATGTAAGTTTAATGTTGAATATTTTTTATAATGCAACATAATGTTATAAAACGTATACTTATTTAATTTGTTATTTCAAATTCGGCCAATCAGCATCTCTATCCTAATATGGGGTAAGGCCGCCCTGGCGGTTACAACTGCAGCCCATTAATTTCCCAGGCAGGGTTGAGGGGCTGAAGTGTGCTGCCATCTCACGGAGCCTGGGTAATAGAGGCTATGGACGGATATATTTGGGTTCATAGGCCTACACCATAGGCATATCTAGGGTGTGTTGGTGGATAGATTGTCGCAATTGTGCCTCGCAATGTTTTCATTAGAATAACGTATCCCCTATACGCTTCGAATGTGAAGTGCGCCCACCACATCCAGACGTTCCGCCATGAACATTCTTCAGTTGTGAACGTCGCCGCGAACAGGTATCAAAACACTAACCTCCCCCACCCCTCCCCCCCCCCCCCCCCCCCAATACAGCGTCCCTGTCTTGTCTTCCGATGTCAATATCCGACGGAAATGTCAACACGTCTCATTTCGATATCGTGCATGTTGAAGACACGGCTCAGCTCTCTTCACAAGACAGCGTCGCCAATATGTGCACACATGTTATTACAACTGCTCTATTTTACCCAAAGTAACCTTTAAATAGATCAGCTACGAAAGGGTGTGCATAGTTAGTGCGTTCAGCTACTCCCAACGGAAATTCAAATTATCAAAGATGAGACGATCGCTCTATTAGATATCATTGAAACTATTTATTACCGAACAAGTTATAAAAAATAAACTATACGATACTTTATAAGCTGCTAGATAATATTGTGTTGGCAGTTATCACCATAATCGGGCCAAACCAGCATATGAGACGGTTCACCATCACATACATGCAATACTTCAAGATGGTCGACGATCTTCCGTGTGGCGATTGGGACTTTCTTTTTAGATTTGGGATGCAGATTGTTGACGATGAAGACGTCACATCGGACCAGTTCAGTATGTCGGTGGTAGGGAAGCCGATGAACACCCTTGCGCCCATTGTTTCCCGCAGCCAGTTGTTTCAAGGACAATCACGAACACTTCTAAGCAGCTATATTTTACAAGTGTTGGACGAGAAACAGATCGAGAGTGTGGCTATATCCGTCATAGCTGGCTGGCGACAAGGCCCGCTGACTATTTGCGACGTGTCACAGCGGAATTACTTCATCCCAACAGAGCATCACATCGGCAGCGCAGTGTAGACACGCGACGACAGGGACAGTGTGCTCCGTCGATCGTCTTATAACTTCCCTTTGCCCATATTGAGTTTATTTAATCCCATATTGGGGTAAATAAGTAGCAGTCACCAAAATATGTTTGGAAATAATTTTAAGTCAAGTGATGCCAGTTGCGAATTGCAGGTGTCTTCCGTCCGACGACCTTACTAGCTATTCCTTGATTTCCTGCCAAGTTTCTCCTAGATGCGAGAAATGTGTCGGGCACCGTGATGTGGTTGCACCCCATTGACCGACTACGACGAAGGGTCAGAAGACATTTAGACTTCCTGGTCTGACCCATGTGAAAGTCTTACCCAAGGAATTGTGTTATTTAACATTTTTAATAGCCATTTTGAAGTGAAATGAATACGAAAGCAGACACACCAGTAGATTAATTGCTACGGTGTATCTGCAGTGTAATGACGCATGTTAGGCAGTGTTTAATTAGCATAGCGATTTTTTACTTTTTTATATACGACCCTGCTGATGCAGAAATACATGGTAAATTTGATCAAGATTGACGGGCAACGCACTTGCTTGCATTACAAAAGAGAGAGTTTGACGAAATGCGATGAGCATAACATAACACTTCTAAGGTACATTTTTTAAAATAATCGACAACTAGTTAATATAGCCTCCAATGGGAAATTCACCTGTGCTCTGTGCCTACGAGCGAGAAGGGTTGTGGCGATATTAATTAAGCTGCCATTAGCCCATTACCCGACGAAAGACTTCGCAAACGCATCAACAGTATACAGGTTGTTTGAACGTCTGTGTGGACTGGTGATGTCTTGTGTTGTGTTATGTCACTAGAACTTACGTTTTTGTTCAGCCAGTGCCGTATTTCAGCTGCCAAACTAGTGTAAGTCCGAGGACATTGCGGTTCTTCGGCATAGTGACACAAATGTAATTTTTATTGATGATATTATCACAACCTATAACTCTCTGGTTTTAATAGAAATTATGGGGTGACACGAAGGAAAACGGTTACTTGGGAAATATTATGATGTTCTCATTTCACGAATTTTCTACGGCACCTTTGTCATGCGTGTTATAGATGCAGTGGGCATTTCTGGACACGTTCTGGACCATTTCTAGGACACGAAGACAACGTTGTAATAGATGCCTGTGGCGAAAGCAAAAGTGTTTTCTCTCGTTAACCCGATTCTATTCAAATGTACACACTTGCGGGCGCGCACATTCACGCGCACTCTCTCATAAAAGCATGTGCACTATCAGTTTGTTTTCTGTATTTTCCCTGGCGGATAGTGTCCCAAAAGTCCACCTTCAAGTTTAAAAGTTTAATGTTTTAAAATAACACGAGTACACAGAGAAATACGCGAACGCACCTGCAAACATCCACGAACAGGAAATAAAAGAATTGGCGCAGGCGCAAAAGGTCACTGCTTTTACAGGAAGTTGCGCATTGCGCAACTGCGGATTCTCACAATTAGTGGTCACGTGATTGCGGTTTCCGCCCAACAACGAGACAACGAGAGGGGCGTAAGATGCATAGGAAGGCGAAGTGGATCCGCTGTAGGTAAGTTTTCTCAATTCTTTTGTCGTTTTCTTACTCGCCGTCTATAGCTGCTCGTTATTGATACCCTTACTATTAAATCGCTTCAATGTTGTTGTAGTAAACGGCCACGATGACATCGAGATGTGGACTATAGGCCCTGCAAACTATACGACGCGCGCAATACGGCCATCGGATTGGAACTCGGAAGAGGCTTTCATATTGAACGTCGGTCGCAAGGGAAAAGACGTCGGATTCAATTCAAGTTATTGAAGCGGCTGCCGAACTGACGTTACAGTGACTTTATTAACAATTATCGGACGTTAAATGTTAGGGTGTTATAGGGTGTAGATCGGTGTAATTTATTTTCGGTAACCATGGTCGGGAGGAGAGTAAACTCCTTTCGCTGTTGAAGCATTGGGAAATCAGACTTCCTCCTCCCCGAAAGGGGTTGGAGGTTCGCCGGCTTGCAGATTCCATCCATGACTTACCCGCCGTCATCAACTGTCAGTTATTTTAACCAGATATGTTTCATATCTAATCTAAATGACTGGTTGATTGTTGACGGTGTCTTTTTCGTCATTCGATGTATCATTTAGTTAGGTAATAAAACTGAAAAAATGAAACAAGTGATATACGTATTGTTTCTTTCGAAGCGTTGTTCTGTCGAACGAAGCCTGTAAAGACCTACAGATAGTAGACCCGAGCGAAATGACGACTCCCAAGAAATGCACCGTGACCAAAATCATACAGGTCTAGATATTCACGCAACCTATATTGAGTTTTGCAAAAATTCGACCCGTTGAGATGTATGTACGTATTAAGCTGTATGATAGTTCACCGTCATCCCTGGTCTAATCGTCATAGTTAGCACCGCGAAGTTCGAGAAAACACCAATATTTTGGGGAGGGGTGAGAGAACAAGCGGATCAATCGAGTTCAAAGAAGAACGACTGCTGTTACTTGTGACTAGTGCAACAAAGATGTACGCTGGACAGAATAACGAGCACGACTGCTAGGACTATGGTTACGCATCTTTGAACGGATTAGTCTCGCTTGACCGACTCTCCTTCGGCTGCAGAACTACGCCGAGAAGATAGTCTGGTGAATTTATCGGCTTTTGAATGCTATCCGTGTGGGCTAAACAATGCGGCCAACTCACGGATACTGGCTAATACTGCCGTAATTCCGATTTCACAAACAACTACACATTTTTATTGTTAATTATTTTCTGTTAATGTAAGTTTAATGTTGAATATTTTTTATAATACAACATAATGTTATAAAACGTATACTTATTTAATTTGTTATTTCAAATTCGGCCAATCAGCATCTCTATCCTAATATGGGGTAAGGCCGCCCTGGCGGTTACAACTGCAGCCCATTAATTTCCCAGGCAGGGTTGAGGGGCTGAAGTGTGCTGCCATCTCACGGAGCCTGGGTAATCGAGGCTATGGACGGATATATTTGGATTCATAGGCCTACACCATAGGCATATCTAGGGTGTGTTGGTGGATAGATTGTCGCAATTGTGCCTCGCAATGTTTTCATTAGAATAACGTATCCCCTATACGCTTCGAATGTGAAGTGCGCCCACCACATCCAGACGTTCCGCCATGAACATTCTTCAGTTGTGAACGTCGCCGCGAACAGGTATCAAAACACTAACCTCCCCCACCCCTCCCCTCCCCCCCCCCCCCCCCAATACAGCGCCCCTGTCTTGTCTTCCGATGTCAATATCCGACGACCGAGAAATTGCGAACGTCGCCGCGAAAAATGTCAACACGTCTCATTTCGATATCGTGCATGTTGAAGACACGGCTCAGCTCTCTTCACAAGACAGCGTCGCCAATATGTGCACACATGTTATTACAACTGCTCTATTTTACCCAAAGTAACTTTTAAATAGATCAGCTACGAAAGGGTGTGCATAGTTAGTGCGTTCAGCTACTCCCAACGGAAATTCAAATTATCAAAGATGAGACGATCGCTCTATTAGATATCATTGAAACTATTTATTACCGAACAAGTTATAAAAAATAAACTATACGATACTTTATAAGCTGCTAGATAATATTGTGTTGGCAGTTATCACCATAATCGGGCCAAACCAGCATATGAGACGGTTCACCATCACATACATGCAATACTTCAAGATGGTCGACGATCTTCCGTGTGGCGATTGGGACTTTCTTTTTAGATTTGGGATGCAGATTGTTGACGATGAAGACGTCACATCGGACCAGTTCAGTATGTCGGTGGTAGGGAAGCCGATGAACACCCTTGCGCCCATTGTTTCCCGCAGCCAGTTGTTTCAAGGACAATCACGAACACTTCTAAGCAGCTATATTTTACAAGTGTTGGACGAGAAACAGATCGAGAGTGTGGCTATATCCGTCATAGCTGGCTGGCGACAAGGCCCGCTGACTATTTGCGACGTGTCACAGCGGAATTACTTCATCCCAACAGAGCATCACATCGGCAGCGCAGTGTAGACACGCGACGACAGGGACAGTGTGCTCCGTCGATCGTCTTATAACTTCCCTTTGCCCATATTGAGTTTATTTAATCCCATATTGGGGTAAATAAGTAGCAGTCACCAAAATATGTTTGGAAATAATTTTAAGTCAAGTGATGCCAGTTGCGAATTGCAGGTGTCTTCCGTCCGACGACCTTACTAGCTATTCCTTGATTTCCTGCCAAGTTTCTCCTAGATGCGAGAAATGTGTCGGGCACCGTGATATGGTTGCACCCCATTGACCGACTACGACGAAGGGTCAGAAGACATTTAGACTTCCTGGTCTGACCCATGTGAAAGTGTTACCCAAGGAATTGTGTTACTTAACATTTTTAATAGCCATTTTGAAGTGAAATGAATACGAAAGCAGACACACCAGTAGATTAATTGCTACGGTGTATCTGCAGTGTAATGACGCATGTTAGGCAGTGTTTAATTAGCATAGCGATTTTTTTATTTTTTATATACGACCCTGCTGATGCAGAAATACATGGTAAATTTGATCAAGATTGACGGGCAACGCACTTGCTTGCATTACAAAAGAGAGAGTTTGACGAAATGCGATGAGCATAACATAACACTTCTAAGGTACATTTTTTTTAATAATCGACAACTAGTTAATATAGCCTCCAATGGGAAATTCACCTGTGCTCTGTGCCTACGAGCGAGAAGGGTTGTGGCGATATTAATTAAGCTGCCATTAGCCCATTACCCGACGAAAGACTTCGCAAACGCATCAACAGTATACAGGTTGTTTGAACGTCTGTGTGGACTGGTGATGTCTTGTGTTGTGTTATGTCACTAGAACTTACGTGTTTGTTCAGCCAGTGCCGTATTTCAGCTGCCAAACTAGTGTAAGTCCGAGGACATTGCGGTTCTTCGGCATAGTGACACAAATGTAATTTTTATTGATGATATTATCACAACCTATAACTCTCTGGTTTTAACAGAAATTATGGGGTGACACGAAGGAAAACGGTTACTTGGGAAATATTATGATGTTCTCATTTCACGAATTTTCTACGGCACCTTTGTCGTGCGTGTTATAGATGCAGTGGGCATTTCTGGACACGTTCTGGACCATTTCTAGGACACGAAGACAACGTTGTAATAGATGCCTGTGGCGAAAGCAAAAGTGTTTTCTCTCGTTAACCCGATTCTATTCAAATGTACACACTTGCGGGCGCGCACATTCACGCGCACTCTCTCATAAAAGCATGTGCACTATCAGTTTGTTTTCTGTATTTTCCCTGGCGGATAGTGTCCCAAAAGTCCACCTTCAAGTTTAAAAGTTTAATGTTTTAAAATAACACGAGTACACAGAGAAATACGCGAACGCACCCACAAACATCCACGAACAGGAAATAAAAGAATTGGCGCAGGCGCAAAAGGTCACTGCTTTGTCAGGAAGTTGCGCATTGCGCAACTGCGGATTCTCACAATTAGTGGTCACGTGATTGCGGTTTCCGCCCAACAACGAGACAACGAGAGGGGCGTAAGATGCATAGGAAGGCGAAGTGGATCCGCTGTAGGTAAGTTTTCTCAATTCTTTTGTCGTTTTCTTACTCGCCGTCTATAGCTGCTCGTTATTGATACCCTTACTATTAAATCGCTTCAATGTTGTTGTAGTAAACGGCCACGATGACATCGAGATGTGGACTATAGGCCCTGCAAACTATACGACGCGCGCGATACGGCCATCGGATTGGAACTCGGAAGAGGCTTTCATATTGAACGTCGGTCGCAAGGGAAAAGACGTCGGATTCAAATCAAGTTATGGAAGCGGCTGCCGAACTGACGTTACAGTGACTTTATTAACAATTATCGGACGTTAAATGTTAGGGTGTTATAGGGTGTAGATCGGTGTAATTTATTTTCGGTAACCATGGTCGGGAGGAGAGTAAACTCCTTTCGCTGTTGAAGCATTGGGAAATCAGACTTCCTCCTCCCCGAAAGGGGTTAGAGGTTCGCCAGCTTGCAGATTCCATCCATGACTTACCCGCCGTCTTCAACTGTCAGTTATTTTAACCAGATATGTTTCATATCTAATCTAAATGACTGGTTGATTGTTGACGGTGTCTTTTTCGTCATTCGATGTATCATTTAGTTAGGTAATAAAACTGAAAAAATGAAACAAGTGATATACGTATTGTTTCTTTCGAAGCGTTGTTCTGTCGAACGAAGCCTGTAAAGACCTACAGATAGTAGACCCGAGCGAAATGACGACTCCCAAGAAATGCACCGTGACCAAAATCATACAGGTCTAGATATTCACGCAACCTATATTGAGTTTTGCAAAAATTCGACCCGTTGAGATGTATGTACGTATTAAGCTGTATGATAGTTCACCGTCAATCCTGGTCTAATCGTCATAGTTAGCACCGCGAAGTTCGAGAAAACACCAATATTTTGGGGAGGGGTGAGAGAACAAGCGGATCAATCGAGTTCAAAGAAGAACGACTGCTGTTACTTGTGACTAGTGCAACAAAGATGTACGCTGGACAGAATAACGAGCACGACTGCTAGGACTATGGTTACGCATCTTTGAACGGATTAGTCTCGCTTGACCGACTCTCCTTCGGCTGCAGAACTACGCCGAGAAGATAGTCTGGTGAATTTATCGGCGTTTGAATGCTATCCGTGTGGGCTAAACAATGC
The DNA here is from genome assembly GCA_964017155.1 of Oasisia sp. SBJ-2009. Lineage (NCBI taxonomy): Eukaryota > Metazoa > Annelida > Polychaeta > Sabellida > Siboglinidae > Oasisia > Oasisia sp. SBJ-2009. The sequence goes on from OZ024859.1 coordinate 14,095,298, forward strand.
GGCCAACTCACGGATACTGGCTAATACTGCCGTAATTCCGATTTCACAAACAACTACACATTTTTATTGTTAATTATTTTCTGTTAATGTAAGTTTAATGTTGAATATTTTTTTATAATACAACATAATGTTATAAAACGTATACTTATTTAATTTGTTATTTCAAATTCGGCCAATCAGCATCTCTATCCTAATATGGGGTAAGGCCGCCCTGGCGGTTACAACTGCAGCCCATTAATTTCCCAGGCAGGGTTGAGGGGCTGAAGTGTGCTGCCATCTCACGGAGCCTGGGTAATCGAGGCTATGGACGGATATATTTGGGTTCATAGGCCTACACCATAGGCATATCTAGGGTGTGTTGGTGGATAGATTGTCGCAATTGTGCCTCGCAATGTTTTCATTAGAATAACGTATCCCCTATACGCTTCGAATGTGAAGTGCGCCCACCACATCCAGACGTTCCGCCATGAACATTCTTCAGTTGTGAACGTCGCCGCGAACAGGTATCAAAACACTAACCTCCCCCACCCCTCCCCCCCCCCCCCCAATACAGCGCCCCTGTCTTGTCTTCCGATGTCAATATCCGACGACCGAGAAATTGCGAACGTCGCCGCGAAAAATGTCAACACGTCTCATTTCGATATCGTGCATGTTGAAGACACGGCTCAGCTCTCTTCACAAGACAGCGTCGCCAATATGTGCACACATGTTATTACAACTGCTCTATTTTACCCAAAGTAACCTTTAAATAGATCAGCTACGAAAGGGTGTGCATAGTTAGTGCGTTCAGCTACTCCCAACGGAAATTCAAATTATCAAAGATGAGACGATCGCTCTATTAGATATCATTGAAACTATTTATTACCGAACAAGTTATAAAAAATAAACTATACGATACTTTATAAGCTGCTAGATAATATTGTGTTGGCAGTTATCACCATAATCGGGCCAAACCAGCATATGAGACGGTTCACCATCACATACATGCAATACTTCAAGATGGTCGACGATCTTCCGTGTGGCGATTGGGACTTTCTTTTTAGATTTGGGATGCAGATTGTTGACGATGAAGACGTCACATCGGACCAGTTCAGTATGTCGGTGGTAGGGAAGCCGATGAACACCCTTGCGCCCATTGTTTCCCGCAGCCAGTTGTTTCAAGGACAATCACGAACACTTCTAAGCAGCTATATTTTACAAGTGTTGGACGAGAAACAGATCGAGAGTGTGGCTATATCCGTCATAGCTGGCTGGCGACAAGGCCCGCTGACTATTTGCGACGTGTCACAGCGGAATTACTTCATCCCAACAGAGCATCACATCGGCAGCGCAGTGTAGACACGCGACGACAGGGACAGTGTGCTCCGTCGATCGTCTTATAACTTCCCTTTGCCCATATTGAGTTTATTTAATCCCATATTGGGGTAAATAAGTAGCAGTCACCAAAATATGTTTGGAAATAATTTTAAGTCAAGTGATGCCAGTTGCGAATTGCAGGTGTCTTCCGTCCGACGACCTTACTAGCTATTCCTTGATTTCCTGCCAAGTTTCTCCTAGATGCGAGAAATGTGTCGGGCACCGTGATGTGGTTGCACCCCATTGACCGACTACGACGAAGGGTCAGAAGACATTTATACTTCCTGGTCTGACCCATGTGAAAGTCTTACCCAAGGAATTGTGTTATTTAACATTTTTAATAGCCATTTTGAAGTGAAATGAATACGAAAGCAGACACACCAGTAGATTAATTGCTACGGTGTATCTGCAGTGTAATGACGCATGTTAGGCAGTGTTTAATTAGCATAGCGATTTTTTACTTTTTTATATACGACCCTGCTGATGCAGAAATACATGGTAAATTTGATCAAGATTGACGGGCAACGCACTTGCTTGCATTACAAAAGAGAGAGTTTGACGAAATGCGATGAGCATAACATAACACTTCTAAGGTACATTTTTTTTAATAATCGACAACTAGTTAATATAGCCTCCAATGGGAAATTCACCTGTGCTCTGTGCCTACGAGCGAGAAGGGTTGTGGCGATATTAATTAAGCTGCCATTAGCCCATTACCCGACGAAAGACTTCGCAAACGCATCAACAGTATACAGGTTGTTTGAACGTCTGTGTGGACTGGTGATGTCTTGTGTTGTGTTATGTCACTAGAACTTACGTTTTTGTTCAGCCAGTGCCGTATTTCAGCTGCCAAACTAGTGTAAGTCCGAGGACATTGCGGTTCTTCGGCATAGTGACACAAATGTAATTTTTATTGATGATATTATCACAACCTATAACTCTCTGGTTTTAACAGAAATTATGGGGTGACACGAAGGAAAATGGTTACTTGGGAAATATTATGATGTTCTCATTTCACGAATTTTCTACGGCACCTTTGTCATGCGTGTTATAGATGCAGTGGGCATTTCTGGTATGCAGGTGTTGCAGTACCCCAGGTACTGCAACAACTCAGGGAGTTTGACGCCCCTGCCATGCAAAGTTGTAAACCACTGCCTTGTGGTACAGGTTCTTGTCAGAACCGAAGGCTAAGGGAGCAAACCCTAAACAGAAAACCATGTCACTGTGGCAGCATCAAGGGCGGTTGATGTATGGAACTCCCAACATCTCTCGACCAGCCACTGCAGGGACAAATAGTTTGCGCCTGTCTTGACATGTTCTTGCCGGTGTGAGACCTCTATTTGTTCCCCGAGAGAGTGTCGCTAGTAACTTGCAAAAGCAAGCGGCACTTCAACACTTTTTGCAAGCAGCTTCCATGAAATGTACAACTGTATGAAACTCCATACCGGATCGGCCGTCGCCCGGGTTACCAAGGACCGCGCTGCTCGACCTCATCTTCCGTCGACAGTGGAAAATCAGCTAGGAAGAAGAAGACAAAGAAGACAACTACTGACAATTGGACAATGGAACGTCAGGACTCTCCTCGACCGAGATGGAGCTAACCGACCAGAAAGACGTACGGCACTAGTCGCAATGGAACTTGCCAAATACAACATCGACATCGCCGCCCTATGTGAAACAAGGTTCTCAGAGTCTGGTAGTCTCGACGACTTGGAATACTCTTTCTTCTGGAGTGGCAAACCGGAAGGAGAAAGAAGGGAGGCAGGAGTGGGCTTTGCTATCAAGAAGGATATCGTCACAAAGCTGACAGAAATGCCACGGCCAGTAAGTGACAGAATCATGACGATGAGACTACCTCTGAGCAAGGACAACTTTGCTACAATTATCAGCGTGTACGCTCCAACAATGACAAACCCAGATGAAAACAAGGAGGCCTTCTACAACCAGCTGGCAAGTGTGCTCAGTGGCATCCCTCGTACAGATAAGCTACTGCTGATAGGAGACTTCAATGCGAGGATAGGAAGAGAAAATGACAAGTGGCCCTTGGTCATGGGCAAACATGGGATTGGGAAATGCAACTCCAATGGCGAGCTTCTACTGGCTCTGTGCTCTGAGTTCGAACTGATAGTGACGAACACCATGTTCAAGCAGAAGGATGAACGCAAGACCACCTGGATGCATCCTCGTTCGAAACATTGGCATATGATCGACTTCATCATCACGAGGTGTCGGGATAAGATGGACATCCACAGTACCCGAGTCATGCGTGGAGCAAACTGCTGGACTGATCACCAGATGCTGAGGTCAAAAGTGGCTTTCAGAATACGACAAAAGCACAACAGGCAAGGGACAAGTAAGCCGACCAAGCTGAACATTGCAAAACTAAGTACCACCAGCCATAGGGAGAGTTTTGAGCAGGAGATAGACAGTGCTCTCGCCCAATGGGAGGAGAAGGAAAACTCAACACCAGATGAGGAATGGGCTGCTCTGCAGCAGGTCGTGTACAACACAGCCAAGACATATCTTGGCAAGCCAGACAGAAAAGACCAGGACTGGTTCGACCCCAACGACCAGGAGCTACAGACTCTTATGAACAGAAGAGACCAAGCCCACCAGAGAGTGTTGCAAACCAGGAGCACCAGGTCCACCACTGCAGCATACAAAGATGCCTGCAGATTGCTACAAAAACACACGCGTGCACTGAAGTCAGACTGGTGGGAAAGGAAGGCAGTGGAGCTGCAGAGAGCTGCTGACAGTAACAACATGAAGGGCTTCTACAATGGGCTGAAGGAAGTGTGGGGTCCCAAAAAGAAGGGATCTGTTCAACTGAAATCATCAGATGGAATGGAGACCTTCTCTGACAGCAAGAGAGTTGTGGCAAGATGGAGTGAACACTTCCAGAAGCTACTCAACGTCCCTGGCGACATAGATCACGAAGCTCTGGACAACATCCCGCAGCGCATTATCAAGACAAGCCTCGATGAGATTCCAACTATGGATGAGATGGCTAGAGCAATCGCCAGCCTGAAAGATGGCAAAGCACCTGGAGGAGATGGAATTCCTGCAGAAGTATGGAAGCACGGAGGAGAAAATCTGTTCAGCAGACTGCACCAACTAATCACCAATGCCTGGGAGGTGGGTTCTGTACCACAAGCATGGAAGGATGCAAGCATTGTAACCATCTACAAGAAAGGTGATCGAACAGACTGTGGGAACTATAGAGGAATCTCTCTTCTTTCCATAGCGGGCAAGATCTTCGCGAGGATCCTCCTCAACAGACTATCTACTCACATAACACCAGAGGTAGTTCCGGAGACACAATGTGGCTTCAGAGGTAACCGGAGCACCGTGGATATGATATTTTGTCTCCGACAACTACAAGAAAAGTGCATTGAGCAGGACCGACCACTGTACATGGTATTTGTCGACTTCAGCAAGGCGTTTGATACAGTTGGGAGGACCGGGCTATGGCAGCTACTGAGGAAGTATGGCTGCCCAGAGAAGTTCACAACAATGATCGAGGCACTACATACTGGAATGATGGCAAAAGTTAGTGTTGAAGGAGAAGTCTCGGAATCGTTCAGTGTCACAAATGGGGTCAAGCAAGGTTGTGTACTGGCCCCCACGCTCTTCTCCATCTTCCTATCAGCAATGCTCGACGAGGCTTTCCGAGACATGGGGGATGGCATCTACATACAGTCCAGACAGAACGCTAACCTATTCAACGTCGCACACTTCAGAGCAAAGACCAAGACTACTCGGATACTGATGAGAGAGCTGCTATTCGCAGATGACAGTGCACTGGTTGCACACTCTGCTGAAGAGATGCAGAAAATAGTGGATGCTTTCTCCGATGCGTCAAAGAAGTTCGGCCTGAAGATTAACATCAAGAAGACCGAGGTGCTGTACCAATCCAACTCTACAAGAACCCGAGAGGAGGATATCATGGTTGATGGAAACAAGCTGAACTCTGTTCTAGAATTCACCTACCTCGGAAGCACTATATCAAGTGACGGATGCATTGACGACGAAATACAGAGGAGGATGGCCAAGGCTAGTGCATCTTTCGGCCGACTACGCCAGAGACTCTGGAACAACCACCATGTGTCCATGCGGGTTAAAGGCAAGATATACCGTGCAATTGTGCTGTCCACCCTCCTATACGGAGCTGAGGCCTGGACAGTGTACAGACGACAGGTTAAAAAGCTACATGCCTTCATGATGCGACATCTGCGTTCGATCATGAGGATAACCTGGATGGACAAAGTGACAAACAAGGAAATACTAGAACGAACAGGGCTGCCATCTATGGAAGATCTTCTGATCAGAAAGAATCTCCGGTGGACTGGACACCTCATGAGGATGTCACCAGACAGGCTACCGAAGCAGGTTCTCTACTCTCAACTGTCTTCTGGTCAGAGAAAGAGAGGGCGCCCTCGTCTCCGGTTCAAAGATACCATCAAGAGAAACCTAAAGATGAGAGACATAAAGATCGACTCATGGACATCACTCTCACAGCAGAGAGACAAATGGAGAGCAAGAGTCAAGTGATGGAAGCAGTCTTTGTCGCTTCGCGACCGACAGCACGATGATGGGCATTTCTGGACACGTTCTGGACCATTTCTAGGACACGAAGACAACGTTGCAATAGATGCCTGTGGCGAAAGCAAAAGTGTTTTCTCTCGTTAACCCGATTCTATTCAAATGTACACACTTGCGGGCGCGCACATTCACGCGCACTCTCTCATAAAAGCATGTGCACTATCAGTTTGTTTTCTGTATTTTCCTTGGCGGATAGTGTCCCAAAAGTCCACCTTCAAGGTTAAAAGTTTAATGTTTTAAAATAACACGAGTACACAGAGAAATACGCGAACGCACCCGCAAACATCCACGAACAGGAAATAAAAGAATTGGCGCAGGCGCAAAAGGTCACTGCTTTGTCAGGAAGTTGCGCATTGCGCAACTGCGGATTCTCACAATTTGTGGTCACGTGATTGCGGTTTCCGCCCAACAACGAGACGACAACGAGAGGGGCGAAAGATGCATAGGAAGGCGAAGTGGATCCGCTGTAGGTAAGTTTTCTCAATTCTTTTGTCGTTTTCTTACTCGCCGTCTATAGCTGCTCGTTATTAATACCCTTACTATTAAATCGCTTCAATGTTGTTGTAGTAAACGGCCACGATGACATCGAGATGTGGACTATAGGCCCTGCAAACTATATAGCGCGCGATACGGCCATCGGATTGGAACTCGGAAGAGGCTTTCATATTGAACGTCGGTCGCAAGGGAATAGACGTCGGATTCAATTCAAGTTATTGAAGCGGCTGCCGAACTGACGTTACAGTGACTTTATTAACAATTATCGGACGTTAAATGTTAGGGTGTTATAGGGTGTAGATCGGTGTAATTTATTTTCGGTAACCATGGTCGGGAGGAGAGTAAACTCCTTTCGCTGTTGAAGCATTGGGAAATCAGACTTCCTCCTCCCCGAAAAGGGTTGGAGGTTCGCCGGCTTGCAGATTCCATCCATGACTTACCCGCCGTCTTCAACTGTCAGTTATTTTAACCAGATATGTATAATATATAATCTAAATGACTGGTTGATTGTTGACGGTGTCTTTTTCGTCATTCGATGTATCACTTTGTTAGGTAATAAAACTGAAAAACTGAAACAAGTGGTATACGTATTTTTTCTTTCGAAGCTTTGTTCACTCGAACGAAGCCTGTATAGACCTACAGATAGTAGACACGAGCGAAATGACAACTCCCAAAATGCGCCGTGACCAAACTTATACAGGTCTAGATCTTCACGTAACCTATATTATTTTGCCAAAATTCGACCCGTTGAGATGTATGTACGTATTAAGCAGTATGATAGTTCACCGTGAAACCTGGTCCAATCGTTATAGTTAGCACCGCGAAGTTCGAGAAAACACCAGGTCTGGTAGTAATACAATATTTCGGGGAGGGGTGAGAGAACCATCGGATCAATCGAGTGCGAAGAACAACGACTGCAGTTACTTGTGACTAGTGCGACAAAGATGTACGCTGGACAGAATAACGAGCACGGAGCGCGACTGCTTGGACTATGATTATGCATCTTTGAACGGATTAGTCTCGCTTAACCGACTCTCGGTCGCTGCGGAACTACGCCGAGAAGACAGTCTGGTGATTATACCGGCGTATATATGCTATCCGTGTGGACTAAACAGTGCTGCCACCTCACGGATGCTGGCTAATCCTGCCGTAATTCCGATTTCATAAACAACTACACATTTTTTTTTTGGGGTTGCTGTAAGTTTAATGTTGAATATTTTTTAAATACAACATTATCTTATAAAAAGGTATACTTATTTAATTTGTTATTTCAAATTCGGCCAATCAGCATCTCTATCCTAATCTTGGCTAAGGCTAGCCTCGGTTACCCAGACTCCGTGAGGTGGCAGCACTTTTAAGCCCCTCAACTCCGCCTGGGATATTAATGGGCTTAAGTTTCTACATCCGGGTAGCCTTACCCCAGATTAGGGTAGAGACGGTGATTGGCTCTCAGGCCAAATAGGAAATAAAAATTCAAATAACGATATACTTTTACAAGATATCATATGAAAAGTATTCAACATTGAACTTATATTAACACAAAAGTAAGTAAAAATTCAAATTTACAGTTGTTTATAAAATAAGAATTACGGCAGGATTAACCAGTATCCGTGAGGTGGCAGCATTGTCTAGCCCCACATGGATAGCATACCGAAATAAGGATACCTTTTTATCAAATAATGCTGTATTATAAAAACTATTCAGAATTAAACTCATATTAACACAAAATAAATAGAAATACAAATTTGGAGTTGTTTATAAAATATATATTACGGCAGTGTCCGTGAGGTGGCAGCATTGTATAGATCACGCGGATACCAAACAAAAGCCATAAATGGTACCAGACTGTCTTCTCGGCGTAGTTCCGCAGCCGACCGACAGTCGGTTAAGCGAGATCAGGCTAAGGCCGCCCTGGCGGTTACAACTGCAGCCCATTAATTTCCTAAGCAGAGCTGATGGGCTGAAGAGTGCTGCCACATGACGGAGCCTGGGTAACCGAGGCTATCAGTCTGTTGCTCAGAAAACATACGGTTTGTATATTTGACACCAGATGGCACCACTGATAAATGAGAGCGCAGACCATAATTACGATAACGCGTTCTAAGTTCGACCAAACACGAGGATTGCGTGTAATGTTTTATTTTTGTTGGAGCGCGTTTGTATCAATTAATACTGGTGTAAGGTGTTGACATTACCACCCCTTTTCAACAAGACTCACCTGATATTTTCACCTGGACCCAAACTACTGGTGAATTGTAACTCCATGGTTTTATTTCCATTTTTCCCGAGTAAGATATGAGACACTGTACTTCCCTTAATATAATGGACTGGGTATCACACCACATATGAGAACATCCATTTGTCTCACCCGTACGAACACGCATTGGCGCACACAACCACACCTCCAGTCATATACATCCGCTCACCCACTCTCTCTCTCACACATACGCGCACGCACGCACGCACGCACGCACGCACGCACGCACACTCACACACACACACACACACACACACACACACACACACACACACTGTGCAGGTACGAACGCATGCATCACACGTGGACACGGATTTATTAGTTTTACCCAATCGTGAATCTCACGTACGATTGGTATATAGTATGGTCCTTTCAGTTACCCGCGCTGGAAACGAAACGGTCTATGTCCATGTTAACAACATTCACACACTTGTTACAAAATTACGGGCACACACAGAGTACTGGCGATATACTTTCCCGGGCTTTCCTGGGTGGTTTATGTGCTAGGAAACCATAAAGCGACATGAACGAAAAAACTGCTTGCACGTTTACGCGTGACTGTAAATGCATTTAACCGTAGATAGACACTGCAAACGATCTGACTTTAGTTGTTTATTACATTCGAGGTCTCTCAGTGCGTTTGCGCGCGATCGTTCCCATGACGTCACGGCTGCTGATGCTAGAACGCTTCTTTCACACAAGAGCGTCAACGTTTCAGAAATCCACCAGACGACAGACACTACCGCAACGTTGCATTGTAACCATGGTATTATGTCCATTTCGAAAACATCAGTTGTAGTGCGGGTATAAAATCATCGCCGAATCCGTAAAACGGCATACAAGATTAAACATGGACAAAGCACTCGATGTCAATGTTGCTGGTTTTCTATTGCCTGTAGCTTAATTAAAATATTGCGTATTAGAAATATACAAAACCACCGAAAAGATTAAAATAGGTCTGTGTGGTCGCCATGCTGGATTGTAATCAATTATGGAATTCTGTCATATAATTTTCATGACCAAACTACCACCATCTCTCTTACAGAAAATTATATCCCATAACATAGGAGTAATTAAATGTTCAGACACAATACGTATAATATGGCCACGTATAGCCATATGTATAAGGTGTAAACAATTATTTATTATTATTAATCATTAATTATTAATTCTGATTAGATGAGTATTAAAAGGTATGCAATATTCACGTTCCGTATTGTTGGCGTGCAGCTGACATTCTGACGGTTTGCTGCTAAATGCACATCTTATGCTGTGCCGCGATATTCAGCATTTCTAGCTGCCGGCTTGTGCCCGAAAGATCCCCTGCCTCTTGCGAGCTTCCGTCGGTCAGCTCCATGATTTTGAAGTCCACGAAGTACTCATTCGAGTAATGACACATACGTTTAATCAGGCAATGGAGTTGGCATGTTTTCACTTCAGCAAACGGTTGCACCGACATATGTGTGTATATGCTACGTAGGCAGCACCCCATCGAATGTCACGGTCAGTGTCACAAAGACGTATTGGGATCCGTAAATTTCTTCTACGGATCTCCCTGCCTTCCGTCGATCTCCATCTGGTACGGGCCGAAAAATAAGAGCAACAAGGAACTCGCATCTCAGCAGTCCAACAAGCGTCTGCGGGTTCGTTCTCTATGAGTGTTGGGAAGGTAAGATCTCCTACGTATATAGATAAATGCGTCACGCTTGTGATAACTTCTGACGGGAGGCGCGAGCAATGTTGATTTTGTCGAGAATAAAGTTGTAATTGTAAGACATGACCAAAAACAATTATTTCCCTATTAGCTAAACTCGAATCGTTATTTTGTGTAATACACCAAACACGTCAACAAGGTCGCCTAAGCAAACCCAGTCGGCCATGGTTGGTTTGTCCTCGTTCGGCATAACCTTCAGCGGCGTTACAGGTTGGACGTGTTTAACGTGACATTTCTTGGCTGTCGTCTTCGATTCTTCGAGTGACGATAGCTCAGTCAGATCATAGTTCTCACATACACAAGAACAGAAAACGTTTGCCGTTCGTTCCGAACTTGTGTACAAAAATAAATAGCGATAAAGGAATAATAAAAAATTAACCGAATAAGTACATTAAACATGGCCTGCCAACAGTCACGGCTCTAAATATACCTAACATTATATAAAGTCCGACTGCCCAGCAAGTTCAGACGGTTTCCAACAGAACGAACCGAAGAAATAGTGAGTCGGGCGGTAAATCTGTCGTAGCTAACGCGTTGTGAGTTTGACTACCGGAAGTCTCAAATCGATTACGTCACTACCGCGTCACTTCACAGTCACGTGATCCCACGGTGACGTCACAGTGGAGTCGCGTCAGCATCTGTTGCCATTGCAAGGAGCGCGTCACCAGTCGAGCGTGTCTTTGTGGAGGGTGAAGCGAGGACTGTGTTCCGAGTAGAACTGTGAGTACCAGCGGCGATACTGGGCCACAAGCGCGTCTTCCTTCGACTTCACCAGCACGGGCTTGCAGGCGTAGCGTTTGTTATTCCAGATCATAATGTCGCGCTCAAACTGAAACAAACCACGGCTCACAATGTAATGAAAATTAGTTAACGTCTATTGCGCCTAAATCCTTAGAAACGAAGTTCTGAGGCGCATCAATACAAAAAGGGTTAATCGATCTCGGAGTCAGTAAACAATCCGGTTGTCATCAGATTGATTGATGTGCCAGGGAGCTATGGTGGATAGGCAAGGTTGTAAAGATGTCTTTAAATGACGGCGGAATTTAGCAATATTTTCAACTGATTTAAGAAAGAAGCATATTCCAAAGAGAAGGCGCACACACAGAAAAAGCCCTAGTCACAATGGTAGTGTTGACTTAAGGGACAACGAGTAAATCGAAGCTGAACAGATTTTCTTACAGAAGTAAGCAATGAATAATGTAGAAGAGTATGTAGAAAAATATTAATGTTGAAAACTTTATGTAAAATAATGCAAAGTTGGACTATTATTTTGATTAGTGTTGACGTATTATGTATAGCAAGACATTTATGGTAAACAATTTGTAATAGTGTGTCCGTAAGAGGACATTTTAATCAACCAGCAAAACTACACAGTAGGTATGACGCATCATCAAATGGTACTAAATTGTTTAGAATTACCTAGGCATTAAATAACTATCGATTTTGGCATTTTTATTGTGACGCTACATCATCGCATCTTTATCGCATTAAAAAACCTCGCAGTGTTTAACCAACAAAATAAGCAAAAGAAAGAAACAAAACAAACAAACAAATAAACAACCGTTCAACGAGGCGAAAAATCAAAGCATTACTGTACCACCAACTTAAGAAGTCATACAACCAGACAACGGAGACGTATAAAGAAATCATATCTACATCTACATCTACGTAGAGGAACCATTCGGTATATAATCCCGAGGTCATAGCGTGGATAGCTCCGGGCGATGAACAGGATGAAACATAAAAACAAATAAACATGCAAACGTTATCCTGAGTCGAAAATAAACTTACAACATCAGAGCGCGCCGGAGAATATAATTTCGGCCCAATGCGCTACTTTGAGCGGTGAGCATTTTAGTGCAAAATAAGTAAGTTAACTAATGGCTTTAGGCCGGCGCGGCGTGGGATAAGGACGCAAGCCGCCCAGCCCTCTTGGGAGTCTGGGTTGGCGAATGGACGTGGCAGGGATACCTCCTGCCGCTTTCTCTCCCAGCGAGGGACGCAGCAGCCGGAGTAGTCTGGGCTAAATATGGGTGGGGAATATTAATAACGGGACAATGAATTTGGTCACGGGACACACCGTAATGTTCGGACTGCTGAAGAAAACCGGATGACGCGGTTGAAATACACAGATCGTAAACCAACCAGGTTGCTTGCGAGGTAGATACGTCTAATAGTAAAATAACAATGACCAATAAAACGTTAACATAAAAAAGAATGGTACAATATTTCTTCCTATCACTAATGTTATGTGTATGTAAAAGCCGAACCATCGAGACGCACAATTACGTTGGTTATCCGTAATCCAATATTGGCCAGTGCACTATTGAGACAATATTGGTTTCTAGTGATTTCAAGCAAGCTGCTGTCCCTTTGTTTACAAACGTTACAATCTACTGTGGAAGTATTATTATTGTGTAATCACAGCTCACAAAACTTAAAGCTAATTAATATTATTAATTTTACGTAACTTACTAATAGTATGCATTTAATATACATGTATACATATCTATATACTCACAGCGCCTGCGAATCTAGATTTATAGAGCTATATGTGTGTTCTTCTTCTGGTCATTATTATAATAATAATAATAATTCCGTTGCTTAATATAGCGCTTTTAGCTAACTAAATATCAATCAAAGCGCTTCACATTAATACGATGTGTTCACAAAATCTGAAATATAAATTAACTAAATACAATAAATAAGCTAAGATAACAATAAATAAGCTAAGATAAATAAGTAAATAATTTAAGATCAATAAAAACACATTACTATGATGTGTTGACCAAATCTAAAATATACACTAGTTAAATACATAAGGTAAGATCAAATAATTATATAAATATTATAAAACTCACAAGGCAGCCACTTCGGGCGAACACTAGTTTTAATTGAGGTTATGAGAAAAGCTTTTAACTGAGGTTCCGAGTAACGCTTTTAACTGAGGTTATGAGTAACGCGTCTCATTTGGCGAGTCGGGTTCACATTTATTGTATGTTAGCACTTGTATACAAGCCACCAAGGCGAATGCGCGTATCGAACATTCTACTATAAATAATGACACCATGTGACTACACCTTAGAATAGTTGACCTAGAATTAGATGATGAAGATGTGTGTGGTTGGTCATGCATGACTGAGCCACCATCTGGCCGTGGCGAGAGTTATGTGGAGTATGGTTTCTCGCTGATGTTATATATTTGAACGTTCACGCATGAGTGGTTTGCACCAAGTGAAAATATGTTAATGTGGACTATTTCAGGGATGAATGTGGTAAGGAAGACTACGTTGTCGATAAGGGAATGACCTTATCATCCACACTGGTCATCTGGAGTTTATACTGCTTCCGTATATGTGCGTGCATATATACGGAATGTATGACACGCGCGGAGTGTGCGTAAGATATACACAAGTTTAAAAGACCAACACAGTGGCAATAACACACGACCACAATCTACGATAGATTGCCTGAGGCTAGTGATACGTTAGTGACATACAAGTATTCGAAAACTGCTTGCACTATTGACGACCTTCAATCGTTCCTTGAGATGACGACGACTCTACTAAACAACGTACCTACCTACGACGTGACGACAACTCTACTAAACAACGTACCTACGACGTCGCAGTCGACACGTCCAGGGTTCCACGTATTTGCAACTATAGGCTTTTATTATTTCCAGTAAACTGTAACTTGTGCGTGTACAATTGAACTATTTATCAAACCTGTTGCAACCGTTATGGCGAAGGCAGCCAATTTGTCATCTACCACCAGTGTGAAGTCATTAATTTTATCCTCGAATAATTAATTTCCAAACATGAAGTTTAACTATGCCAATTACCAAACATATTCAAAGAGAGTGCGCCTCCTGTTTTCATATTTATTATATATTTTGTATTGCGCAGTTATGTTATACAGTATAACATGCATCTATTATAAGGTACCGAATACTTAAATATGTTTTAACGAAGCAGAACCAACTATAGAACTTAGCCGTTCAACGTTTATAATTATCGCTTCGCTGTCATTCAAATCGCCGCGTTGTCACTCAAAGTCCCGAACAGCGAGCTCGGATAATTGACAGGAAGGTTGTCAACGGGGGCGGAGCTACATATGTCAGTGCTAAGCGGGTAATCTGGCTGTTACCGGTCACGGTGACCCTTCTTCTCAGGGTAAACAACTGTTGCGTCACGAATCACAGCATTTCACCAAACAAAACTCCACAATAAGAAGTCAGGAGGCGCACTCCCTTTAGTTAGAATAGTATTTTGTTCGTGCAAACTATATTCACTGCTTACCATGGTGGCTTCCCCGAAAAGGTACAACTTGGCAATGATGGTGGGGATCCTCCGCTCCATGTAGATGTGGTGAACCATACGCTGCATTAGCGGGCCGACTGGCGTGAGGGCTTGGAGGAAGGCACCTCGTCCAAACGGCGTCTCGAACGTCAAGTAAACGATGCCCGGTCCTATCTGCGGAAAGTCAACACCTCACGTAACAACGGACGGAAACGAAAGACTCGACGAAGCGGTGAGACGGCCGTTTTATATTTACCAAATAGTTTCACAAAAGGAGACGAGGAGAATGTTCTAAATACGACACGTGAACGCTATTGAGGAAGGGCTGAATTTCTGGAGTGGGAAGATTGTAATGGGACATCAATGGAGTAACGGATGGAACATATCATCGTGTCTATAGAGAAAGACATAGGTTACAACAGCAACAGTCTTCAAGACATATTTATTTAAATTAGCTTACTTCCAACGAGGAACTGTTCTGTGTGATACTCTCATGATAATGTATTTTATTAATCGTTAATTTTATTAGTATTATTTTATATTTTATGACAAATATATATATATATATATATATATATATATATATATTCGTTTTAACTGTTTTATGATTCTATGTACGTTTTATTGTAATGTGTGTACGCGCGTATGAATAGGTTGGTCACGGTGATACGGCGCTTTAGAAATAATTGTGATAATAATAGCATTACGTGGCTGCCCACGCTATTTGCTCGCCACCCTTCAGGTGCAACGTCGCTGTCTGTGAATGCTCAATATTGTCTGTATGTAACGTTGTTATTCAGTCGCACCTGATTCGCCAGGAGTGTATTCACCCCTTGGAACTTTGTGATATAACGTTTGGCAACACGGTAGTAGTCGTGACATTGTGGTGAGGCCACATCAACCGAAACGTGTCAACAAGCACCTCCGATGAAACTAACTTACTGAATTGCCCCCGGGCGAGTTAAGATAACTCTTATCGGGGTCATCTTGTTTAGCCCGGGGTTCACAAACAGTAATTACGTCATGCATGTGTTCGGCTCAACGTGGAAATGACAAAGTCGCGCAACATAGCGCAATTCCATTCAATAGTTCTAGCGTGCAACAAATAGAGAACATATGTCGAGGTCATTTAATGTCGTTGTAAGTGCAACTCGGGGTTGTGGGAAAATTTGTTTCTTAACCGAATAGAAGCAGCACTGTTTTTAATTAACTATATATGAGGGCCAGGTTGGTGGATATGAACTGGTGAATGAATGAACGAACGAACGAACGAACGAACGAACGAACGAACGAACGAACGAACGAACGAACGAACGAACGAACGAACGAACGAACGAACGAACGAACGAGCGAGCGAGCGAGCGAGCGAGCGAGCGAGCGAGCGAGCGAGCGAGCGAGCGAACGAACGAACGAACGAACGAACGAACGAACGAACGAACGAACGAACGAACGAACGAACGAACGAACGAACGAACGAACGAACGAACGAACGAACGAACGAACGAACGAACGAACGAACGAACGAACGAACGAACGAACGAACGAACGAACGAACGAACGAACGAACGAACGAACGAACGAACGAACGAACGAACGAACGAACGAACGAACGAACGAACGAACGAACGAACGAACGAACGAACGAACGAACGAACGAACGAACGAACGAACGAACGAACGAACGAACGAACGAACGAACGAACGAACGAACGAACGAACGAACGAACGAACGAACGAACGAACGAACGAACGAACGAACGAACGAATGAGTATTTATTTTTGGAATCGAACAAAGCACATATGCAAACAGTATGTTTAAACTAAACATGTAACAATCAATTATATAATGTACGATTCCGGGCAGAGAGCGGTGCCATTTAAGGCTGTTACCAGTTGGCATAGATGATAATAATTATTATGAAACAATTTCTCATAAATTAAACTGGTCGCTGCCAATTGTTTATACATCGTGTATAAACAATAATGTTATAATAGTAATTTCAAATGCAACGATTTTCCGAACAAGTGAAATGGGGACAAAGACCTGATAACAGAACATCTCTCACGGAATAGAAGATTCACTTGACTATAGCTGCTATCCATGCATGGTGTGTATAAACCAAAGAATTGATTGAACAAGGAGAAGCATGCTCAGTCACATAACAGGTTTCATGCTTAAGTGTACATGTTACAGCGGACAAAATAAATAGACGTTTGGCCTAGTGCTTAGATAGACCTTTGGTATTTGGCCGCGCTACCCCTGCGCTGGAGTGCCCCTTAGACATTCTGAAATTCTGAACATCCCCGTAATTGTTTTCTCACCATGCAGTGAAATTTTGAACGCCGCTAAACTTGTGAACAGCACCCCTTTTGTCTTCTGCTGTCGTGCCGAGCTGAAGCCCCGGCTCAGCCCAGTCTGTTAGTGCCCGAGACTACCCTTCTGACACAAATGTCGGTTTGTGCTCTCAGACTCCCATCTCTGGACCCACCCCTCCAATGAACCCCCTTAAATATGCCAGTGGCTGCTATTTGATGTCAGACTTTAGCCTTCTTCGACTCTTTTTCCAGATGTCCCCGAGATATTTAGTAGAGTCGGCGTTGACTGGCAGAACTGCATTAAGGTGGGCGACGGTTCGTTTATGGGACCGGCTTCCCGCGACTTCCTTTCCGGCTAACTCGGCCCAGCCTCTGAGGCCGCAATAACGTTTTACAACACAGCCGTATACATCCATCTGAAGTCTGGCGTCCATAAATTGCGCTGTGCAACAACAAATAAACCAACTTTCTCGTCCGTCGAGCAGAGCCGTTGATAAACACATTTTCCGTATTTTATTGCGTCAGTCACGTGTTTGACGTATCGTTGCAAAATCGTTAAGGTAACGGAGGTTATCGGAAGGTTAAACCGCGGGTTATCGTCGACCGGTGTGCCATACTAGGAGCTGTGCTGTTTGAATGGACGTTATATAAATTGCCTGTTACGTTATACGTTATAAGGTAGTATTACTTATAAAAAGCCGACAAGTGCATTTAATTGAACGTAGGATAACATATGACATGTGCGGTATTCATGTCATTAATTAACGTTGGACAAGCTCGATAAACGATCGTTGCACATGCGTCACGTGACCAACAACCATTTCTCACAAAGATAATTTAAAGACTATGCCCTTGCAAAGCGGTTTCGCTACACTAATGTGGTATACTGAAGACGGCGAACTCTAGGCTGCGCCACCGATGTACTTCCGCCAGTGTGCGCGGAAATAATGTCCACTCCGATGCGGTATTTTGTTAATTTGAAAAACGCTCCATAAATATTACAACATAAAATATTAACGACCGATTTCTCTCAAACATAAGTGAAACGTCGCTAGATCTGCCAGCGACATAGCACGGTGTTTGAGAATATACACATCATATTATTGTGCCTACCTGACGGGCGAACACTTTCATGTCGAATAGCGACACCCGGAAGCCGAATGCAGTGAGGTGGTGAGTGAGGTGAATGGTGGCGATATGTCGCTCGTCGGACTCAGAGTTCGGGGTCCACTGGGCGTTCCACAAATGTTCTCTGCGAGTGAAAACAAATCAAACAAATCAAACGAAACCCAACAATACACAACATTAAATAGGCAATTATTCAAGGATTGTTAAAAGATACAGTCGTTTCTAATTTCAACATTATACGACTAGTTGCACTTTCGCGATATCGAGGAGTGGGTTTTTAAATGACTTTGAAGCGAAAATCAACAACGAAATAACATGCACTGTAAACAGTTGGCTATCATTAGCTGTCATAGTGACAGTTGTTGTCATAGTGATTTGTGATATACGACTGCCAGGAAATCACGATATGTACATGGCTGGTCAACGATTAATGCTGCTGCTGCTGCTGCTGCTGCTGCTGCTGCTACTGCTGCTGCTACTGCTACTGCTACTGCTACTGCTACTGCTACTGCTACTGCTACTGCTACTGCTACTGCTACTGCTACTGCTACTGCTACTACTACTACTACTACTACTACTACTACTACTACTACTACTACTACTACTACTACAATACCTGTCATTATTATAAGGTAACTTATGTTGCAAACAACAATAACAATAATACTAATTACCATTATTATAACACTATTACATTTAAATGTTTGCCAACCAAGTTCAGGTATGCATCTAGACAAAAGTATTGATCAAAAGAAAACAATCGTACTTAGTATTATATTTTTAACAGGAGTCTTACAACTAGCCTAACTAACTGATGCAGCCGATGTACGATGTACGATGTACGATGTACGATGTACGATGTACGATGTACGATGTACGATGTACGATGTACGATGTACGATGTAAGATGTAAGACGTAAGGCGTAAGACGTAAGACGTAAGACGTAAGATGTGAGATGGTCTACGTACGAGAAGCTCCAGCAGTTGTCATACACACGGCCGAGGTCGATGCCAGACAGGAGACAGGCGCCGTGCACCGCCTTCAAGTGAGCCACGTCCGCTCCGTTTTCAGGGATCTCCTACAAACCACGGACACTGATAATGATACTTGTTGTTGTCGTTGTCGTTGTCGTTGTCGTTGTCGTTAGTAGTAGTAGTAGTAGTAGTAGTAGTAGTAGTAGTAGTAGTAGTAGTAGTAGTAGTAGTAGTAGTAGTAGTAGTAGTAGTAGTAGTAGTAGTAGTAAAAGTAGTAGTAGTAGTAGTAGTAGTAGTAGTAGTAGTAGTAGTAGTAGTTGTTGTTGTTGTTGTTGTTGTTGTTGTTGTTAGTAGTAGTAGTAGTAGTAGTAGTAGTTGTTGTTGTTGTTGTAGTTGTTGTTGTTGTTGTTGTTGTTGTTGTTAGTAGTAGTAGTAGTAGTAGTAGTAGTAGTAGTAGTAGTAGTAGTAGTAGTAGTAGTAGTAGTAGAAGTAGTAGTAGTAGTAGTAGTAGTAGTAGTAGTAGTAGTAGTAGTAGTAGTAGTAGTAGTAGTAGTAGTAGTAGTTGTTATTGTTGTTGTTGTTGTTAGTATTATTATTAGTATTAGTATTAGTAGTATTAGTATTATTATTATTAGTAGTAGTTGTTGTTGTTGTTGTTGTTGTTGTTGCTGCTGTTGTTAGTAGCAGTAGCAGTAGCAGTAGCAGTAGCAGTAGCAGTAGCAGTAGCAGTAGCAGTAGCAGTAGCAGTAGCAGTAGCAGTAGCAGTAGCAGTAGCAGTAGCAGTAGCAGTAGCAGTAGCAGTAGCAGTAGCAGTAGCAGTAGCAGTAGCAGTAGCAGTAGCA
This sequence comes from Oasisia sp. SBJ-2009, assembly GCA_964017155.1. Lineage (NCBI taxonomy): Eukaryota > Metazoa > Annelida > Polychaeta > Sabellida > Siboglinidae > Oasisia > Oasisia sp. SBJ-2009. The sequence goes on from OZ024859.1 coordinate 14,115,284, forward strand.
GTAGCAGTAGGCAAATAACAAATTGGCAAACCACTAGATTGTTTGGCAAGTCTCTATATGACAAACCACTGGAAGTCTCTAAATGACATCTCGAATCAGGTGTTGGATCTAATTAAGTAAGTACGTCGTATGAAGTCATATCAGCTGTCATGTCATTTACGTCAAAGTAAAGTTTGACGATATATCCGCTAGTTCCAAGTTAGTTCTCAAATCAGGGGGGGGGGCATTGTTCAAGCAGAAGTCAAGTCGAACAGGTTCATACGTTATGTAGTTCCGGTAGGCGATCAGACTCGTTGTACCCGTTATTCACCCCTTTGCTTCAAATGATTACTCCCGGCGGTTCTTTTTCTCTCTCGAGCCATCAATAACCCCCAGGGTATGCCTGTGGTACCATTTTGCTTTACATTCACCGGTAAACACGTACTTGGCGGCATCTGCTGAACCCGCAGACCGCCGGCGTATCGGGGCGCACGACTTGCCCAAAGGCCATGCGTGATCTGACAGCAAATATGACATGTACACAGATCGTCAGCTTCACTTAGACCAAACACGCACTGTCGAACAAGGCGGCTCGACGTGCAAATGCGAGTTTACGAATCCCGCCAACTCTAAAGCCGATTGCTCACGTTTTTGCGACCTGCTGACTCTCTTGAAGTTACTATGACGAAATCGGAAACGGAAGTATTTATCAGACCCACATATGTATCAAAATCAACGGTACACATTTTCAGAACTGACATATTTAATAGCTCAGTTTTAAAGATTATATGTCTCGAATAGCAGACAGTACAGTATATACATATATTGTTAAAAGTATTTTGTTTTTACAAAAGCAATCAATTAACAATAACCAGATCATGTACTCTCAGGTTGTTGTAAACAAACAGAGCCGGGGACAGGGAGACTGCCACTAAGGCCATTGTTGGTCACTCTTGTAGCAGCCACGCTATATCATAATTGTCAACAAAGTAATGTTGGATCTCTTAAACACTTTTGGCTCTCTTAAAATGCACGATTGTAAAGTTCTTTCCGTTTATTGTGTCGTTTTATATTGCCTTATCATGTAAGACACAGAGCATGAAATACGGTGTTTCCTTTGATATATTGACTTTCATTATTGGACATATAACGGATTGAAGAAAGATGGCAAAGATGACATCTGGGACCAGTGACACTATCGCTGCCAGCGTCACCTAGGACCGGACGGATACAAACAGCAACAACACGTTATCTTGTTTGGCCACTAAAACGGAAGTGTGTCTTACAGGAACACGCGGCGGCTGCGCGTGGCGGGTCACCGGCCTTTGGCAATGGCAAACTACGGCAAGCGAACAGAACATATGGCTCAAGTCAAAAACAATCAGTCTGTCAAACTCACTGTGCAGCTACACGGCACGTCTGGCGTAAGTCGGTGACCGGAAATGAAGGAATGAGCAAAGTCAGCCTAGGGCGAGACGTGAAATCAGTGAGCTCAGCCAGTGACCTATTTATTGTCGGATACAACACGCGCTTATCAGAAATCATATCTGATTCTTTTTGTTTTGTTTTAATTCCATTCTGCTGGCGTGACGTTTGCGACCGACCTATATAGGGTATGTGTGTAGCATACACTACTCAACAAAAGGTTATAATTCCATTAAATGGTTTGCATTATAACACAGGGATCGCACCCCAAAATGTCTCGTATCAAATGACGCAGTGATCATTTGCAGATTAAATGAATGCAACCATGCTGCATTGACACCACTATCTGTGTGCCCAGAATGGGATATGTACAGGAGGGTCTGTTCTTAAAAGTGACACTTTCATATATTAAGCTATTTAAGGGAATTATAACTTTCTTTTTGTTGAGCAGTGTAGTTTCAGGATTTTTTTTCGCATACATTAGGAAAACGCGCAAAACACAAACTGGGAAGCAAATCCGGGGTGATCAGCGAAAATTGTCAATTAGGCTGCAAAGTGACCCCCTGACGACAGCGACGACGACGGCGACGAC
>OZ024859.1:14127279-14277279 GCA_964017155.1 Oasisia sp. SBJ-2009
ATCACGGAAATCATGAATTTTAATCGATTATAATGGTGGTTGCCATGGCAATAGCGGCAAGTACTTGCGTTTGGCGATCTTGACTAATAATAAAAAGTGCCATTTTTCGCGTAGTACAACCTGTTTGGGGCAAACGGACACATGTGTTATGATTATGCGAATTTAGACAACTTTTCAGATATAAGTGCTTATCGAAACCATGATGTACAGCAATGTAAAATGCAACTCCCGTAAACTACTTTATCGTGTATTATTCTTATGACCAGTCCCCAATTGTCTCGCTTAGACCCCAATGAGCTCCAATCGCGCGGAGTCACGCCATTTATCGTGACACACTTACGGGCCCTATAGCGGACTGCTAGTGCTGAACACGTAATCTTTTATTGGTAAACCTTAGCATAACATAATAATTTTAAATAGAAAAGTTTTAATTTTAAATGACACTTTACACATATAATATTTATTTATTTATTTATTTATTATTAGCTTAATATAATTTTTTTAAAGAGATAATGTATAACTTTAAAGGGCTATATTTTATTTATATGTATATGTATATGTATATGTATATGTATATGTATATGTATATGTATATGTATATGTATATGTATATGTATATGTATATGTATATGTATATGTATATGTATATGTATATGTATATGTATATGTATATGTATATGTATATGTATGTATATGTATGTATATATATATATATATATATATATATATATATATATATATATATATATATATATATATATATATATATATATTTATATATATATATATATATATATATATATATATATATATATATATATATATATATATATATGTTAGCTCCACATACTTGGTTTTAAAGATAATTTATCAGTTTAAAGGATATCTTAGAGATTTATTTATTAGATTAAAATGATATGTTTAATGTCTAATTTATCATAAATTGTACATGACATATTGCATTTTTGTTTTCATAATTAAGACATGTTCCACGTTCTGCCAAGACATGGTTTAGAATGAGATCGGATTATGTATGCATGCACGCGCGCACGCGCTCACGAATGCATGTCGATTTCCTGGGGAAAAGACGTTCCAAATTACCCAACGGCATCCGTATTAATAATACAACGCTTGCGTGTGTGCGTGCGTGCGTGCTCACGCGTGCGCATATTTGTGCATGGGTCAAGTGTGAGCCTGTGCGTGTACAAGATTACGTACGTCCGTCTGTGGTTGTCATGGAAATTGGTAAACTGTTTCCCGGTGTCTTTCTGGGGAAACATGGCACCCCTGGGCTGGGTCTGCGTGTTGTCATGGTGTCTTCCTGTAACGACACACTGAAACACCCTGGATGTCAGTGGTTTCATAGTATGGTAATGTGTCATACGTTCTGTTGAATTCACAGTTAATTATGGTCACGCGTTTAGGTGGAATGTATTACCCGCGGAACGGTTTATTCATGAACATGCCATCAGAATATCTGCGTAAACATGAATAAATAAAAACTTAAATTATAAACTATTAATTATTGTTTTTTATACTGTTTTCAAGTTCGATCTGTTTTAAAACAGCTGTGATTAAACACGCGTACACAAACACACACGCACGCACGCACACACGCACGCAAGAATACCTATATACACGCACGCACGTACGCACACACACGCGTACTCGCGTACACGCACACGCACACCCACCCACCCACCCACCCACACACACACACACACACACACACACACACCCACACACACACACACACACACACACACACACACACACACACACACACACACACACACACACACACACACACACACACACTATCTTACGATCGTAAACAACGCGAGCGCACTTGATTCGGAACCATTACAATGACATGATATTAATATTTTTAAATATCGTAATTACCCCGGCAATATATACTTACCGCGTATCTTTTGAACGACAAGGTCGTCAATGTCACTTTTGTCCTATGACTATGCGCAACGCCAACTAACACAGTTGCAAGCGCTACTTTTGCACTTGTAACACGAACCGGACGAGCGATGAAAGTGACGCCCAAAACTGATTTAACGTTTTTTTTACCGGTTTCGTTGGAAGTATTCTAAGCAATTTAAACAATACATCACGATTGCATTCGTCGTAGAGTATTTGAAATAGTCAATGGCGCCGTCAGCGACTTTGCCTTTGGCTGGTCTGCGATTGGTATGAAAAGGTATCACAAGCGCCCATAAGCACGCCAATTGCGCTCCTTATCCTCTATGGCCATAGCTAACCATAACTAACGCTACTTCTAAGTAACACAAACTAATCATGACCTTAACTTAGCTAAGAGAGGCGCGGATAGTGTAGTGGTTAGCGCATCCGCCTGGTATGCCTGCGGCCTAGGTTCAACACACAGACGCAACAGACTTCGTATATTTGGCTCAGTCATATCCGCATAATGGTGGACGTTCGTATGACGAAAGACACCCTTTACACGGGGACAAGTACTGTTGTCTCCATCACATAGACACCCTTTACACGGGGACAAGTACTGTTGTCTCCATCACATAGACACCCTTTACACGGGGACAAATACTGTTGTCTCCATCACAAAGACACCCTTTACACGGGGACAAGTACTGTTGTCTCCATCACATAGACACCCTTTACACGGGGACAAGTACTGTTGTCTCCATCACAAAGACACCCTTTACACGGGGACAAGTACTGTTGCCTCCATCACAAAGACACCCTTTACACGGGGACAAGTACTGTTGTCTCCACCACAATGACATACTCAAACATGACGTAGATATCTTACCTCAAGTTCTTACCTCAAGACCGGTCAGTAGTTGCCCAAAACTGAGCATTGAAACCGTCTCAAGATTTATTTTCTGATATTGCAGTTCTCTATTGATGTGTTTCATATGTTTTTTTTTTTATCCGGTTTGCATAGTCAAGTCTGGTTGATTTGAAAAATTATAATTACACAGGTCTGTGTGATCTCTCCAATCTCTTCGGAGGCATGACTTCAGTTCGTTTACTGTCCTGGCCTGAACTGTCTCATCTGACAGAGTTCCACATTTTAACTTCTCTGGCCGAAAAGAAGTGGTGTCTGTAGCCAGTTGCTCTCTGGGTTTGGAGTTTTTGGCGGGCATTGACATGAGCACGACAGTATCTAGTCATGCCGTCCCCGAGGGTTGCTTTTAATGTCCGCACTGTCCATCGCAGACATGAGTTGTGACATGCACAGAATCTGCCTAGATGACTGAGGACTTGGTGTTGGAATTGTAGACTCTGCTTTCCTTAATCGTTCTTACCCCGTTGTGTTGGTCCGTTGTCCTCGAAACTATGTCGTAAGTCGCACGAGGTGACTTCGAAAAACATAATAATAACAATGATAATGATAATGATAATGATGATGATAATGATGATAATAATAATAATAACAATAATACTGAAAATAATAGAAGTAGCAATAATAATAAGCTTTATTTAAATGCCATCAACTCCGGAACTAATAGATGAATTTCTGTGGTTTGCAGAATAAGAATCAGGTTCCCGAATCACCTGAAGCAACAAGACCGACCCATTCACCGTGTGTAACGACAGCGTAACAAATATTTCTGGGAACAACAGCATAGGTCGGTGTGCTGGAAGACAGAAGGGCGCTACGTTGTAATGGGTTGTGTATTTTTATTGAACGGGCGTTCGTAACTGACATGACATCGCAGCAGGGCTGCGAAGTAGAAAGCCTTGTGCACAAATAGCTATGACGTCATTGCGACGGTTGCACGTTACATTCTTTTTTTAAACATGCTATCGTTAATATTTCTTCTGGTTTGACTCGTCTTATTCGTTGAAAGAGTTCGTTAAACAGAAATAAATGCGTAGGTACTAATCACGTAATTGTGTATCCCCGTTGTTATTATTATATAAACGTGACCACAGATGGTGCGGGACTCTCACCACGTGACCACGGCGTCGATCGGTGGGGGACGGGGGGGGGGGGGCGGGGGGGACGCGTCCCCCCCACTTTTCAGGGTAGGGCGGACAGCATAGGAATTATCCCCCCCCCCCCCCCCACTTTTCAGTTCAGAACAATTGCGAGGCATATAACCTGACTCAACACTCCTCTCTCTTAGAAGCCGCTACATACGACAAACTAGACAATAAACTTGTGATATCAAGTTCAGCAGTTATTTATCGCAAATTAACACGAGGCAAACAAGTTTTCGGGCATGTTTTGCTGTTAGTGCGCCATATTCCGTGATAGTTATTTAAACAAACGTAATATTTTAATGTATTAAACGACATTTTAGACAACTCTTCACAGTAGTCATCACAGGAGAGTTATCGAACAGCCCGTGGCATTTATACAAAAAATGCTTTGTTATTTCGCTGCACAATGATGATTTTAAATTTGTCGCGGATACGCAGAAAGGCCAATCGGAAAGTTTATAACTAGCGGAAAAATGTTAGCCGCTGCTGGTGTGGCGGTCCAGAACGTCGAGCGGTCCAGAACGTCGAACGTTAGAGGTTCATGTCAAAGGTTAGCGGTTCACGTCTCGGCGTCGTGGTCGTTGTATAGATAAATGGCAAGAACACGTGCGCGCTGGAAACTGTAGTGTGTAACGTAGAGGGTCGAAAGGTAGGTCGTCGCTACAGCGCGCAGAAATGATTTATTATATAACACAGTCGCCGCGGGGTCATGAACTCAGACTCGACATTCTGGCGCGGGGTTAAAGTTTATCGGCCACCTGAGGTCACCTGAGGTTACGCCAGTTCAGCGCGCATGTGCATACGTGGAACGACGTTCTGGACCCCTCGACGTTCTTGACCGCCACACCGGGCTCTATAAGTGTACAACCTTGTGTTGATATTATTAATAGGCTCTAGCCATCAAGCATATTTTAAATGATGACATTTGTGTTGCACCTTTACCCCTCGCCTCGCCGGCAGAATCGGCGGATTCCTGCACTTTGTGTAACATAATATTCCCACTTGATTGATGACAAATTTCTTTGCCAAAATGTTGGATTGGGAAGTTCTACACTGGCACAGCATGGGCCTCGATCGTTGGGGGACGAAGGGGACGCTGACCACTCCACGGCCTGAGAGGGTCAGCATAAAAAATGTCCTCATACTTTTTCAGTTCATAAAACAAATTTATAGGCATATATAGCTAAACTGATCACTCCCCTCTCTTAAAAACCCTACATTGGTCTAGTAGTAAAATTAATAATAAAAACTAAACTTCCGACTACCTAGTGGAAAATCACTAGATAAATTGCTTGGTTGCCCGCAGCCCGCAACTTGCTCTTAGTCCAGTAAAATAGTCATCATGCCGGGCTCTGTCATTTTGCACCCTTGTATTGATATATTGATATATAGCCATCAAGCACATAATAGATTATTAATTTTTGTTTGCCCTGTCACCCCTTGGATTGCAGCCTGGTCTCCCTGGTGGATATTTATATCGCCTACGGCGGAACCAAAGGATTTGTGCACTTTGTGTAATTTGATCTGATTTTAGTGATGACAAATTTCTTTGCCAAAAGGTGGGATTGGGAAGTCATACACAGGCACCCCTGTAAGCTCTACATCTTGTCACTCTATGAATCAGGCAAGCAGTGTTGGGTCCAAAGTCTACCCCCAAAAGTTCAGTGATTGGGGTAGGCCATGGCCCCTCTTCAAATATATGTTGCCAACATAACTACTATAAATAGCATAACATAAAGGCTTTTTTTAGTTTAGAATCAGCACCAGACCAACAATGAATTATGTTTTATATTAAAAAAATACTTATATGTGTATTTCAGGTCATATATATATATATATATATATATATATATATAATGATATATATATATAACATATTATGATATATATATATATATATATATATATATATATATATATATATATATGTATATATATATATATATATATATATATATATATATATATATATATACATATATATACTATATATATACTATATATATACTGTATATATTACATATATGTGTATATCAATTGTTCCCCCGTCCCCCTCCCCTTTTAAAACCGGATCGACGCCCTTGCGCGTGACATTCGTTGTTTCTGCCTAACGAGTAACGACCAGTTTTACGTACGACATTGAAGAGCGCGGACGTGTTTCATCGAACGTTTCAGGACTGGACTTTCACTCGGGACGTCTTGTTTCGGAAGCGCGAAGACCTGCAGAACAGCAATCGGGCTCCCGATTCACCCGAAGACATAAGACATATTATCATTGGCCGACAGCATCTATCTTCACTCCAATGTTTCACATCGATGACATTAGTGGCGAACGTCGACGGAATGGGACGGGATTTTCGGACGCGTTCAAGATGACGAAGCTTGTATGGACTGTGACATTAGTAATTATTGGACGTTAGCAATTAAGTAATTAATTAAATAATTAAGGTTTGAAAATGTGATGTAACTTGTATGTAATAAAAAATTGGAATAGTTATGCGATCATCGAAGATGCGGCCATGCGGGTCTAAGAAACGAGCGAACTAGATTTCGCTGTTATTGCCATATTGGGGCCGCCATCTTAGCATAGCCTCTGTTTCGATGTTTTGCCATATCCCGAAATGCTCCACTCCGGCCACGCTACCGCTGGGTGAATCGGTGGAACTGTACGCAACACCTACCATCGTCATCAAAGAATATACCGCGCGCCAAGAGCAGAGTAAGCAGGGTGGGATTACCAGTGAGTTGGGGAAGCAGCAATAGGCACCATGGATGAGGGCGCAGGAAAGCAAGAGAAGCTGTCAGACGCTGCAATTTCGGCGGGGCAGACTTATGATTGCAGCCACAATTTGTCAATAACACACACACACGCACGCACGCACGCACGCACGCACGCACGCACACACGCACACACGCACCCATACACACACACGCACACACGCACGCACGCACACACACAAGCGTCTCAAAACACTGGCGGGGCTTAGACCATTGGCGCAGGAACAGGGGGTAGCTGACCCCCTCCCTGCTAGTAAATCAGGAGTTCCGAAATAGAAAATGAAATACCAGAGAAGCCGTTCTGAGTTTGAGAAGTAAAAGAACCATGGAGGACGACATGTACCCTGGCAGTGACCACCTTCAGTGCCAGCATATGTATAAAAGTCGGCTTGGCGTAACTGTTCTCAAAAAAGGCCCATCGGGGGGGAATTCCCCAGCTTCTATCTAATAGCTCTGGTCGAACTTTGGGAGCGCCCACGTGACACGAATCTATGCTGGGAGATTGGCGTTCGCTGTAAATAAGTTCCAACGACAATGCACTCTATCTCAGTATACGCACATTGACCTCTATACAAGGAAGACATTTATGTAGTGATCCACTTTTCGCAAATGCAGTCTGACTAATACAATTCAATTTGATTTCACCCGCTGCGATCCTAATGAAATTGGGTATTCGGATTAAATCGCGCTGTAATGATTACATAATAATCTTCTTAAAATAAGCAGGGTATAATCCATGCGATTTGTATGGCTACTACTCATAAAACTGTGCTCGGTCTAAGAAACAGCTACAGGTCTCAAGGGGATTGTTAAAACGTGTCAATCCCGAGAGCAGATTAATAATTTCGTAAACCAATGAATCGCACTATCCAGCAATGACAATATCATAACAATGTGACCAACAGCACGATTTGTTCGCTGACTTTTACTGAAAGAGGCGCCATTTTGGATGCGCTCAAGTTGCTGCGGTGTAAGGGCTATGACATTAGTTATAATTGTTGGAAATATTAAACAACCTATGTTTAGATCGCGGGACAATGAACTAGTTTTGCTGTTTTAACCACTTGGCAAATCACACCTCGTCCTTCCACGTCGGATTACGAGGCTTGGCAGACAGCGTGCAAATTCTGTTTACGGGTACAGCATTTTGTGAAGATAATTTTTTTCATCTGTTGTGCGACACAAGAGATGAGTAAGTAAAGGCAACGGCCCACATAAGTATAGCTAGGACGATAACACTGGATGCCGTTCACATTTCCAGAAAATGCTCGATGTCGATCCGACGGAAATGCAGCAAGGCAAATGCCGTAGGTCATTGCTGTGTGTTAACAATGCGTGACATTTTAATTTCAGTTACATATTAAGTAGTTAACTTGGTAGTTAACTTAGTGCAAATTTCACTTAAAATAAGATGTTTAACCGCAGTGGACACTGCGTCAGCCTCAGTGCTTCCTTCCGGCTGATTACAGTCTTTGGACATATTGTGGTGAAGCTGTAGTTTATTCCTGTGGAGTCCTGATTCGCGTTGGCTATCATATATTGTCTTGCATACTGACTATGACTTCTGTCTGCCAGTAGCGTAGCCAGAGGGGCCATGCCCCCCCCCCAATGCCGGAAAATGTTGATGGTGGGAACGGAAGACCAATAACTGACTGCCTGGTTCATAGAGTCACCAAGTACAGAGGGTATAAGGATGCTTGTGTAAGACTGTCCTTCCCAGTCCTACCTTGTCGTAAAGAAATGTGTCATCAATACGATTAAGTTCGGAATGATCCACTTCTGTTGCTGGCTGCAGCCCAAGAGGTGAAAGGGCAACGAAAATGTCATCATTCTGAATGTGAATATATATTTAGGTTTTCAAATAATAGTTACCCGGATACTATATTAAGGTCAAATTGCAGCAAAGCGCACCCCTTTTGAGGCAAACATGTTTTGACCTATTTATTTTCGTCCTAGGGAGAAATGGTTAATACAGCTACATGCATTATATGTTATCTAAATATCATCGTAATTGCAGAAACGCAGCTGCGTCACATCAGCGAAAAGATTACTTTTAATGAGCGTCCGCGTCATCTCTTAAATTTCATCATGTGGGGCAAAGCGCACCCAGGGCGCACTTTGCCTCAAAAGGGGAAATTTGACAAATAGTTCATTTCATGTTTACCGGTATACGATTCTATACTTTACTAGTATACGATACTATACTTTCATGTAGATAATTTGCATAATTGGTTACTTACCGTGTATAGTCGCTAAGTACGCCGAAATCCGTTCAAATTTTTACAGTAATATGGACGAAAACTGCTAATTTGTGTAGCTTACTTCGATTTCTGTGTTTCCTGAAATAATTGCCACCAAGATGGTTTTGGCAGCATAGTGCTCCCACAAAACGGTAGAAAGGGCCGCTAAAACGTATTTCTTACGATATAGGTGGGGGTGCTCTTTGCCCCGAGAGGGTGCGCTTTGCCCCTCTCTACTCTATGTAGTGACACCCACGCTTCAGGTGCATGTAAACATAGCGTAACGGGAAATTACAAGACAATTTACTGTTGATATTCAAGTGACAACATTTGGAGAAAATTGGATTTAACATTATGCCAATACCAATCACACAACTGGCTATGCCTTTACATAAATTTATATTACGTTTCAAACTACAATTTAAAATTACCAATATTTAAAAAATAAATTTATTATGTGTCAACTCCTATTTACTAACACTCCAGTTTGTCGCAAGATGACAACTCTTTGACAAAACAGTTGATACGTATCACTTAAATATGTAAACATGTATGAACAATTAATTTATTTATTGCTCATGATTATCATCATGATAACAGCAATAATAATTTCACAATGGTGGCGCCATCTGCTGATCAAAATTATCTAAGGCTAGTAAATTTTCAGTTCCTCTAACGCAGTTGTCGTAATGTTGCCAACATTACTTGACTAATGTGATATGGATTTCACCAAATAAGCTTGACAGAAACTGACTATTTCTTCATAATCTGTCTTCAGTTGCTGCAATTTTTTAAGTTAATTCTGTATTCCATTTTTAAACAACTTTCAATGTCCTCCAAATTTTCTATTCCATTTGCAATATTATACTTATAGGCCATATTATTATAAGAGTTTCTGATTCTACCTCAAATCAGTGTAACAGCTACTGAAGACATTGACACACAAACTGTGAGGATATTACACTAATTTACTATTGACACAACAGACGAAATACAATACAACATCACCTTTGATCACTTCATACAGCCACTGTACAGTGTTCTGTCTCATACTACGTTCTCCAGCAAATCTGTATTCAATACGTGAATCTTTGGCTACCAAGAAACCAACATTGAAGGACAATCATTCTGCTTGTAGCCTCTAGCAATTGTCCACCTTTGTACGACAATGTGGACAGCAAGAACCGTCTCCTACAATCCACTAAACCACAATACATTTTAATCAAAGTGGACACTACTGATCAAAGCCAAGTCAGAGATGTTATGCCAGAGTAACTGAAACTAAACATGGCAGTGGTAAGCAGCATGTCAGACATCACACCCGTGAATATGTCGTATTCGTATTGTGAAATGTCTCAACAATATACTACAATAAACGGCTACGATTGTCAGTGTTTTATATACAACATTGGTTTAATAAATGACAACATTAAACAATGTTTTCCACAAACATATTCATGAATGTGTATCATAATCAGATATGATGTCTAACTAGTGATGTAGTGTAGCTTACGGTTTCTTACAATTAATTGTGTGAAGGCAGTTTGTGCATCGCCAGCACAGAACAGTTTGTAACACTGTAACAAAATTTCCTAAGTACCCAATCAGACTACACAATATCGGAAACATATAAAATGACAGGTCACAAAAAGGTCATACGACAATTCTTGTTATTGTGAAATACACTCTCCTGAAAATCTGTATATATATAAATATACACTTTAACATAAACAATGATTTTTTCAAAGTATTACTACCAAACTGACATACACCCAATCTACCACACTTTTTGCGTCAATTCACCAGCTATTGTGTCAGAATACCTGAACATTTCTAAAAAAGGAATAGGACTGATAAATGTTCTCTATTTGTCAATAATTTTAGAGTAACAGTACACTGCAGTTTTCAAACAGAAAGTCAAAATTGCACCATGACAACAAACAAATGATCCACAGTGTTCAGAATGGCTTCACAACAACACTCTTTATAGATTCACTGTTTTTGGCAATCACTCTGTGATATTTTACATGTTGTCCGTTATTTAAAATGTCAAACACAGTACATCGTTATTAGGTCACTCACTCTGCACAATCATAAAGATAGTATCTGAAATGACACTCTGTTGCAGTATTTCTGAGGTCAAGTCACGCCCTGGACTAATCATTGACAATACGTTGGCCCTGAGCAACCAATCTTTTAGTATATAACGATGTCATTTCCAGCATGGTCTTATTTAACTATTACCACTAACGGCTGCATATGAACCAGTGTACATGTAACAATGTACACGAGAAGACATCAATCAGGTTCGTACCTGGAACTTTCCTGCTTTCGTCAGATATTTGACTCCTTTGAAAGGCTTATATTTCTGCAAAGAAACATACAGCTTATTATTAAAATTGTTTTATTTACGTGAGCCAAACAAAATCCTATACTTTTATATAATTCAGCATCATCACGGTTGGTCAAATGAAAGAGGTAGGGTATTGTTAGCATCGACAAGTTTATGATAATTAATTAATGATGGTTTTAAGGTGTTCTGAATGCATCTTTTATTCACTTTATGTGTGCCAGCATTCTTTACCTATACTCAATATAACGGAGATACAATACCAATGTCCTTTTGCTGGTGATGGTGCTAACAGGAATTTTGAAATATCTGTAAGTTAGCCAATGTCATTTACATATCCCAAACATATATAACCTGATAATAAATGCAGGCATTAGTTGAATCCATTAGTTCCTGATTGGAGATTCACTTCAATGGTGATTTTCAGAAATACTACCAATATTTCTTCTCCCCTTCACTTCTCTCAGATACTGGATGGGGCCCTTTGCAAGGTGTTTAAAGTCCATTGAGAATTTGTGAGTCCACAACAGGTTACACATTTACCCCTTGTGTGGGATCTTTTACTTCTGCTGGCATAGACACCAGATAGAATGGACCACCGGCTCTTCCGAAAGACACAGGCAATGTGAGGTGAATGAAATTGCCTAAGTTTCGAAACGGCGGTAGGTGGAATTGAACCACCGTCCCCTCGATTGACAGTCCGGCGCTCTACCGTGCGACCAACGCTCCCCACTATTTATTATGCCGTTTATTCTGGAAAGCTTTGGTTGTAACTGATCTCTGCACACAAACCAAGAGTGCGTGAAGCACACAGTGTTTGTCTTACCTCGCCATACATGTCCAGTCTGTTCACTTTGAGTCCTGACGCAGCCAGCTGGCTGATGCTGAACTGGACCTGGACGTAAATAATAAATAATAATAATAAAAGCATTTATATAGCGCCATAAATCCAAGTTACCTTGTTCGAAGGCGCTGTTACAACATATCATAGAAAGAAACTTAAAGTAAAAAATCATAAAACATGGCATCAAATATCGAAATAAATTATCATAAAAATACACATACTAATAATAATATAAAAAAAACTTATAATAATAATAATAGTACATATTATGATTGCAAAAATACTAAAAACAGCTCTGAATAATAAATAAGTAAATCCTAAAAACTTAAAACGTCCGTCAGTGTTCAGTGTTCATGAGTAAAAAGCTCTTTTGAATAAATAAGTTTCAAGGAGTCTTTTGAACTGGTATAACGAATCACATGTTCGCATATTGCGTGGTAGATCGTTCCATAAGTGAGGAGCAGCGATGCAGAACGCTCGATCACCGAACTGGCGGAGATGTGCCCTGTTTACAACCAGTAGGGACTCTGATGACGTAAAGACAAGGACCAGTCAACAACTGACACTGGGCGGCAAAACAACGACTCAACAATGTTCATGGACACTCTACTCAGACGTGGACACAATACATCATGAGAAATATAATGTGAAATAGGCAACAGCTAAGATTTTGTAGAAATTACAATGTTTTAACCTACGCAGGTATAATAATAATAGTACTAATAACTCGTCAATCTAGGTAAGTCCACACAGGTGCTGACAATATGTAAAATATATATGTGCTAAACCGGATTGATTAAATGTATGATAATAAATTGATATTTTTTATAAAATATGTATATTATGTTTATATTTTTCTAGCATACTGCTAATATATATATAATGTTTGTGGTAAATAATATACTTATTATGTCACTTATATATTATTATATATCATAATATTATATATACCTGGTATATATATATATATGTATATATATATATGTATATATATATATGTATATATATATATGTATATATATATATGTATATATATATATATATATATATATATATATATATATATATATATATATATATATATATATATATATATATATATATACCAGGTAGTATATGTGACCCATCTTAACAAAATGAATCACATGTTGGTAATTAAAAAAATTGAGATATTGGTACCATTGGAAATAGCACAGTTTCAGCTTTCACATGGTATATCATGTAAAACGATTCGTCAATTATAAGTTGAAGTTACGACTCATTTAGTTAAGATGGGTCACATATATAAACTATAGTATGTTAACTGGGTGAATAAACTGTAAGTTAATTAAGACATAATGCATAATTTGACACATTTTGTGTGTCACATGAAAGGTATGTGAGAAAATCACTTACTGAGATGATTGGATTTGAATCCGGTGCTGGGCATCCACTTTGTAACTTGATCTAAAAAACAGAAACCCAATTGACGTATGAATGCAATTTATGTTACTCGTAGAAAATACCTTATATCTTGCAATTATATCATAACTGATAAGTTAATTGCTTATAATTGTGGAGGAATCACAAAGCAAAAATATTTCATATTTATTGTCGGCCATCTTGGGATTTTTGATATATGTAAATTATATACTAATTGCCGGTAGGTTCAATTAAGTCATACAACAATGATTTGTGCACCAATATATAGATAACTCCTTTCTGGTTCAGATAGTGTACACTTTTATATAATTATGATGAACAGTTTTTACAATACAGTTCATTATGTGAACCCATGTCTAGTCATAGTGTTGAGGTCCTCAGAAACTCAGAACTTAAGAGGTTAATATACACTAACTTCATTTACAGGTTTTCATTAACACTTTTTGGATGAAACACAAAACTGTGTGTGTGTGTGTGCGTGTGCGTGTGCGTGTGCGTGTGCGTGTGCGTGTGCGTGTGCGTGTGTGTGTGACACATGTAAACAACAACTGCAAATTTGTATTTCTGTTTATTTTTGTTCGAATATAAGTTTACTCTTGTAATCTGTTCTTTAAAAAGTATATCCTTATTTTAGTTCATAGTTGGCCTGAGAACCAATCATGATCTCTACCCTACAGTGGAGTACGGCCGCCCTGGTGGCCCCATTGGCAGAGCATTAATTTACCAGGAACATGTGAGAGGCTACAAAGAGACCAGTGATGCATCGTTAGTTTCTACACTTACGGTTCCTCGGATGCTGGGCAACTTTGTTGAATCGATTCGTCCGACGTCCCATGTCATCACCTTGGTTACGGGGTCAAATGAGTACTTGCCCTGATTTACTGTCAGCATCACATTCAGTACCGACTTGGAAAACGGGATCTCCAGGATCACGTTCTCAATCTGCAAGACACAAGTACAGCT
Source organism: Oasisia sp. SBJ-2009 (assembly GCA_964017155.1). Taxonomy (NCBI): domain Eukaryota; kingdom Metazoa; phylum Annelida; class Polychaeta; order Sabellida; family Siboglinidae; genus Oasisia; species Oasisia sp. SBJ-2009. The sequence goes on from OZ024859.1 coordinate 14,141,861, forward strand.
ATTTCTACAACTGTGTAGTTGTGTGTGTGTGTGTGTGTGTGTGTGTGTGTGTGTGTGTGTGAGTGTGTGAGTGAGTGTGTCTGTGTCTGTGTCTGTGTGTGTGTGTGTGAGTGAGTGTGAGTGTGTGTGAGTGTGTGTGAGTGCGTGAGTGTGTGTGTGTGTGTGTGTGTGAGTGAGTGTGTCTGTGTGTGTGTGTAGAATTATGTCTGTATGTGCGTGCATGCTCATGCTAATGTACATGTAAGTGTGTGAGTGTGTGAGTGTGCACAAGCGAGTGTAAATGTGCTTTAGCACTGCATCTGTAGGATTGTGGGTGTACATGTTAAAGGACAAAAAAAGGCTACGGCTTCGTGTCATACACCTAATAGAGTTTATACAAAGTAACAATTTCCACATATACTCAATTTTTTAACGTCAGCGGTTTACTCAGAATGTGACTTTAAAGTCTAAAATTCTAACGAAATCCACGATGGTCTAGACGCCGCCATAGGTGAAGGGTTAATTTGGCTTGGCCATTCAGCACGTGGCATTCTATGTCTGACCCTTAACCTGCGACGTTGTTAAGGGTCAACAACTTCGAGTCTTCGACAGTTTGTTCAGTTGGCGTGACATCTAGCAGCTGGTTATAGACGTATATCTAAATCTGTGGTTAAATCTGTGGTAAACTTTAGTAATTATGCCTTCGTGTTCGGCATACGGTTGCAATAATAGTTGAAACAACCGGTAGTATTGAAGCAATGGATTCACGTTGGTGATTTGCGGGCGTACTGTTTGGCACTTTGCGCGGTCCATTTTGAGGAGAAATGCTTTGATGTAGACATGTATCATCAGTTGATGGGATGATTTCAGCGATAACAATAATAGACAACTTTATATTTACCGTCATCAGCATGTTACGCGCGTTACCGAGTTGCAGCCATTTCATGACAACAGCCAAACCCTATGCAGGGAATCTACGTGGAGAGCGCCACGATCACCGTCGTGACGTCATTCTTCGTCTAAGATGGGGTAGCGCATAGAATTTGGATGGCTGGGTGTTAAAAAATATTTGTCTGGTAAACCGCTGGCGTTAACAAATTGAGTATATGTGGAAATTGTTACTTTATATTAACTCTATAAGGTGTATGCCACGTAAAAGTTAACTTTGTTTGTCCTTTAATCAGTGGCACGCACGCACATATACATATATAATGTGTAACTGTTTTTACATCGTTCTTGAGTCATTCCATAGGGAGGGAAGGAGGGAGGGAAGGAGGGAGGGAAGGAGGGAGGGAAGGAAGAACAACATGAAGAAGGAACAGAAGAACGAAAGAAGTTGTCTTACGGGTTTGCCCATTGTCTGTTTCGGTCCGACTGTGATGTCAAGCTTGCCCTGGCCTGTCTCGCGGAATGAGATGTGATGGCGGATGTAGACAGGAATGGCTGCGATGCTGCAACCAAAAACATTCCACTACACACTCCGCTACACACAACACTCCACTACACTCCGCTACACACAACACTCCGCTACACACAACACTCCGCTACACACAACACTCCGCTACACACAACACTCCGCTACAGACATTAGAGACAGGTGGATGAGTGTAAACAAATGCAATATAAAATATGCTAACAGTTTTATAATCCTTCGTGAACATGTTCATCAAGTTGGCAGTATATATATTCCAAACAAATTTCACACTTACACAACTAGCAATGTTCTACTTACTTCTACGTTTCGACCACCATCGGCGGCCTTCTTCAGGAACTGAATGTTCAGTGGTCACTGCTTGCTAGATGGCGTGACAATCTGCTCGCCACGCCATCTAGCGAGCAGTGACCACTGAACGTTCAGTTCCTGAAGAAGGCCGAATGTTCAGCAACTGAACATTCAGTTCCTGAAGAAGGCCGCCGATGGTGGTCGAAATGTAGAAGTAAATAGAACATTGCTAGTTGTGTAAGTGTGAATTTTTTTGGAAATTCTATAATCCATTCTGAATGTGCCGACTGTGCTCCCTGTCCACACCTGCCATGAGGTCACAGACTCGGACAAAGTGTGTCATTTGTATACTTACTACTGGGCACCGATGTGGTATGAGATCAGGCGGAAGCTTCCGTCAGGAGGCACAAATGATAGGATCTTCTCACTCTACACAAAGACAAACAATTACTGAGATGATGTAAACAGCATCAAAGCACAAAAATAACATTTATTTACGCCCAGTTTACAACAGTAACCCATGTAGTATCAAATGACAAAACTACGAACATGCGCATATTCACACTGGTCAAATACAATACAATTATCACAGTTGCTCTCACAGGAGTCAAATAAACTATATTTAACTTATCTATACGAAGGGATATGCCACCACGATGACATATATCACATCTCATTTGCACAGAATAAGAATGAGTGGTCTATTGACATTCTTCCTTATTTTCTAACCACGTGCTGAAACCCTGTTATGATGCCACCATTTAAATTAAAAAGTAGTTTCTTAATGGGAAACATTGGTTGAGTTGCACAATGTTGTGGTAAAATGGAAATACTGACACCTATGGTAAAAGTAAATGGCAATGACACAGACTTGTACGTACTTCCCACCGTTTGAATCTGACGCATGGGTGAAAGCTGATGTCATCTAGGAGACGCGGGTTGACAAAGGACAATGTGAGGTCAGGCATCCCTGTCAACTTCACGAGACAGTCGATCTACAATGACACGTCATCAGTAATAACCGCACTAGGTCCCCTTGCTGTAGAGAAGCACAGACACATGATTCACCGAATGACGAAATATTCCTTGCTGTATATGCCACATGGACACTGGGGACCTCTCAACCAAAGGTGACACTTAGTATTCTGTTATAACACGTGTAAAATATGTACGAACATGACGGCTACACAGGATGTAACTTAACATGAAATATAACACATGACAGCAATGTGTATGGACATTCCTCTGTGGCTACAGTACGATGGGTCTAAACGACTGTCAGTAAATATTGATGAATGATTATTTATGTGACCGACTATAAAAACAGGAAGTTAAAAAAATGTAACACATCCGTGATACAACACCCCAATTGTTTAATGTATGGTCGCATAAATTCACACAAGCTATGTTAAGTATTACATGAGGGAGGTGGTTTGTGCATTGTGGGGAAAATAAAGTGATGCTAGAAGGTATTATGGAGTCTTAAATTATATCACACAACACATATTTTAGATCACCACATATTGGTGTCACCATATATTGATGACTTCATGTATTCTTGTCACCATGTCTTGATGTCACCATGTATTGATGTCACCACATATTGGTGACATCACGTACTGGTGTCGCCATATCTTGGTGTCCCCATGTGTTGGTGTCACCACATATTGCTGTCAACATGTATTAGTGTCACCACATATTGATGTCAACACGTATTGGTGTCACCACATTTTTGTGTCACCACGTGTTGGTGTCACCATATCTTGGTGTCACCACGTGTTGGTGTCACCACATATTGATGTCACCATGTATTGGTGTCACCACATATTAGTGACATCACGTACTGATGTCACCATATCTTGGTGTCGCCATGTATTGGTGTCGCCACATCTTGGTGACATCATGTACTTGTGTCACCATATCTTGGTGTTGGTGTCACCACATATTACTGTCAACATTTATTAGTGTCACCACATACTGATGTCACCACATACTGATGTCACCACGTACTGGTGTCACCACATGTTTGTGTCACCATGTCTTGGTGTCACCATGTCTTGGTGTCACCATGTATTGGTGTCACTGTTTACTGGTGTCGCCATACACAGGTGAGACCACGTATTGGTGTGACTGTCACCATGTTTTGGTGTCACCGTGTTTTGGTGGTACAGGACGCGGGTAGGTGGAAGGCTCTTGAGACCAAAATCAAAACTTACATATCCCTGAATCTCGGCAAACACGGTTGATCCCGACTTGTCAATGATCGCGTCGATCTCTTCGATGACATCAAAGTACGCCTCATTGTTTGTGTATTTCACCCCCATGCGGCGCCAGGGGACGTTGGACAGCTGACCAGTGGGCAGCACCTCACTCACACTGAAAGTAGTTTAGGGTACACTGTAACACATTCGTTGCAAACTTATCAAGGTCTGTACACATCTGGACATTTGAAATTTAAGGCTATTCAAGACTTTTCAAGGCTATATGAAAAATAAATTCAAGACTGTTTTAATGACATCTGTACTTTTAGTCGCAGTAAATTAACATTGAAAACATCAATCCAAATAAATAGCATCATACTCAACTATTTTACTCGACTAAGAACAAAATGTTGTGACCACGATGAAACACTGATTGCCCAATGAGCACACAAGTTATTCTTGTGCGTCGGCTTTCCCTTCCGCCCGACTGCCACTGGCATACATCTGTTAGTTCTTCACAACAATTGAGAAAATATTTTATTTACCATAATTAAATTCAAGACTTTTCAATTCAATTACTTTATAAAATTCAAGGATTTCAAGGCCTTGAATTTGGTCCAATAATGTTCAAGCCTTTCAAGGCCCCATACGGACCCCGACTTATGCATATACATGATGCGTCCACGACGGGTCATTTAGATGCAAAAAAAAATTAAATGCATTGCAATGCATGCATTGCAAACTCCAGGGAACAACCCAAAAATCAGTGGGTATAAATTATACATGTAGTTTGTGGTCTTCCCAATTTATTGTAAAATCCTATATTTTTATATAATTCACACCATCAGGATATAACTTACTATAAGCAGTAATCATTTAACAAATTCATAATTAAGCAGACAATATGATTTCACTTAACACAAAATAATGTTAAACAAAATTAATGTTAATTAGGAAGAGAGAAACAGCTCTAACCCACAATCGCAGCTCAAACGACCAGCCAGAACAGACGAGTCAAGGGAACATTGTATGTTTTCAGCAAATAACAATACATTTTCAAAAAAAGAAACCACTGTCGCGCTTACATTTTTCTGGTCGTTAAAAACGTTTGATTGACGTTTCTGCACATGTGCAATAAATGTAAAATCATCAATGTGCAGCGAAACAATAAAGCATTTTCAGCATAAATGCCACGAGCTGTTCGTTAACTTTCCTGTGATGATTACTGTGAAGAGTCTCTTAAAATGTCGCTCCATGCAATAAAATATTACGGTTTTTTTATAAATCACTGTCACGGATTATGGCGCACTGCAGTCACGTGATTTACGCTTGCTATCAAAATATGCCTCAAAACCTGTTTGCCTCGTGTTAATTTGCGACAAATAACTTTGCTGAGAGGATATATACATCCTAACGAACAACCCGTAGAATTTATACCATAAATGCTTTGTCCTTTCGCTGCGCGTTGATGATTTTACATATATCGCGCATGTGCAGAAACGTCAATCGTAACGATTATAACGCCGGAAAAACGTAACCGTGAAACTGCTCCTACCTGGTAGACTTCCCCGTCACCGTGTCAGTGATGGAGCGAAGTAGGTTGGGTGGCTTTATAAGTTCTTTCAGTATGTTAGACTCGACCGCGAGAGGAAAGCCGTTGTCAAGCATTTCGTCAAGAAGCTGCATGAGTACGTACATATGGAGAAGTGCAGTGAATAAAGCCACCAATGAGATGCTACGTGCCATATATGGGCGTGTGTCCTAGTTGACTCTCAGTATATGGAACACGGTGGGACTTGGCCGAGTTGTTTCACAAACTCCTTGTCTCGAACTCTCTATGTGTTCGAGGTAGGTTGATATAAAATTAGTTCAAAGCTGTTCCTCTTAAACACATTTCCACAAGTTATACTTTACTAATTTTGTGAAAAACCAGTGAAGCCATCTGGCTCTACTTACAACAGCTGCAAGTTTAATAAGCCAACTCATTATGGTGTTGATTTTAAGAAAACTATGCTCTGCATATGAGCTGTGGAGTGAGTCTTGAGTGGTTGCTCATTACATATGAGCTGTGGAGTGAGTCTCAAGTGGTTGCTCATTATATATGAGCTGTGGAGTGAGTCTCAAGTGGTTGCTCATTACATATGAGCTGTGGAGTGAGTCTCGAGTGGTTGCTCATTACATATGAGCTGTGGAGTGAGTCTCAAGTGGTTGCTCATTACATATGAGCTGTGGAGTGAGTCTCGAGTGGTTGCTCATTACATATGAGCTGTGGAGTGAGTCTCAAGTGGTTGCTCATTATATATGAGCTGTGGAGTGAGTCTCGAGTGGTTGCTCATTACATATGAGCTGTGGAGTGAGTCTCAAGTGGTTGCTCATTACATATGAGCTGTGGAGTGAGTCTCAAGTGGTTGCTCATTATATATGAGCTGTGGAGTGAGTCTCGAGTGGTTGCTCATTACATATGAGCTGTGGAGTGAGTCTCGAGTGGTTGCTCATTACATATGAGCTGTGGAGTGAGTCTCGAGTGGTTGCTCATTACATATGAGCTGTGGAGTGAGTCTCGAGTGGTTGCTCATTACATATGAGCTGTGGAGTGAGTCTCGAGTGGTTGCTCATTACATATGAGCTGTGGAGTGAGTCTCAAGTGGTTGCTCATTACATATGAGCTGTGGAGTGAGTCTCAAGTGGTTGCTCATTATATATGAGCTGTGGAGTGAGTCTCAAGTGGTTGCTCATTACATATGAGCTGTGGAGTGAGTCTCGAGTGGTTGCTCATTACATATGAGCTGTGGAGTGAGTCTCGAGTGGTTGCTCATTACATATGAGCTGTGGAGTGAGTCTCAAGTGGTTGCTCATTACATATGAGCTGTGGAGTGAGTCTCAAGTGGTTGCTCATTACATATGAGCTGTGGAGTGAGTCTCGAGTGGTTGCTCATTACATATGAGCTGTGGAGTGAGTCTCAAGTGGTTGCTCATTACATATGAGCTGCGGAGTGAGTCTCAAGTGGTTGGTCATTACATATGAGTTCCATATAGTGAGATGCAACTGTAGACACATACGACAGTGGGCAAAACAGAAATGTCTTCAAGTGTGACAGCGGGGTTGAACTTGTCAATTAATGACAGCAAGTGTATGTTAACCACATAGAGGATTATCACGGAACTAAAGAGACAACCCACAACTGGAGCACTTGGAAGACATTCTTTTGTTTTGCCCACTGGAGAAATAAAGTTTTGACAATGACACCTGTACATGACTAGTGCAGTGTAGACGACAGCCCGCATGAGATGGTCTGTTACGGTAAGGAACAATGTGTGTTAGTCTACTGTAGATTCTGTAGTGCCGAAACGATGTTGCTACTTGAAAGAAGTTGTGCGTGATCAGCCACAAACGTGACTGTGTATCTGTCAATGACAAGTGTATCACCGACAGACTGACACCGGGCTAAGCCTTTGAACTTCATGATACAAAGATTTGAATTTAACCTTTTGTTGTTGTTCGTTTATAAGGTTAAAACATTGTTAATTATGTAAAATACACTGAATATTAAACAAAATAATTAATAAACTGTCGTACTTATCATGTCTTGTAAGACTTAAAGAAAAATAGTTGTAATAAATCCAACTGCTGGGGCATAAGAAACCACTGACTGGTCAAGTGTTTTCCAGGGGCTGAGCTCGATGTCTGACCACACATTTACATCAATACCACGAAGTTCACGCGGCCTTGATCTGAAGTAAACCACCATCACCATGACGTTTATGTGCCCATCACCACTCGTGCTTAGTGCTTTCCCTACAAGTCTGTGAGGCAGACTCTGGGTTACTCGGCCTGTGCTTCATGAAGAAAGATGGTTAGTATGTGTCACGTGACGCCAAGCGAAGGTCACGGTAAGGTCGTGACCCCGGCACTTACGAGGTCGACTCGCCCATGATCTGATCCTGCAATTTACGCAGTAATGACGGCGGCTTGATGATTTCTCGGAGCACGTTTGGCTCCATGACAGCTGGGTACCCGTCATCCAACATCTCATCTAAAAGCTGAAAGACCAACACTCAACACAACTCAGCACAAGTGTCACAGTTCAAAGGTCACCCTGGTAACAAAGTCTCTGCTAAAACGGTTGCAAGCAGATTCTGTAAAACACAATGTATTGAATGACATGATAAAACAAGTTATATAATCTATGAATGCGCCACAAGTTTTTCAGTGACTATTTTTACTGTAATCGAATACGATGGAAACAGAAACCTGTTTTAGTTACTTTAAAGTTTTAGTATAATATGTTCTGACATGTACCATGTTTGTTATAGTAAACGTATAGTACATTTAACAAATATCTCGAATGCCAAATGTTGTGTTCCCGTAAACTGCAGGGGTATACACTCTTATCGGGTATAGCCAACTCAATAGATGTGAAAAGCAAAGGATTTATGCAGCTCACATTATATGAGCAACGGGCCACCAAAACAAAGTCAAATTTAAGTGGACCTTTTGATACTTTTATCACTGAGATTTGACATGGGTAAAAATGAAATTACAACAGGTTCAACAGTGGAGGGTGGCGCTGGATGTCAATCACATCGTAGACATAGGTCACATGCGGCTAAAAAGTGGGCGTATGGTTACTACATAGTACGAACACAGTTTTAGTGATGCATACATATATCTGATACATATATCTGAATTTCCAGGCAAATGCCTTCGGCTCAAACACATTCTGCAAGCAGTTTGTATCACTTTAGGCTCACCTCGTAGACTATTACATAATTGTCTTTGATGGTTGACTCCGTGCACTCGGTGAAGTAATCTTCAAATGTGTCAATGACCCGATGAAGGAACTCGATCACAAACAGTGGTGGAACTACAAATCAACTATTTTGTATCAGATGTGCCTCTGAGTTTGGTTTTTAAACGTTTACCAACGGGTAGATGGAATAGAAGTAATCTACTTATTACTATTACAGTAAATAATTACAAAATAAGTAAAAATTACATGTGTAAGGGTAATTAACATGAAAATTATCAACTAACTTTATGGGGTTGATAAGAGGGATTAAACTGGGTCTCAAATATTTGTGATGTAGGAGAATTGGTCCACAGCCTTAACTGCGGCAAGAGTGTTCAAGTCTCCTCTGGGAACAGGGCAATATCACAGCTTTATGTAGAGATCTGTCCATTTGTCTCTTGGATAGGTAAAATGTGTTTGGGAATTAGGACAGGTAGGAACTTCACTGGATGGCAGAAAAGTGAGATGCGAAAGTCCTCAGAAATCATGTATACTGTTAACTATGTTTTGAAAATGGATGTTGCATGTGTTTATTATTGCAGGACATAATTAATACACATCTGTCTACCACAAAATATATGACTGACAATAATTTGATTGGCCAAGGCTTGGGCCATAACGGAGAAGAGACACTAACCCTCAGTCATGACGACTGCGATGACATAAAGCTGGTTGCGGTAGATGTTGATGAGGTAATGATGAGGCGTTGTGATCACTGGAGGTACGTCACTCGGTGTGGCAGCCTGAAATGATAGGTACAACAATAAATGAATTAAAAATGTTATTTCTTGACATACAAAATTTTACATTTACGACAGCTAAGAATATAAATGTTGACATAAACAAATTAACATTTATGACAGCTATTATGTTGGTGAAGTTAATATTTTACGTGTTTGTACTGTATGGAAATTAGTTCCGACTGTGATGTAATATAATATGTATATATATATATAATTATATATAATACAATTTATTTGTATAGCGCCCAAATCAATAGTATTGCTCTCAGGCATATATGTATATAATAATGTATGTATATATTATAAATCTGGATGTACTTACCTTGGCTTGTGCTTCAAAGAAGTAGTCACATATTGATCGATGTATCACACTCTTCCAGTGTTTCTCCATAAACACATCCCTGGAGAAACAACAGCAACTTATTTATGAATAATTGATACTTCACTAGGTGAACATTAGTTCTATATTAATCTCTTAAACCCTTAGTTTCTTCTTTCTCGGCACTATGACTAGACATAGGTTCACATAATGAACCATATTGTAAACACTGTTCATCACAATTATATAAAAGTGTACATTATCTGAACCAGAAAGGAATTACCTATATATTGGTATACACATCAATGTTGCTTGACTAATTGAAAATAATTAGTACATAATTTACATAAATCAATATTCTAAGATGGCTGACAAGAAATATGAAAATAAGTTTTGTTTTGTCGATTCCTCCACATTTATAAGCAATTATCTTATCAGTTATTGTATCATTGCAATGTATAAGGTATCTTCATTTTATCACTCAGGAAGTTAGTCCTGTCTTTCTCAAATCAGGATTGAAACAGTACATACATAATATCATAGACATGTCACTGTTCATGTTAGCAATGATCATGAGCAAGAATTGCAGTTGTTTAGTCTTATGATTGGGATGAAAATGTGAAATGCTACAGCGATGTTGACAGCCGTGATTGACGTCAGTGATACTTCAGTCCGTTCTGAGCTGTCAAATAATTGGGCATTAGCCACAAAATAAAACTGACTTGATGTTTCTTATCGGCTATCTTGTTTCTTGTCTGGATTGTTGACAGAAGCAATTATGATTATTTTCAATATTCAAAATGTATTCTGATTTATACAGTATCGTTTTGTTTTGTAGAATTTGTACTTGCATATGTTATATTCCACATAGTACTTGTGATGGCAGTGTACACTGCTGATTAGATTTTGCTAGAAAGATTTGTTCTAAACAACTGCAATCAAAGAGAAAGCATGTCTGCAATGTTTAACCATCTCCGTTGGGACTGCCTTGAGAAAAGAAGAAAATTGTCTTGTCTTCGGATTCTCTTGATGTATATAGTATCCAAAACCAACTGATTGCCATTAATGGTAACCATTACCTTACCCCAATGCTACCCGTCACTGGCATCAGTACAAGGCGTTATCATCCAAGTAAATATCAGATTATTCCAGCTCGCATTCAGGTCTACAGCAATCTTTTCTTCCCACGAACAGTCTTCTGGTGGAACGCCCATCCCGGGAACGGCTTGATCCATGATCCAAGCTTTTAGGGTAGCGGCAGTTTCACTCTGTGCCTGTGGTCTGTGTTTTTACTCGCACCTCGTTGGTAGTTTACTCGCACCTTTGATATACTTTGTCTACCACCTTCACACCTGGCACAGCACAATTGTATACACACACTCATCAGCATCAAAATCCAGACTGATTGACTCTGCAGTCATTAATCGCGTAGACGTAGACAACACAACAGACCTGTCACACCCTCTAAAAGTTTGCATCAAATCAACACAAAATCCGTTTTTCTGCAGCAAGTACGTACCCAGATTTGTTTATCATGAACAAGCTGTGAATCATGTTTACGAGTTAGCCGTCTATCTAAAAATAAAGCATATATTAAATACACCGACGCTTCGCTCGGCAACACACGTCAGCGCCGACTTCCGGTGTCTGCCGCAAACAAGAACGGTGTCGCAAAAGTAAATAATTACCTTTCCTCAAGACCCGTCAGGTGGCAGCACTATATAACGGTGGACGTTGAGACCGCGGACGCTACCCCATTCGTGAACAGTAGACACTACAGTGACTACACCTTAACTCACTAAATTACAATATATTTCATGTCCTCCAGATATGGGACACCTAATAGTAATAATGGCGACTAGTATATCGAATATACTATTTTTAATTAGAACAAGAGTCAGTGGCGGCTTAGTCTAAGACTATGTAGTATGTCTATAGGTCTGCATGTGCCTAGGGCCAGGCCTAGCCCTAGAGTAGAGCCCACGAAGGCCAGGGGTTCCAGGGAATACCGAAGGCATATTTTATAGACTGGACGTTCCCGAAACCCAGCTAGCAAGACATATTTGTTATACTTTTGTCGAATGTATATTCTTCATGCAATAATTGCAGCATGGATGTGGTTTGGATACTGCGCTATATAAGAACCTACCTTTTTACTTACCTTGTGTATATGTGTGTCTGCACATGCATGCACATGTTTGTGTGTGCATGCGTGTGTGTATGTGTTTGAGTGAGTGTATACATGCATGTTTTTGTGTGAGTGTATGCATGCATGTGTTTGGTTTGACTGTGTGTGAATGCATGTGTTTAAGTGTGTTTGTGTGTGTGCGTGCGTGCGTTCGTGCGTGCGTGCGTGCGTGTGTGCATTTATTTGTGCTTCAGGGTGTACATGTGTTCTGTATGCATGTAACTTCCTGTGTCAAATTTCAGCAGCAACGTTCCTCATTTTTATCCTTTACACCAATCACATGGCAAGTCAGACAAATCACACAACAAAAAGAATTCATTTACAAATGATTTATTTGTAGAAAACTAATGCAGTAACAGTTACATGTGTCATGTCACCTGCAGTTGATTGCCTATCTCTGTATTCAACATGATTCCAGCACAAGCACCAGTAACCAAGACGTCTTACATACAATGAATGCTCACATCAGTGAAATACACCCTGGGCTGGTATACACTATGCGTCCTGTAATTTTAGGCAATCGTTGTCTCTAAGAGTGGTCAAGACAGTCACAGAGATCTTAGAAATTAAAGCCATGTAACTATATATAGTACTGAAATGGAAAGTATCATAACTGCTGATATGAATCAATAAAATTAAGATAGTTTTGGCAATTTATGACATTTGTGAATGCATTTGTAGTTTCTTTATGGTGACCTTATTCCCCAAAATGCCATTATTAGCCGAGTCACATGACCCTACAGAAGTTTGCAAGCTGTTCAATATTATGTTATATTTTTATAATGAACTTGAGTAAATATGCACTTATTTATATATTATTATTTTACCTTTCTGCTGACAGATTTATAAATGTCAGCCTCCACGGCCCCTCCAGATATTTACGAAAACAGCCCAGAATAAAAATGCTACATAAACATAGTAGAAGAGACAATCAGTAGTTTATGTGTCAGGCTTGTTTTTGATGTTGTGAAAAGAAAAAGAAATCATGACCCAAGCAGACGGCAGGTTCCATATTTAAGAAAGCCAATGTACAGACCAAAACCTGCAGCTTCTAGACAAACCATGTTGAGTATTATAAACTGCGTACAACCACAGCAATGGCTAGGTCACATAATTCTGTTATGATGTCGAGATGGGATTGGACAATCTGAATTTGACAGACAATCTAATAAACATTGCTTTATTTCTTTTCATGTTTTTTTTTCTTTGGCTTGTCTGATGTTGCACAGCTGCACTGTGTGCACAGTGCACAGTGTGCACAGTGTGACAGCTGCACTGATGCCTGGTGATGAGACACCCAGTGCCGGGACGAAGGTGTACCAGTGCCAACATGAAGGTGTACCAGTGCCAGCAACAATACCAGCATGGTGTACCAGTGCCAGCAAGAATGCCAGCACGAAAGGTGTACCAGTGCCAGCATGAAGGTGTACCAGTGCCAGCAACAGTGCCAGTATGAAGACACATTGCCAGTGCCAACAAAGGAATACACTACAGTGTGCCCACAGAGTACATAATTTTCGGCATCAGTGCCAACATCAGAGTACACCATCTAACTGCCTCAGTACCAGCACCAAAGAGCACCAGTGCGGGCATCAGAGTGCATCAGAACCTGCACCAACGTGCACCAGTGCAACTTTAGAGTCATAATAAAATTCCAGAACACAAACTAACATAACTGCCTGCACAAACCATCCTGACCATGTGTCTTTTCTATATTTCTTGCGACTGCAAATGCAATAGTGAAAATGTAAGCAAATTGAGTATTTCCTAACAAGTTGTACTTGGCGCAGAAGAAGCCATTACAGAAATATCCAACTCGCTGCTGCAACCACAATCTGTAGAAGACAAACTTAGCAAACAAATGTCAAGCATGTGCATCCCATTAGTTAGTGGCATGATACATTATTAAAAATATATTTCCAAAGCCCAACAACCAATTAAATATGCCACTGATGTAACTGTAATGTTACACATCGATCACTGTTCGTTGATTGTTACATCATGTTACAAGATTCATCAACATATTTTGCCATACTTTACAATATATTCAGTTTAGTGAACAAGAACATATTTTCTAGTACACAAACTGTATCAATGAGATTGCATTGAAAACATACAAAATCATCAACTCACTGTAGGTTATGATGAAAACATAAGCTTGATGTTGATAAACACATTGACGAGTGGAGTGATATTACAGTTTCCATGACAACTGGTCGTGGTTGACCATTGATATGCAGTGGACAGTGGTCAGATAAACTGTGATACATGCCACAGTTTGCAATTCACGCTTTGAGGATACTAAAATATAACATCTCTAGCAACAAACCAACAGCATAATGATGAGATACACGCAACTTATCAATGTTAATTCATACCCAAAGCTCCAAACCTATGTAATTTACACACCTCAAATAAATATAAAAATGGTGAACTGCCACCAGTTGACGCAATGTACAACTAATAATTTCTGATCGCTGGGTAATGCTGGCAATTATATATGGATAAATATGCGAGACAACTCTTTAGGGTGAATAGAAATCATAAATTTTCCACAACAGTTTTCATTAAACCGTATGACTACCAAGTAGATGGTCACGTGACAGCCAAAGAGGTGGTCACATGACAACCAAGTAGATGGACACATGACAGCCAAAGAGGTGGTCACATGAAAACCAAGTAGATGGTCACGTGACAGCGAAAGAGGTGGTCACATAATAACCAAGTAGATGGACACATGACAGCCAAAGAGGTGGTCACATGACAACCAAGTAGATGGTCACATGACAGCGAAAGAGGTGGTCACATAATAACCAAGTAGATGGTCACATGACAGCCAAAGAGGTGGCCACATGACAACCAAGTAGATAGTCACATGACTGCCAAAGAGGTGGTCACATGACAAGTAAGTACATGCTACAATGTTTATGGAATGTTGAAAGCTATATATTTTGATGGCTCACTCTCTCTCTCGCTCTCTCTCGCTCTCTCTCTCTCGCTCTCTCTCTCTCTCTCTGTCTCTCTCTGTCTCTCTCTGTCTCTCTCTGTCTCTCTCTGTCTCTCTCTGTCTCTGTCTGTCTCTGTCTGTCTCTGTCTGTCTCTCTCTCTGTCTCTCTCTCTCTGTCTCTCTCTCTGTCTCTCTCTCTGTTTCTCTCTCTGTCTCTCTCTGTCTCTCTCTGTCTCTCTCTGTCTCTCTCTCTATCTCTCTCTGTGTCTGTCTCTGTCTCTGTCTGTCTGTCTGTCTATGTCTCTGTCTCTGTCTCTCTCTGTCTCTCTCTCTCTTGTTCTCTTGGTCAATCTCTCGCCATTTGTCCTCTCTTTCTCTATACACACAATGACATACACAGATCAGGACACTCACGCAGGCACACGTAAGGGAAACTGAGATTTATCAAAAATATTCTAATCATGAATCGCTGCACACACTGGCACACACAAAACTATCGCTGAAGTGTTTGACACAAATAAAACCATGGAGATCTATGCACATCTATGAACCTTAATCTCAGACGGTCAGTGGGAATACTACTGTGAGTGGTCAATGGTAACAGATGAGTGACCGGTCCCCCACAGCTTATGTAGGGAATCTAGGGATAGTGGGTGAGTAGGGACTCCCGTCATTCCTCACTGAGGGAAGTGACCTTGACCTTAGTTAAATGGTGCAGAAACAATGTGTGCAACAGTTGTAGTTTACCTGCAATGTACAGTTATTGTACACACATATATACCATGTACAAATCAGTGATTGTACACACATATACACCACACACATATACACCATGTACAAGTCAGTTATTGTACACACAGATATACCATGTACAAGTCAGTCATTGTACACACATATACACCATGTACAAGTCAGTGATTGTACACACAGATACACCATGTACAAGTCAATTATTGTACACACAGATACACCAAGTGAAACAAAAACAAAATACCTATCTACAACGACATCCCTTGACCTGAATCCTGTTTTCTGATGTTGTACACGTTAAATAAGATTTATCATTGGATGCACTGAAACCTTTTTTCCGATGTTGTACATGTTAAACAAGATTTATCATTGGATGCACAGAATTAGAGAAGCCATTAAGTGGCTTGTGACATTTGGAAATAGCAAAGGTCTTAAAACATGGAACATTGTGATGAATTCTCTGAAAATCCTATGATCTGATAATGAAGTGAATCGTGTATGTCAGAGTTGTTGATTGGCTGTAGTACCTGAATCACATGACCAGACATGAACACCACCCAAGTGCTATAGCCTGGACAAATTTGCAGTTGTGTATTTATAGGTAATCCACATATCCTCGACTGTCTCATGATCGTGGTTGTCACGTGACCAACTATCATGTGACATCAAACTGATGCGCTGGACAGACGGCAACGTACACACTTGAAAGTTTGTTCATTTTCATTTTGCCAAACTGTTCACAGTTGAGATATACTGGACCAAATTAACCCGGATCGATTTCATCTTGACCAACTTAGTGGTCAAATCTTTGTATGACGAGATGCTCTAGATTTAGGTGGCTCCGTACAGCTCCACTGGCGTGATGTGGGTCATTAGTTCTTGAGCCGCATCTCGACTTCTGCAGGTGGAGTCAACTGTATATATTCACAAATCACTGCGCGCTCCCTCTCCGTGCGTCTGCTGAGAATCCCACTAGGTGGTGCCACCGAGCCATTGCCGTTTTCGAGTTGATCATGTCATTCCAATGTCCAAGTTCCTCGCCGGCCGTGTTTGAGCCAATCACAACGTGGCCAATGGGTTCGTTTGCCCCGAGAAGATTGTCGTTGACGACTGTTAGTTCTACGATGGTGTCGGCTAGCATACCGCGACTTAGGCTGAAGACAATCGCCTCGTTCCACATCGGGTTCATGCAGTTTCGTATTGTTGATGTCTTCTTTTTCTTCGGCTTTTTACCAGGACACAACAGCGTAACCTTCACGAAGGGATCTGTAACATGTCATCAGATGTTATACACACTGTGATGTATGTAGCAGAGGACAGACTTAGCAATAGGAGTGTGTGTGTGTGTGTGTGAGTGAGTGAGTGAGTGAGTGAGTGAGTGAGTGAGTGAGTGAGTGAGTGAGTGAGTGAGTGAGTGAGTGAGTGAGTGAGTGAGTGAGTGAGTGAGTGTGTGTGTGTGTATGCATGCTTATGCCTGTGTGCGTGCATGTGTATGTGTCCATGCATGTGTGTGTGCATGCATGTGAGTGTGTGTATGCATTGGCTCATGCATGCTGTGTGCATACATACATGTCTTTAATATTTTGTATATAACGTTTGTATAATGAAAGCAGGAATATTTTATCCACTTGCTGATCACATATTAACGACAACACATAACGCTTCCACATTCCATCAGTACTTACACTGATGGTATCTCTTTTATCAAATTTATCATCAAGCCAGACACAGTTCCTTTGAGAGTAATTTCCCCACATACAAGAAGAATCTGTTTTGAGATTCTCCTCATCCTACTCAAAATCCATCCTCAGGCACCTCATCACACGTCTCTACTGTGTCACCCACAAACAAGATCAAAAACAGGTTCATCTCTGGTGCAGCGTCAACCGCAATGAAATCTTCACACCTAATTATCACCAATCGCTTGGTGAATTCCAGGAGTGCGACTCACACAATGACATTTCTGCACCTGTTTTTAGCATCTGCTTTCTTTGTGCCACTCTCTGGATGGGAATGCAAACACAATTATCCACCTTCCAGAAAATACCATTTCACACCGGCACAGTTGCCACATAGTTACAGTGTGGCTCGGAAACGCAATTGTCCCACGGAGTCGGCCTAAGATTACTACCAGGAAGTCGCCATTAGTGATAATAGACTAGATCTGTTGCTGTAATGGACGATCGGTAAATAGATTGATGCATAAAGTATGCCCTCTGGCGGTGTGTCCAGTAACCAATTTGATTCAGGGCTGCTAATTGGCAAACAATAGGGAACAACAAAGATATACATATGATAATTATTTTAAAACTTATACGATGCTAAATATTTCATGTTACACCTGTTTGAGCATTGACAAAATAAGAGTGACTGCTGCATCAGCTTCTCTGTGCAAAGAAATATTGATCAATAAATTAATAGAATAAAGAAATGTTATTAATATTCCTACAATTTAAAAAAATCAGGACTCCCACTGAATAGATGTTGGAAAACAATCAACATCGTCTGGTTTTCTTGAACAAAAACTGATCAATACTGCAGGCATCCCGTCAGATACCAAAGTTAATTAATCGATGAACGAACAATCTCTTAAAAGTTGTGTAATTATGAAATTTGTTTCGAATAATATATACTGCTAACTTGATGAACATTTTCACGAATTAATGAATTTGTTATCAACCATAATGTTCTTATTTGTACTATGAATAAACCTTTATTATTATTATTCAACGACAGTCCGAGGCACTCACTCGAGGTGTGCTTCATCTCCTCAGGGAAGTGAAGGTTGCGCGCCTTCAGCACCGCGACGGTGAGGCGCTCGGCACTCGTGAGGTAGCTGAGTGAGAACATCACATCGCCAAGGTCATCATCCTACAAGGACAAACAGAGTCAAGGTCATGATGCTACAAGGACAAACAGAGTCAAGGTCATCATACTACAAGGACAAACAGAGCCAAGGTCATGATGCTACAAGGACAAACAAAGCAAATCATCATACTACAAGAATAAACAGAGCCAAGGTCATGATGCTATAAGGACATACAGAGCCAAGGTCATGATGCTATAAGGACAAACAGAGCCAAGGTAATCGTACTACAAGGACAAACAGAGCTGAGGTCATCATTCTACAAGGACAAACAGAGCCAAGGTCATCATTCTACAAGGACAAACAGAGCTGAGGTCATCATGTTACAAGGACAAACAGAGCCAAGTTCATGATGCTACAAGGAAAAACAAGAGCCAAGGTCATCATGCTGATAGGACAAACAGAGCTAAGGTCATCACGCTATAAGGATAAACAGAGCCAAGGTCATCATGCTACAAGGACAAACTGAGCCGAGGTCATCATGTTACAAGGACAAACAGAGTCAAGGTCACCATGTTACAAGGACAAACAGAGTCAAGGTCATCATGTTACATCAACAAACAGAGCCAAGGTCATCATGTTACAACAACAAACAGACCCAAGGTCATCATGTTACAACAACAAACAGACCCAAGGTCATCATGCTACAAGGACAAACAGAGTCAAGGTCATCGTGCTACAATGACAAACAGAGCTGAGGTTATCATGCTACAAGGACAAAACAGAGCCAAGGTCATCATGTTACTTCAAAAAAAACAAAAACAGAGTCAAGGTCATCATGCACAAAGGACAAACATAATCAAGGTCATCATGTAACAAGGACAAACAGAGCCAAGGTCATCATGCTACCAACACACTGTGATTACTGTATCAGCCAATTAGTTACACACTACAATTACTGTGCTAGCAAATCACTGACAGTTCAACTGTAATTAATTACAGTCATTATGCATTTGATATACAATGTATCCAGAACATTGTGGCTACACTCACAATCGAAACTGCGTGTGACCACTGTCACGTTTGATCTTTACCAACAATGTTGACAACAGTTATATTTATGAATTACATTACTATATTGCTGCATGACAGCTCACAAATTGCACATTCCTGCTAACAGTTGTGACTGTAACAAAACTACTTCATATGTTCACCATAGAAAACATTTGAGGGGCCAAAGGTCTACAAAATATACGACAGAACATTTCAACACTCCATGTGTTCAGCATCCATTTTGTGATGACCTCATAGAATTGTTACTAGGCAACAGTTCACATGATGGACAGGACACTAATAACTGAACCCAATCCTGTTGATGTATAAACATAATCCTTCAACAGAATTACTGTAGCACTGACCAACAATCAAACACGGCGTAATAACTAGGACATTCAGAGTTTATTCTAGAACAGTCTGTGGTCACGTTTCTCAGATTCCGCACGTTTCCTTTGAGTGCGGAGTGCTGCAGCATGCCGATTGCTTGATATTACATCAAGTCTAATTAGTGTAGGATTCGCGAGAGTTGTATATGCGCGAGCACACATTAAATGTGCTACCAGTCAAATGTGGCTGCAGTACGGGCAATTAATACAGTCGAGATTTGACAACAAGGTTTTCATATGGCTCACATTTGACAGGTGCAAATCTGCTCATTTCAGACTCAAATAGAAGCAGTTGAATGCGTCCATTCTGTCCAAAGTGTGGACTGGGCATAGTTGACTGGCATCTTTACCAGATTTCTGTGCACATTACATTGTGTTTGACTCTCATATTTGTTGATGACAAATTGTATAATAGGTTCAATTTACTCTATTTATATGTGAGACACATACTAAACACTCGCCTAAATAAATAAATACAGCCAATACATATGTATACAAAATAAGATAAGATGAAACATTTAAATGTTTTTCTGTGAGTCAGACAATATCATCTGCTGCAGACAGAGACTACTTAACCAGACAAATCAAGGGCAATTAGAGGTCATTTCATGTTTTCACATACCATAGGATAATTCCTACAGCAGCCATGTTTGTTGACTTTTTAGCATTCAATTTACATTCCATATATACTATACAGTATGTTGCTAAATCTATTTCGAAGTACATTCATGTAGGAACAGCTTAAAATATCTACCTCGAATTAGTGATGATAAAAAGATTGAAGATTATCACAAGTATTTCAACTTTACACACAATTAATGTTAAACTGATGGTGAATGGGCCATTTCTGCCAGATCGTTGATGAAAATTCACATTTTTTAATTACAATTCCGTAAATTGTACATTGAATAATTGTACAAATCCATATCACATTTTGCACTTACTCTGTGCCTGTTCACCACCTAATTCATGCAACAAAATATATTCATATTAAAAAAATCCAAAATGAATCTGGCTCTATTTTCTTTTAATGACACCTAGCCAATTTTTGTAATGGCTACTAGCTCAGTTTTAACGATTTTGAAATATTAATAACATAACACAAATAATAACTGCTCTAACATCCTGTGACAGAGTTGTAGATCTATGCAACAATTATCTTTATGATGATGGAGACAAATATGAAATATTCCACATATGGAGTTCCACATACAGCCTTTTGAAATATTGAACCCCAAGTTCTCCAACCTTCCCAGAAGAATTTTGAAAAAGTATAAATCTATGAACCACCCAATGGGTCTGCTATATCACATGCAAAATGTCAGCTCAATACATGCAAAACTGTGGAGATACAGGCCCAAAAACAGAGAAAGAATGAACTGTTATATTGCACAGATGTGTGTGCTCTGATGATACACTTCTATGAGCATAAGAACATTGGTACTTCATCAAAACAAACGCAATGTATACCAAGTGACCTGTTTGTATTCCAGGAATGATAAGTAGATGCTTCCCAAGAGGCTGCAGATTAACCCGATTAACTCTTACAGAATACATCGGCATGCTGTTACCGTAGCAACCACAACCATCTCTGGTTTTTCTTAAATCGCCAGTAGCTGATGCAATCACACCTATAGATAACTACACCAAGACATCCAAGACTGTCTGTATGATACACCAGCCACAGTCTGTGTGTGGAAGACTCAGCCACTAAGTCAGTAGACACCAGCATGATCACAACCAGTACTATAACCATAGTGATCACAACCAGTACCATAACCATAGTGATCACAACCACCCCAACCTCAACCATGAACAACCACAATGTTGACAACCCATCATAATGACTGTAATGACCAGTTACCACAATGACTTCAATAACAATGACTACAACAACCACAATTACGACTATTACAATGACCACAACCACATTGATGACCACTACCACACTGATGACCACACCCACAATGTCCACAACAACCATGATAATCACGACCACAGTGTCCACATTGATCACGATGACCACAACCACAAAATCCGCCACAATTGTGACAATCACAACAACCATAATGTCCACAACTGAGATAACCGTAACCATGACTACCACATTTCCACAAACATGATTACCACAGTCTTAAGTATCACAACTACTGCCATGACATCATGACCATCACCATTAAATCATCATCATCGTTGCCGTTGCCGTTGCCGTTGTCGTCATCGTCGGTGTCGCCGTCACCGTCACCGTCACCATCATCGCAGTTGTCATCATCATTGGTGTCATCGTCGTCGTCATCGCCGTCGTCATTGTCATCATCATCGTCGTCATCATCATCATCGTCATCATCATCATCGTCATCATCGTCATCATCATCATCGTCATCGTCGTCGTCGTCGTCGTCGACGACGTTGTCATCATCGTTTGGTGTTGTCGTCATCATCGTCGTTATCGCAGTTGTCGTCATCGTCGGTGTCATCGTCGTCATTGTCATTATCATCATCTCCGTTGTCGTCGGTGTCGTCGTCGTCGTCGTCGTCGTCGTCATCGTCATCGTCGTCGTCATTGTCATCATCATCATTGTCGCCATTGTTGTCGTCATCATCATCATCATCATCATCATCATCATCATCATCATCACCATCACCATCACCATCACCATCACCATCATCACCACCAACTACTACTACTCACCTTGAATTCTGTCTGGTTGTAGACGGCGATGCCCTTCCACAAGGTCACCTTCTCGCTGAGGTCAATGCCAGAAAGAGGCAGGTGAACCTGCCCGATGCACTCGTCCCGAGAGAAGTGATCGAAGTCGTAGATGAGTATCTCCAGAGTGAGGCTAGTTAACTGCGATGACGTAATGTCAAAAATAAACTCTTCTGAGAATTCTGGTGACAATGTCTTCTTGTGCACCTGAAATATACACACTAATTATATCATTCAAGCATCTTGTTACGTTATGTAATTATCAATTTTATAAAATTATAATGTTACATACATAAATACTAGTTATTTTATAATCATTGTGACATATTCATAAAGATTTGCAGCCCTGTGAAAATAAGTAGAAAATAAATGGAACAAAGAAAAAATTTAAATAAATAAAAATATAGATAAAGCAAATATTGAAACATTAAACTTTAAATTGGTCTAAATGCTAAAATAAATAAGTTAATTAAGTAAAATCCACATAATTAAGAGTCTGTATTTAATTACAACTAAACTTGTGATAATTTTATTGTGATGTAAACTGACATTCAGCAGATTCAGCAGTAAACACAATGCCACATTTGTTTCAGGGGATTTAAATTGTTATAATGTGTGCAGTTTATTTCACTGACATTTCATTTTTAAACAGAGTAGCATACCCACAGCATAATGTCCAGATATTCACACCATGACTACCCTGGTAGATCATGTTTTCCTCATAGCTAAATAAAACTACCAAACACTTCATTTTATGAGAAATAAATGACACATTTACACATTATGAATATACATTTTTATTTATTAATAATAAATGTTAAGAAACCAAAATGAATGCGTTAACAAGCATGTATGATTGCAGTTGCTCATAGCGTGTTAGATCTAATCCACAATGCCAAGAATTATCATACAATATCAGCACTAGACAAACACTTTATTGACCAATGCCTTATTTTGATAATAACTTTGTGACTGTCAACACTGCAACTGCAACAAGTAGCAATGCACAGACAGACTCCATAAGGAATCGGCTCATGCCATGTGAAATCAATTCATTGTACTTTAGATATGTTTACACAGTTACCAGGCTTCTAGTCTAATAAAGCATAATTGTCATATTTGCGAGACACCATAGAAGGCGATTTATGTGACGGCATATGAAAACGGTGACATTTAGAAGGCATTATCAGTGAGTATTAGAGTGCACATGATATACTTCCTTTTGTACCATTACGGATAATTTCAGGAAATTGCACAGAGTAAAACAGTCAAGTAATAACACTGGTTCAACTCTTGCGTCATTAATATGTTTCGGGCCAAAATGGTACCAGCACATGTACATACTGTAACAATATTGTTGGTTTTGAGAAAAATAAATTTTTGTGTTTCATTAATGAGATTGGAATAAAACCTGTATTTTCCATTTTACTTAGTGGTGTTGTTTACTATGTGCATGTTTAGTCTTTTTAAGAAAATGTACCTAGTCAATATTGATTATGTTAATTATTATGTTGACCAAGTTGACTATGTTGAAGAACTGCACTGCACTGCACTGCACTGCACTGCACTGCACTGCACTGCACTGCACTGCACTGCACTGCACTGCACTGCACTGAACTGAACTGAACTGAACTGAACTGAACTGAACTGAACTGAACTGAACTGAACTGAACTGAACTGAACTGAACTGAACTGAACTGAACTGAACTGAACTGAAATGAAATGAAATGAAATGAAATGAAATGAAATGAAATGAAATGAAATGAAATGAAATGAAATGAAATGAAATGAAATGAAATGAAATGAAATGAAATGAAATGAAATGAAATGAAATGAAATGAAATGAAATGAAATGAAATAAATGGACGTACCTTGCTCTGTAGTTGAGGCTTGCTGTTGGGCAGCAGACACAGTCGACAGTACGGGTCAGCAGTGCCACTGAAGTCACATGTCACGAGGTCCCGCGCCTGGATGAGACGGACCGTGAGCAGACCCTGCTCCGGGCTGTAGGACAGCGAGAAGTTGATGGAGCCGTGATTGTCCTCCTCGTTGATGCTGCCAAATTTCCCCGTGACAGGGTCTGGTGATGGCACCTGTGGGACACGTGACAAATGGTTAATCTGGTTGAGTGACGCCACTCTGAATGGACACCTGTGCATTGGGGTCGCAGAAAGAGATGCTGGATATAAGGAGATGGAGGGGAGATTTTGATGTAGATGAGGATGAGTTGCTGGAGTAGATGAGGAGAAGATGAAGAGTGAGATGCAGGAGGAGATGGGGAGTCATTGTAGGAGGAGATGAGGAGGCAATGCAGGAGGAGATGAGGAGTCATTGCAGAAGGAGATGAGGAAGCAATGCAGAAGGAGATGAGGAGGCAATGCAGAAGGAGATGAGGAGGCAATGCAGGAGGAGATGAGGAGTCATTGCAGGAGGAGATAAGGAGGCAATGCAAGAGGAGATGAGGAGACAATGCAGGAGGAGATGAGGAGACATTGCAGGAGGAGATGAGGAGGCAATGTAGGAGGAGATGAGTAGTCATTGCAGGAGGAGACGAGGAGTCATTGCAGGAGGAGATGAGGAGGCAATGCAGGAGGTGATGAGGAGTCATTGTAGGACTCCTCCTACAATGAGGAGTCATTGTAGGAGGAGATGAGGAGTCATTGTAGGAGGAGATGAGGAGGCAATGCAAGAGGAGATGAGGAGACAATGCAGGAGGAGATGAGGAGTCATTGCAGGAGGAGATGAGGAGGCAATGCAGGAGGGGATGAGGAGGCAATGCAGGAGGAGATGAGGAGGCAATGCAGAAGGAGATGAGGAGGCAATGTAGGAGGAGATGAGGAGGCAATGCAGGAGGAGATGAGGAGGCAATGCAGGAGGAGATGAGGAGGCAATGCAGGAGGAGATGAGGAGGCAATGTAGGAGGAGATGAGGAGGCAATGCAGGAGGAGATGCACTTAAATATGTCAAGTTGGAGTATTAAATTATAGATGGTATTGTCATAACAAAATTTGCCACATTGACCAGATCTTTTGAGTTAACACAATAACACATCAACAATTTGTTGACCACACCATAAGCATTAAACTTTATGACATCTACAAATACATAATTAAACTTTTAGTCAAAACTGAAAACGTTCATTATAAATAGTTGTACATTTCTGGGAAATCTGGTGCTACCAACATCTTGGAAGAGTACTAGATTGCTAAGCTGAGATGACACAGTATAGCCATGTGACACCATTCATTTCTGTTTCCATGACAACCGTCCAGGTTACCCAGGGTCCCAGACAACACTGGCAACAACCTGAAAAAACTGATTTAGCAACTTCTAACAGTTTGCTAATTTTGTCCCTGAGATTTCCCAAGACTGCAGGTGACATCCAGGCCGGTGATCGCAGTGAATGGCTTTGTTACATTCATTGGCCAATTGCACCCATGAAACTAAACTGTATTGCTTAATCAGACATGTTATTGAATGTTATGTTTTTTGCTAATTTGCTTAATTTACACTTTCGGAAGATATACTTTTTATGCTTGCAATAATAATGAACCAATGCAGTATGCAACTAAATATAAAAAAATGGGCCAAGAGGCCCCAAGGTCCTTTTGACTATATATATAGTGATTTGGTAATAATGAATAAAATGGTAAATAGTCACTTTTCATCATAATCACGTAATTAGCACTTTGACTGCTAGTTTTATTAGAGATGACCAGAAAGACAGTCTAATTGTGGGAAGGCAGAAGACAATGGTCTATAAATGTTCACTCTATAGTTCTCCAGAATATTAATTTTCAATGTTTGTCAAAGGACAAATAAATTGTTTTTTATGCGTCACATGTTTGGTCACCTACTTTAAGAAACTTTACATAGTTTTTATTTTATTTATGCATTCCATATTTTGCAAATTGATTTATATTATATAATAATAGAATTTATGTTGTTTTGATTGATACAAATAAATGTTAGATTAATTGAGTGGTGGTTAGTAGTGTAACTAACATGCTACCTAACTTACTATGTAACTACTGTTCTCACAAAGTTCAACAAATGTTACAAAGACATTCTGAATAGGAACAGATCAAGCAATTTATCAATGAGACCTAAAAACTGGATTCCATTAGCACTCCTGATGAATTCTACCCCTCCCACAACTGTTGACGTGCAACGTAATATGCAGATCTAATTTAACATCATTATGGCGACAATTTCGACAACGCCATCCTTGAGATTAATCAGTGCAGAATGTGTTGATCTTGAACACGTAGTGGGTAGATGGCACCACAAGTAGGCCTCAGACCTAACAGTCATAACACGCAACATGTACTGCTGATATATCAAAAAAGACCACAGATTAAAAACAACAAAAGATCATTGTAATCTAGTCGAGGGTTTCTAAAAACCTAACCATCCCTGACGAGGCATATTTTGCTCAAGGACTGACATCACAACATCATTAAGCCACACAACTCTCCACCACTGACCTCATCTCGCATAAACCCATACCTGGCCTCACTGCCATGATTAATTATCTCGCACATAAGTGGTTCGGTGCTGGTCAAAGACGCAGAGTGAGAGAGTACTTAAAGCCGAGAGTGCGCGCAGATTATGAACGCTGGCAGTCATTGATATATGTGGCCGCACTAATGCCACCGGCAGAGACAGTGGCGTCTGATCGATACGTCATGAAGCAATTAATGCGGTGACGGTGTTCCACGTTTGGTGTGTCGTAGTCTGTGTATGTGTGAGACACGATAAGGTTTCTGCACCAGGATAAAGGCCTGGGAGTCCGGTGTGCTAATCAGTGCGTTTCACGTGGCACTACACAGACAGACTTTGCCAGCTGCGAGTCTTTGTCACTTAAACCCATCGATCTCATCCTGAAGTTCCGCGGACATCCAGGGATCAGTCTTTGTGGCAGCGTTTGGCGAATCCGGCTGCAAGAGCTGATGGTGTTGACTGTCACGATCTGTTTCTTTGTCTGCATTCATGTCTGGTTATTTAGTGTCACATTATTGCGCATTAAAGCAAACATTGCGTGATGTCTTAAGAAGGCATTACCTAGAGAAAGTAATGCCGTAAGAAGGCGTTGCGTAAGAAAGGTACTGGAATGTTTGAATAAGGTAATACCTTAAGAAGGTACACAATAAATAAGGTAATTACTTAGGAAGGCAATGTTTGAAGAAAGTAATACCTTAAGTAAGAAGGCATACCATAAGCCTGGCACTGTAGACTGAGTCTGATACTCTAGACTGAGTCTGGCTCAATAGACTGAGTCTGGCACTGTAGACTGAGTCTGACACTCTAGACTGAGCCTGACACTCTAGCCTGAGTCTGGCCCCAAAGATCGAGTCTGGCACTATAGAATCAGTCTAACACTGTAGACTGAGTCACTGGCCCATAGGTTGAGTCTGGCACTGTAGACTGAGTCTGGCACTCTAGACTGAGTCTGGCCCAATAGACTGAGTCTGGCACTGTAGACTGAGTCTGACACTGTAGACTGAGTCTGACACTGTAGACTGAGTCTGACACTGTAGACTGAGTCTGACACTGTAGACTGAGTCTGACACTCTAGACTGAGCCTGACACTGTAGACTGAGCCTGACACTGTAGACTGAGCCTGACACTGTAGACTGAGTCTGACACTCTAGACTGAGTCACTGGCCCTATAGATTGAGTCTGACATTGTAGACTGAGTCTGACACTCTAGACTGAGTCTGACACTGTAGAATGAGTCTGACACTCTAGACTGAGTCTGGCCCCATAGACTGAGTCTGGCACTGTAGACTGAGTCTGGCCCCATAGATTGAGTCTGACCCCATGGATTGAGTCTGGCACTGTAGACTGAGTCTGACACTGTAGACTGAGTCTGACACTGTAGACTGAGTCTGGCACTGTAGACTGAGTCTGACACTGTAGACTGAGTCTGACACTGTAGACTGAGTCTGACACTGTAGACTGAGTCTGACACTGTAGACTGAGTCTGACACTGTAGACTGAGTCTGGCACTGTAGACTGAGTCGGGCACTGTAGACCGAGTCTGACACTGTAGACTGAGTCTGGCACTGTAGACTGAGTCTGACACTGTAGACTGAGTCTGGCACTGTAGACTGAGTCTGGCACTGTAGACCGAGTCTGACACTGTAAACTGAGTCTGACACTGTAGACTGAGTCTGACACTGTAGACTGAGTCTGACACTCTAGATTGAGTCTGACACTGTAGACTGAGTCTGACACTGTAGACTGAGTCTGACACTCTAGATTGAGTCTGACACTCTAGATTGAGTCTGACACTGTAGACCGAGTCTGACACTGTAGACTGAGTCTGGCACTGTAGACTGAGTCTGACACTGTAGACTGAGTCTGGCACTGTAGACTGAGTCTGGCACTGTAGACCGAGTCTGACACTGTAAACTGAGTCTGACACTGTAGACTGAGTCTGACACTGTAGACTGAGTCTGACACTCTAGATTGAGTCTGACACTGTAGACTGAGTCTGACACTGTAGACTGAGTCTGACACTGTAGACTGAGTCTGACACTCTAGATTGAGTCTGACACTGTAGACCGAGTCTGACACTGTAGACTGAGTCTGACACTCTAGACTGAGTCTGACACTGTAGACTGAGTCTGACACTGTAGACTGAGTCTGGCACTGTAACTGAGTCTGACACTGTAGACTGAGTCTGACACTCTAGATTGAGTCTGACACTCTAGATTGAGTCTGACACTGTAGACCGAGTCTGACACTGTAGACTGAGTCTGACACTCTAGACTGAGTCTGACACTGTAGACTGAGTCTGACACTGTAGACTGAGTCTGGCACTGTAACTGAGTCTGACACTGTAGACTGAGTCTGACACTCTAGATTGAGTTTGACACTGTAGACTGAGTCTGACACTGTAGACTGAGTCTGGCACTGTAGACTGAGTCTGGCACTCTAGACTGAGTCTGACACTGTAGACTGAGTCTGACATTGCAGACTGAGTCTGACGCTGTAGACTGAGTCTGACACTCTAGACTGAGACTGACACTCTAGACTGAGTCTGACGCTGTAGACTGAGTCTGGCAGTGTAGACTGAGTCTGGCACTGTAGACCGAGTCTGACACTGTAAACTGAGTCTGACACTGTAGACTGAGTCTGACACTGTAGACTGAGTCTGACACTCTAGATTGAGTCTGACACTGTAGACTGAGTCTGACACTGTAGACTGAGTCTGACACTCTAGATTGAGTCTGACACTCTAGATTGAGTCTGACACTGTAGACCGAGTCTGACACTGTAGACTGAGTCTGACACTCTAGACTGAGTCTGACACTGTAGACTGAGTCTGACACTGTAGACTGAGTCTGGCACTGTAACTGAGTCTGACACTGTAGACTGAGTCTGACACTCTAGATTGAGTCTGACACTCTAGATTGAGTCTGACACTGTAGACCGAGTCTGACACTGTAGACTGAGTCTGACACTCTAGACTGAGTCTGACACTGTAGACTGAGTCTGACACTGTAGACTGAGTCTGGCACTGTAACTGAGTCTGACACTGTAGACTGAGTCTGACACTCTAGATTGAGTTTGACACTGTAGACTGAGTCTGACACTGTAGACTGAGTCTGGCACTGTAGACTGAGTCTGGCACTCTAGACTGAGTCTGACACTGTAGACTGAGTCTGACATTGCAGACTGAGTCTGACGCTGTAGACTGAGTCTGACACTCTAGACTGAGACTGACACTCTAGACTGAGTCTGACGCTGTAGACTGAGTCTGGCAGTGTAGACTGATTCTCTCATTCTAGACTGAGTCTGACACTAAGACTGAGTCTGGCACTCTAGACTCAGTCTGACACTCTAGACTCAGTGTGACACTCTAGACTCAGTCTGACACTAGACTGAGTCTGGCCCCATAGACTGCGTCTGGCACTCTAGACTCAGTCTGACACTCTAATGCTAATCTGACACTCTAAACAGAGTCTGGAACTCAACAACACTCTGCAGACAGCCTATTTCCAAAACTGTCACTCTGTGCTTTAGGACGAGATGATGTTGTAGATGTCACCAACACCCTACGGCAACCATTGCCACGGAGCAATGCCAGTGACCGTCAATAGAGACCATCATGGCGGTAAAAAGCATCTGCGGTATTCTTTCACCACTACTCCCATCAACCGGTCAATTGAGAGTAAATAAACAGCCAAGCGCCCCACTGCCATGGCCAGGCCACCGGGCGAGTAGAGTAGTCCATCAACAATCAAGTGAATTGAGAGCAAGAAGCCCATAACTCCGCAATTACTGCCGCCGTGTTCACGGAGTTGAGAGCCGTAATAGCCGCAATTACCCAGTATCAAGTGAGACGCGATATATACGACTCAATCGCGTGCTACTGGCACTGATATTTACGCATGGATGCATATCCACACAGTCACTCACCAACACCAACACTTAGGTATATATCTCTCTAAAGCATGTGTTAGTTGAGATCGTATTCGTGAAAGTCAACTGCATGAAAATGTTAAAAAGGTAGTAAATTGTATTTTCTTAAATAAAATACCCGGTATATCAACTGTGTCTATGACCAAAGTTTCTCATGCTTGGAATCATTTCAGTTGTTCTGTTCTGAGAACTAAATTTAAACTATATTTAATTGTGATGTAATTAATGACACGAAAGCGACCAAAATGGTCTTAGTGCCAATCTCCTCGACCCCCGTTATTTTACCTACAGTAACGATTCATAATCACTTATTATTACATTTCTGTTATTTCTTTGGCAATCATTTGTCATTTTGCTGCACAGCGGTACTAATGTAATAGTATGTTATAATTTGAGCTGTAGGTAATTTGTATGAACATTGCTTTATGTATATTTTTATTGAGTCAATAAACACTTCCAATTCCGATTCTGCATTTTGATCCTATTATAGTTACTGGTGTTATGAATAAGTAGCCAAAGCACGCGGTCAGTTCACGCGGTCAGTGAACTGACCACAATATTCAGACTTGCATTTGGTTTTAACGACAAGAAAAAGGATATAACAAATTGCACATACTGGTTCTTTTTCGTACAGTTGAGCGTTGATCTTTGTGAAGTCAAGCGCGTCTTGCATGGACGTGCGTCGGCGTACACGACCTCCTGGCATTGGTCCCTGCGTCAGTAACATACTGTCTCCCAGACTGTCTGCTGACATGTCCTCTATCGACGCAGACACAGTCGACATGGCAGCGTCTGTCAATGAAAGGGGTAATAATATTAAAATGAAACATGTTTACATATAATAAACGTGCGGAGGATGTTACGTACTGGTTCACTACTCCTCACAAATAAATGGGATTTTAACCTTCAATGTATTAGTTTGCACCAAACATTCACCCTTAAGTGTACAATCATTCATAGAAACGAGTAGTATAGACTACACTACCATAATGTTACCATAAATTGTACACATTAATTAATGTGCAGATGTGACCAGTGCATTCGACTGGTGGTCCATTTCTGTTGGATAAAACACTCAGTAAGCACTGCTGCCACCCTGGGCATCAAGCTCCCTGCTCCTGCTGCCACCCTGGGGATCACTCCCTGCTCCTGCTGCCACCCTGGGGATCACGCTCCCGGCTCCTGCTGCCACCCTGGGGATCACGCTCCCTGCTCCTGCAGCTGCCACCCTGGGGATCACGCTCCCTGCTCCTGCTGCCACCCCGGGGATCACTCCCTGCTCCTGCTGCCACCCTGGGGATCACGCTCCCTGCTCCTGCTGCCACCCTGTGGATCACGCTCCCTACTCCTGCTGCCACCCTGGGGATCCCTCCCTGCTCCTGCTGCCACCCTGGGGATCAAGCTCCCTGCTCCTGCTGCCTGTCTCAGTAGCCTATCAAAGGCCACTGCTTTCAGCTGGTCACCCATTACATCTACTTCTCTGTGATGCTGGACATGAAAGCATCTCGGCCTACAGGATTAACATCTGAAGGACAGTGTTGACATTAGACATGTATCCAGGCCCTCCAGGAGAGAGGGACAGAGAGAGAGAGAGAGATAGAGAGAGAGAGAGAGAGAGACACACACACACACACACACACACACACACACACACACACACACACACACACACACACACACGGAGGGGAGAGAGGGAGGGAGGGAGGGAGGGAGAGAGGGAGAGGGAGAGGGAGAGAGGGAGAGGGAGAGAGAGAGAGAGAGAGGGAGAGAGGGAGGGAGGGAGGGAGAGAGGGAGAGAAGGAGAGAGGGAGAGAGGGAGAGAGAGAGAGAGAGAGAGAGGGAGAGATTGAGAGAGGGAGAGAGGGAGATAGGGAGAGCGGGAGAGAGGGGGAGAGAGGGAGAGAGGGAGAGAGAGAGGGAGAGAGGGAGAGGGAGAGAGGGAGAGAGGGAGAGGGAGAGAGGGAGAGAGAGAGAGAGAGAGAGGGAGGGAGGGAGGGAGAGAGGGAGAGAAGGAGAGAGGGAGAGAGGGAGAGAGAGAGAGAGAGAGGGAGAGATTGAGAGAGGGAGAGAGGGAGATAGGGAGAGCGGGAGAGAGGGGGAGAGAGGGAGAGAGGGAGAGAGAGAGGGAGAGAGGGAGAGAGAGAGAGAGAGGGGGGAGAGAGAGGGAGTTCTATTATGACGTCTTTAATGGAGCTTATTGAGTCATAGCACGTCTGGGTGTTTGTTTCACAAGGTTACACTTAGCATCAGCCAGCCAGGGCACAAAGTGAATTACACTGCCTGCTCCAGTCTGTTAGTTACATCACCACAATGGCCCAACAGTGGTTAACACAGAAGCATAGTACAGTCAGGTGTAACCATCAACACTAGACTATTGTGACATTGTAGAACACAACACAGGTGTAACAGTTAAACACACAATTGTCACATGTGTTAAGCAGTACAAACACTCTAAGCTAGGCTCTGTCCTGTTTGTGTTTGTCTCGAAAGACAATGTCATTTTACATTCTTGTTATGATGGCATGTCTTGTATTGGGTAAAATGTATTACTTTATTTGGAAACATTTATGAAAAAAACATGTATCCAGGTTAAAAACCTGCTCAAAGGTACTACTAATATACATAAGTAAATACATTTATAGAACTAAGCAAAATTATTAATCTAAATAATTCAGATAATTCAAGAAAATAAATAAGTAAAATTCAATACTAAATGGACTTTGTAAAATTACATATACATAAAGATTAAGAAGATAAGTAAACTTTACGGTGTCGGTGTTGGGTACAGCCTGTCAGTGTGGGGTACAGCCTGTTAGTGTGGGTACAGCCTGTCAGTGTGGGGTACAGCCTGTCAGTGTGGCGTATAGCCTGTCAGTGTGGGGTACAGCCTGTCAGTGTGGGGTACAGCCTGTCAGTGTGGAGTACAGCCTGTCAGTGTGGGTACAGCCTGTCAGTGTAGGTAGAGCCTGTCAGTGTGGGTAAAGCCTGTCAGTGTGGGTACAGCCTGTCAGTGTGGGTACAGCCTGTCAGTGTGGGGTACAGCCTGTCAGTGTGGGTACAGCCTGTCAGTGTGGGTAAAGTCTGTCAGTGTGGGTACAGCCTGTCAGTGTGGGTACAGCCTGCCAGTGTGTGGTACAGCCTGTCAGTGTGGATACAGCCTGACAGTGTGTGGTATACAGCCTGTCAGTGTGTGGTACAGCCTGTCAGTGTGGGCTACAGCCTGTCAGTGTGGGGTACAGCCTGTCAGTGTGGATACAGCCTGTCAGTGTGTGGTACAGCCTGTCAGTGTGTGGTACAGCCTGTCAGTATTGGGTACAGACTGTCAGTGTGGGGTACAGCCTGTCAGTATCTGGTACAGCCTGTCAGTGTGGGGTACAACCTATCAGTATTGGGTACAGCCTGTCAGTGTGGGGTATAGCCTGTCAGTGTGTGGTACAGCCTGTCAGTGTGGGGTACAGCCTGTCAGTATGTGGTACAGCCTGTCAGTGTGGGGTACAACCTATCAGTATGTGGTACAGCCTGTCAGTGTGGGTACAGCCTGTCAGTATGGGGTACAGCCTGGCAGTGTGTGGTACAGCCTGTCAGTATTGGGTACAGCCTGTCCGTGTGGGTACAGCCTGTCAGTATTGGGTACAGCCTGTCAGTATTGGGTACAGACTGCCAGTGTGGGGTACAGCCTGTCAGTATGTGGTACAGCCTGTCAGTGTGGGTACAGCCTGTCAGTATGTGGTACAGCCTGTCAGTATTGGGTACAGCCTGTCAGTGTGGGGTATAGCCTGTCAGTGTGTGGTACAGCCTGTCAGTGTGGGGTACAGCCTGTCAGTATGTGGTACAGCCTGTCAGTATTGGGTACAGCCTGTCAGTGTGGGGTATAGCCTGTCAGTGTGTGGTACAGCCTGTCAGTGTGGGGTACAGCCTGTCAGTGTGGGGTACAGCCTGTCAGTATGTGGTACAGCCTGTCAGTGTGGGGTACAGCCTGTCAGTGTGGGGTACAGCCTGTCAGTGTGGGTATAGCCTGTCAGTGTGAGGTACAGCCTGTCAGTGTGGGGTACAGCCTGTCAGTGTGTGGTACAGCCTGTCCATGTGGGTACAGCCTGTCAGTGTGGGTACAGCCTGTCAGTGTGGGTACAGCCTGTCAGTGTGGGTACAGCCTGTCAGTGTGGGGTACAGCCTGTCAGTGTGGGTATAGCCTGTCAGTGTGGGTATAGCCTGTCAGTGTGGGGTACAGCCTGTCAGTGTGTGGTACAGCCTGTCCGTGTGGGTACAGCCTGTCAGTGTGTGGTACAGCCTGTCAGTGTGGGGTACAGCCTGTCAGTGTGGGGTACAGCCTGTCAGTGTGTGGTACAGCCTGTCAGTGTGGGTACAGCCTGTCAGTGTGTGGTACAGCCTGTCAGTGTGGGGTACAGCCTGTCAGTGTGGGGTACAGCCTGTCAGTGTGTGGTACAGCCTGTCAGTGTGGGTACAGCCTGTCAGTGTGGGGTACAGCCTGTCAGTGTGTGGTACAGCCTGTCAGTGTGGGGTACAGCCTGTCAGTGTGGGTATAGCCTATCAGTGTGAGGTACAGCCTGTCAGTGTGGGGTACAGCCTGTCAGTGTGTGGTACAGCCTGTTAGTGTGGGTACAGCCTGTCAGTGTGGGGTACAGCCTGTCAGTGTGGCGTATAGCCTGTCAGTGTGGGGTACAGCCTGTCAGTGTGGGGTACAGCCTGTCAGTGTGGAGTACAGCCTGTCAGTGTGGGTACAGCCTGTCAGTGTGGGTAGAGCCTGTCAGTGTGGGTAAAGCCTGTCAGTGTGGGTACAGCCTGTCAGTGTGGGTACAGCCTGTCAGTGTGGGGTACAGCCTGTCAGTGTGGGTACAGCCTGTCAGTGTGGGTAAAGTCTGTCAGTGTGGGTACAGCCTGTCAGTGTGGGTACAGCCTGCCAGTGTGTGGTACAGCCTGTCAGTGTGGATACAGCCTGACAGTGTGTGGTATACAGCCTGTCAGTGTGTGGTACAGCCTGTCAGTGTGGGCTACAGCCTGTCAGTGTGGGGTACAGCCTGTCAGTGTGGATACAGCCTGTCAGTGTGTGGTACAGCCTGTCAGTGTGTGGTACAGCCTGTCAGTATTGGGTACAGACTGTCAGTGTGGGGTACAGCCTGTCAGTATCTGGTACAGCCTGTCAGTGTGGGGTACAACCTATCAGTATGTGGTACAGCCTGTCAGTGTGGGTACAGCCTGTCAGTATGGGGTACAGCCTGGCAGTGTGTGGTACAGCCTGTCAGTATTGGGTACAGCCTGTCCGTGTGGGTACAGCCTGTCAGTATTGGGTACAGCCTGTCAGTATTGGGTACAGACTGCCAGTGTGGGGTACAGCCTGTCAGTATGTGGTACAGCCTGTCAGTGTGGGTACAGCCTGTCAGTATGTGGTACAGCCTGTCAGTATTGGGTACAGCCTGTCAGTGTGGGGTATAGCCTGTCAGTGTGTGGTACAGCCTGTCAGTGTGGGGTACAGCCTGTCAGTATGTGGTACAGCCTGTCAGTATTGGGTACAGCCTGTCAGTGTGGGGTATAGCCTGTCAGTGTGTGGTACAGCCTGTCAGTGTGGGGTACAGCCTGTCAGTGTGGGGTACAGCCTGTCAGTATGTGGTACAGCCTGTCAGTGTGGGGTACAGCCTGTCAGTGTGGGGTACAGCCTGTCAGTGTGGGTATAGCCTGTCAGTGTGAGGTACAGCCTGTCAGTGTGGGGTACAGCCTGTCAGTGTGTGGTACAGCCTGTCCATGTGGATACAGCCTGTCAGTGTGGGTACAGCCTGTCAGTGTGGGTACAGCCTGTCAGTGTGGGTACAGCCTGTCAGTGTGGGGTACAGCCTGTCAGTGTGGGTATAGCCTGTCAGTGTGGGTATAGCCTGTCAGTGTGGGGTACAGCCTGTCAGTGTGTGGTACAGCCTGTCCGTGTGGGTACAGCCTGTCAGTGTGTGGTACAGCCTGTCAGTGTGGGGTACAGCCTGTCATTGTGGGGTACAGCCTGTCAGTGTGTGGTACAGCCTGTCAGTGTGGGTACAGCCTGTCAGTGTGTGGTACAGCCTGTCAGTGTGGGGTACAGCCTGTCAG
This sequence comes from Oasisia sp. SBJ-2009, assembly GCA_964017155.1. NCBI lineage: Eukaryota > Metazoa > Annelida > Polychaeta > Sabellida > Siboglinidae > Oasisia > Oasisia sp. SBJ-2009. The sequence goes on from OZ024859.1 coordinate 14,178,982, forward strand.
TGTGGGGTACAGCCTGTCAGTGTGTGGTACAGCCTGTCAGTGTGGGTACAGCCTGTCAGTGTGGGGTACAGCCTGTCAGTGTGTGGTACAGCCTGTCAGTGTGGGGTACAGCCTGTCAGTGTGGGTATAGCCTGTCAGTGTGAGGTACAGCCTGTCAGTGTGGGGTACAGCCTGTCAGTGTGTGGTACAGCCTGTCCATGTGGGTACAGCCTGTCAGTGTGGGTACAGCCTGTCAGTGTGGGTACAGCCTGTCAGTGTGGGTACAGCCTGTCAGTGTGGGGTACAGCCTGTCAGTATGGGTATAGCCTGTCAGTGTGGGTATAGCCTGTCAGTGTGGGGTACAGCCTGTCAGTGTGTGGTACAGCCTGTCCGTGTGGGTACAGCCTGTCAGTGTGTGGTACAGCCTGTCAGTGTGGGGTACAGCCTGTCAGTGTGGGGTACAGCCTGTCAGTGTGTGGTACAGCCTGTCCGTGTGGGTACAGCCTGTCAGTGTGTGGTACAGCCTGTCAGTGTGGGGTACAGCCTGTCAGTGTGTGGTACAGCCTGTCAGTGTGGGTACAGCCTGTCAGTGTGTGGTACAGCCTGTCAGTGTGGGGTACAGCCTGTCAGTGTGGGGTACAGCCTGTCAGTGTGTGGTACAGCCTGTCAGTGTGGGTACAGCCTGTCAGTGTGGGTACAGCCTGTCAGTGTGGGTACAGCCTGTCAGTGTGGGGTACAGCCTGTCAGTATGGGTATAGCCTGTCAGTGTGGGTATAGCCTGTCAGTGTGGGGTACAGCCTGTCAGTGTGTGGTACAGCCTGTCCGTGTGGGTACAGCCTGTCAGTGTGTGGTACAGCCTGTCAGTGTGGGGTACAGCCTGTCAGTGTGGGGTACAGCCTGTCAGTGTGTGGTACAGCCTGTCCGTGTGGGTACAGCCTGTCAGTGTGTGGTACAGCCTGTCAGTGTGGGGTACAGCCTGTCAGTGTGGGGTACAGCCTGTCAGTGTGTGGTACAGCCTGTCAGTGTGGGTACAGCCTGTCAGTGTGTGGTACAGCCTGTCAGTGTGGGGTACAGCCTGTCAGTGTGGGGTACAGCCTGTCAGTGTGTGGTACAGCCTGTCAGTGTGGGTACAGCCCGTCAGTGTGGGGTACAGCCTGTCAGTGTGTGGTACAGCCTGTCAGTGTGGGTACAGCCTGTCAGTGTCGGTACAGCCTGTCAGTGTGGGTATCAGCATGCCATATTGGCAGGGAATGTTGACCGTACTTTAAATGGTGGCCATTGTGGGAAGTGCAGCCATGTTGGAAATATGGCTGCCATGTTGGAATGGCAGCGATGTTGGAAATGGTAGCCACATAGAAAATGATGACGGGTATATTTAAAATGGTAACTGTGTTATGAAAGGTGATCATGTTGGGAATAGCAGTTATATGGGGTATGGTAGCTATGTATCAAATTGGCATCATTTGTTTCAAATGGAGAATATAATAAAACCATAAATACTTCATCAGCATACATGCTGTATAGTGATAAGATCAAGGTGTTTGCAAGAATATTGTTGTTATAAGTTATTAATAACTATTTTATCAATTAATATTAAAGTACTTCTTTTTGTCAAACAAATGCATCTCTCTAATCATCTTGAATATTGGCTTTGTCGGGACTGCTGGTCAAGGACTGGTCAACTTGACTGGTCAACTTGACTGGTCAACTTGACTGGTCAACTTGACTGGTCAACTTGACTGGTCAACTTGACTGGTCAACTTGACTGGTCAACTTGACTGGTCAACTTGACTGGTCAACTTGACTGGTCAAGTTGTTAATATGCCACCCAGGGCTCAGTTGGTCACTGCAGTGAACAACACAATTTGTCACATGTCAATGCTCCTGAAACTACTTCATGTCACAGATTCCTGCATTCATTCTGGAGACATCGTTAGTCACTTGCAGTTAATTACAGGTGCTGATTTGGTAATGGAGGTCTCATCATTAGACACAGTAAACACACACGTTATTACGGAGCTGTTGATGGAAACACAACACAGGCACAACCCTTTGTGGGCTTCAAATTGACAACATCACATCGCATCATAAGTATCACTTTGCTTGGTTATATTTAGAAATGTTGCCTGCCGTCATTATAAGGGAAGATTGGAGAATCGGCTAGGAACATAACATTGTGGTCATTAGTTGTTTTGATAAAAGGTTGAAATGTTAATATTAGTGCATTAATACAAAACTCTGATTACCCTGGGGTAGTGTATGTGAGCAAATTTGTGTGTGCATGCAAGCATGCATCTAGGTGCATGCACGTATGTATGTGTGTGCTCTGGGGTATGCATGTATGTGTATGTGTATGTGTATATGTGTGTGTGTGTGTGTGTGTGTGTGTGTGTGTGTGTGTGTGTGTGTGTGTATGTGTATGTATGTATGTGTGTATGTATGTTTGTTTGTTTGTTTGTTTCTGTGTGTGTGTGTGTGTGTGTGTGTGTGTGTGTATGACTTGTGGTTTTTTGTGTGTATGACTTGTGTGTTTTGTGTGTTTGTGTGTGAATGTTTGTGTGCATGCAGTATGTGTATGTGTGTATGTATGTATTGCTTTGCATTGCATTGCATTGCGTTGCGTTGCGTTGCGTTGCACGCACGCACGCACGCACGCACGCACGCACGCACGCACGCACGCACGCACGCACGCACGCACGTACGTATGTATGTGTGCTTGTGTGTGTTTGTCCATGTGTGTGTGTGTGCATGTGCGTGTGTGTGTGCATGTGTGTGCGCATATCAGTTTGTGCATATACACTTACATTCGTGTGTGCATGTACACATGCATGGCATTGCATGCATGTATAAATACGACCCATTCCCCACTTTAAGCCTGCATTTGTGTGTCTGCCTGTCACTACAAAGACTCCAGCTATTGTCAGGCGACTTGTGATCGGTCGATGTATGCAAATACAGTCAGTTAAACAGCGTGATTTAGACTTCTTACTCAAAATAGAGTGCACAGGATGCGACAGCGCTCAAATCCAGATGAAGAAATAATGATCCTTGACTCCGACAACACATGTGCATGCACGCATGCATAGCTTTCATCTTAGGCACAGTTGCGTCTCAAATTGAAAATATGTAAATGAGAAATCTGTAATGAAACGAGCGGTGAGCCGATTTGGGTCAGAATGAGACTAGAGAGTAGCACTTCGGCTGTTTGTTTCCGAAACACTTACTTAATACCGTACCTAAGAACAGTTGTTTCACTTGATATTATCACACACTGGCTGCAATTATATGCCGAGTAAAAATGCATATTACAAATATGCGTCGTGGGGTTAAATGGAAAGATTCAGCTTTGATATACGAAGACTTGCTTGGATAATTAACCTACAGCGTCCCTGAGGAATGATGAAGGGCTACATTAATGACCTTATCAGGAATGCTAAGCAAATATGATCGGGGGCCATCTCACAATGTTGACGTGTGATCTGAGATAAAACTACTTTCATATGATGTCAGCTGAGCCCTGAGGTGAAAGTTTGTAAACATTAGTATTATGGTGTCTGTATTAACTGCATCAGTTTGAAGAGAAAATATCAAACATGTCAATGTCTGATACCAAACAAAACAGACCCCTGCAAATGAAAATGAGGTCGGATATTGGATGTCAGTGTTCCGACATGATTAGTGTTAGATTTGTATGAATATTGGTGCAGGTCACATGACTACCGGGTAAAACTCAAGTGGAAGAGATCGACATGTTGATGACATGACTAACACACAAGTGGAAGAGATCAACATGTTGATGACATGACTAACACACAAGTGGAAGAGATCGACATATTGATGACATGACTAAACACAAGTGGAAGAGATCGACATGTTGATGACATGACTAACACACAAGTGGAAGAGATCGACATGTTGATGACATGACTAACACACAAGTGGAAGAGATCAACATGTTGATGACATGACTAACACACAAGTGGAAGAGATCGACATATTGATGACATGACTAACACACAAGTGGAAGAGATCGACATGTTGATGACATGACTAACACACAAGTGGAAGAGATCGACATGTTGATGACATGACTAACACACAAGTGGAAGAGATCAACATGTTGATGACATGACTAACACACAAGTGGAAGAGATCGACATGTTGATGACATGACTAACACACAAGTGGAAGAGATCAACATGTTGATGACATGACTAACACACAAGTGGAAGAGATCGACATGTTGATGACATGACTAACACACAAGTGGAAGAGATCGACATGTTGATGACATGACTAACACACAAGTGGAAGAGATCAACATGTTGATGACATGACTAACACACAAGTGGAAGAGATCGACATGTTGATGACATGACTAACACACAAGTGGAAGAGATCAACATGTTGATGACATGACTAACACACAAGTGGAAGAGATCGACATGTTGATGACATGACTAACACACAAGTGGAAGAGATCGACATGTTGATGACATGACTAACACACAAGTGGAAGAGATCGGCATGTTGATGACATGACTAACACACAAGTGGAAGAGATCGACATGTTGATGACATGACTAACACACAAGTGGAAGAGATCGACATGTTGATGACATGACTAACACACAAGTGGAAGAGATCAACATGTTGATGACATGACTAACACACAAGTGGAAGAGATCGACATGTTGATGACATGACTAACACACAAGTGGAAGAGATCAACATGTTGATGACATGACTCAACACACAAGTGGAAGAGATCAACATGTTGATGACATGACTAACACACAAGTGGAAGAGATCGACAGGTTGATGACATGACTAACACTGTAACACCTGAGTGGAAGAGATCAGAGAGTTGATGACATGACTAACACTGTAACACCTGAGTGGAAGAGATGAGAGAGTTGATGACATGACTAACACTGTAACACCTGAGTGGAAGAGATCAGAGAGTTGATGACATGACTAACACTGTAACACCTGAGTGGAAGAGATCAGAGAGTTGATGACATGACTAACACTGTAATACCTGAGTGGAAGAGATGAGCGAGTTGATGACATGACTAACACTGTAACACCTGAGTGGAAGCGATCAGAAAGTTGGTGACATGACTAACACATGAATGGAAGAGATCCATATGCAGCGATCTAACTAACACACCAGCAAAACACATCTATTCATGTGTTGGTGATGCGACTAATCGGTGCGCAGAATTAACCCAGGACGTCAGCGTTGTAAATGCAAGCCCTGACCAACCGATTCGCCAGTATCAATCACCATTAGTTCACCCTGACAAACCAACTCACCCATTAACAACTCAGCAATGTCATCGCCATGGTTACCACTATCATAAGGTTGCTTTGCCCCTTATAATTATAAGCAGGTCATTAACGAGCAGTCTCAGACACACATAAGATACGAACAAAGACGTAATCTTGCACCAACATAATCTTCACCCACATGAGAGGTTTCTGGAAATAAGTCTTGTTTATTCGGCTGAATAATAATGATCATTCTTGGTGGCAAGATGGGTTTATATCTTGACACATGGAAACATTTGTTACTTGGTAATGCTAACAAGCAGAATCAGAGGCAGAATTGTGAATATATATATATATATATATATATATATATATATATATATATATATATATATATATATATTATAAATTTAATGCAATGATGCAAAAATATATTACAATTTACATCCATCAGAGGCTGCATAGAATGCCTAACATTTCCCCTCTTGACAACCTGGGCCACTCCTACACAAACCCAACCTCTCCCAGAACCACTGTACTTAATGCATGACAACGTTTCATATAGCCAAATGCAGCCATACGTTCTTTCTATAGTCAGGCATATACAGTGGTGCAAGTCTAGCCAATAAAATAAGGTTACGTTGCTGATTAATGAATTGTTTTATTATAAACAACGTACGGAAAATTGATGCAATAACAAAAATGCTCAAAGATGTATAATTACTCCTCCAATTCCCTGCTTGCTCCAGTGGTTATGTTGAGAATTAAGATCACTGTATCTAATATTAAGAACACTTTGTAACAGATTTTATTGTGGAGATATATAGTAAAAATGAATGTAAAAAAAAAGATACACTGCAGTGACATATAGAGTGCAATGTTATGGCTAACACACATTTCTTTTTATGAAACTTGATCAATAATATTTATCATATCACGTAAATCTTGGCTGTTGCACTGACTGCCCTGGGAAAATTGCAAAAAATAGATTATGAATACAAAAATTAAAATAATGTCTAAATAAGCTTGCTAAATATATAATTAGTTTTGTGTAACATATCTACAGAATTGATTCCATGGCTATAGTACTTTATAATGCCGTAACGATATCTACTCAAGCAGCAAACATCACTTGCCCAAGGGACTACTAATTATGCAGTGTCCACTTAGTGGTCAACCAGGTGACAACAATGACAGACAGTTGGTACATTACCACTTTCGCTCTTTGTCTGCCGCCAAAGCTTGCGAAGTATGCGTGCAAACATCGTACAACTGTCACCTGCTTCGTGACGGTGATGCCGGTGACGGTCACGCAGCAGTAACGAGGCTTAGCACTCGGCAGGCATGTGTCACCGCCGCCGTCACACGACTGGCTGAGACAGCAGGAGCCACAGTGGACAGGAGACACAGACAGCTGCTGCCACCTGTTGCATCCCTTGTGCAACAGATGGGGATTGTGGAGAGAGTGTAGGAATGGGGGGGGGGGAAGGAGGAAGGGAGGTGAGGGGAAGAAGGTGGTAGGAGTTGATTGAGGGACGGTTGGGAGACGTGAAAGATACAGTGGAATATGGAAGGAAAACAGAGAGAGCATGAGAGGGATGGAGGGAGGGAGGGAGGGAGGGAGGGAGGGAGGGAGGGAGGGAGGGAGGGAGGGAGGGAGGGAGGGAGGGAGGGAGGGAGGGAGGGAGGGAGGGAGGGAGGGAGGGAGGGAGGGAGGGAGGGAGGGAGGGACGGACAGACAGACACAGACAGATAGACAGACATACAGACGCAGACGCAGACGCAGACGCAGACGCAGACGCAGACGCAGACGCAGACGCAGACGCAGACGCAGACGCAGACGCAGACGCAGACGCAGACGCAGACGCAGACGCAGACACAGACACAGACAGACCAACAGAAAGACAGAAAGACAGAAAGACAGAAAGACAGAAAGACAGAAAGACAGAAAGACAGACAGACAGACAGACAGACAGACAGACAGACAGACCAACAGACAGAAAGACAGAAAGACAGACAGACAGACAGACAGACAGACAGTCAGACACAGACAGAGAGGTAGAAGAGAGAGAGGGGGTGAGGGGAGGAAAAGATAGTGAGTGAGTGAGTGAGTGAGTGAGTGAGTGAGTGAGTGAGTGAGTGAGTGAGTGAGTGAGTGAGTGAGTGAGTGAGGGACCGAGGGATGGAGGAAAGGAGAGAGGGAAGGAGTGAGGTGGGGAGGCAGGGAGGGAGGCAGGGCAGGCAGGGGAGGGGGGAGGGAGGGCGAGAGAGGGGATGGTAGTCATATAAGATGAGATGATAGAGAGGGGGGGGGGTAGAAGAGAGAAAGAGAGACAGACAGACAGAGAGGGATAGAGACAGAGAGGGGGGGGGGGGTGGAGCTAGATAATGAGGCAAAGATATATTAGAAGGAGAGGCCCAATGAAAGGAGAGACATCCAGAACTATATGTTTATATATATATATATATATATATATATATATATATATATAGAGGAGAGACATTCAGAACTATATGTTTATATATATATATATATATATATATATATATATATATATATATATATATATATATATATATATATATATAAACATATAGTTCTGGATGTCTCTCCTATATATATATATATATATAAACACAAACACGTTCAACAGCCACAACCATGCCCCTCTTGCTCACACACACCCTATCACACAACTTACCCTGCGACGGCTGCACCTCGTGGGGTATCAACAGTTGAGGCACGAGACTCTGAGCCCGCTTCTTCATGAGGATGTCATCGGGCACCCAGAACTGTTCCGTACTCGGTGCCCCCGGCAACTCGCACTCACCGGTCAACAAGGTCGGCTGACTACTACTCAGATTCAAGTTGCCAGTGCTGTGCACCCTCTGAATGTCCGTCGACACCGCCAGTTTATGGCCCAAGTTCTGCTCCGTGTACACATGTCCAAGGGTGCGAGCGGTGTGCGGTGCAATGTGCTCTTTCTCGCCCGAACGAGTCGACTCGAGGAGCGCCCGCTCGTACCAGTTGAGGCGATATCGCTTTGAGCAGCATACGTAGAACAGGACCCCCAGTAGAAGCAGCACCAGTACTGGTATGGCGACGAAGATGACCACAAGGTAGGGAGAGATGGACATTTTGTCATGCTAGTGGCGCCCCCGAGTGTTGAACGGTGTGGGTCATGTGATCCGCGTGAGAGTCGACATGGGTGAGTGTTGGGTCAACCACGTGCTGCAGTCTTATACTGAAACAAACAACAAGAAGTGTGACCCAAGAGTGTCAGAGGTACAGACAATGCGGGGCTGAGACAGGGTCCCAGCAAACACGTAACGTTCCCGTAACGTTAGCAGAAGGTTATAATTAGGTTATGCAGTAACATTCCCGTAGATAACGTTAAGGGAACGTAAAGAAAACGTTCCAAAAAAACGTTAAGGGAACGTTACTGGCTAACGTTATCGTAACGTAGAAATAACGTTCTGCTAATGTTCTGATAACCTGATTTTATTAGCTGGGGTTTTCTGCCTATTTCTGAGAGAACCACAAGGTCCCAGAGTTTAGATGGACCACTGACATAACATACACTTTATAAACATTCTTCACATACAGATTAAATTAATATTAGGAATTTGCCCACATTGTACTTTCATTAGCATTACATGCCTTTGGCACTCAGTAGAATTATATGTTTCACAGACCTCGTAACAATTCCATAGCATACAATTTGATGTGACACTAACATCCACTTATAGCAATTCCACAACATAGTAACAACATCCATTCACAACAGCAAGTTACAATAACATCCTATTATACCAAAATCACTAAATACAATTGGACAGAATGTACACAAGAATCACAAAAGACAAATCCACAATAAGAATGGCAGCATGGCTAAACTGTGGGGCCGGACATTACCAGGAGTTATCAGGTAATCCTTCAACTATGGGAACAGCTGATTAATGGGGAACAGAGTCGCCCTCTGGTGAGTTTATCGATCTTATGCACTGTACCCTGGTGCCATCTGGTGACTGCTAATAGTACTACTTCTTGGAGGTTTATAGGTAAATAAAATTACACTGAATTTGATAGGTTCTGTCAAGCATTAGGATGACAGTTTAGTGTTAATATGACAATCTAGATTGTCTAGACCCTAAACGGTGGATGACAACATTATTATAAAATACCAAATGGAACTTTTTAAACTTGTCTTCAAGTGTTATGAATACAAAGTTAATGACTAACAATATTCCCCAGTCAGCAAATTAACTCAACACAGGTTTAGTGAAACTGTAATGACGAAAAGTATACAGCCATTTTGATAACCTACATTTATTAGCTTCTCACTGCAGAAAATGGCAGGCCACACCTAAATGAGTCCCCAGTCAGTGAATTTTTTTGACATTTCCCTATCCGCAAAGGGTGTATGAAAGGTTCTGTGAGGGGGGGGGGGTCAGTGCCCATAATATATTAATTATAAAAATGTCAGTTGCACATTAATTGCATAATGATAGTCACTGAAAATTGTATTTGTAAACATTATCTAATCATGGTTATTAATCAGGGCTAACAATTTGTCAAATTATCTACTTGTCCAGAGGACAAGTAGAAGCAAATGTACTTGTCCGTGCAATAATTGACTTGTCCCATGACAAAAAAATTCAAATACAGGGCTGTATAAGCTTCTTTGTAGGTAAATTTATTTCTGCCAATTTAAATAACTTTTGTAACACTAACATATAGCCCATATGCTCTAGTACGAGGGTGCTCTAACATAATTGAAGACATGGAGATGGTCTTGTGAAGACACAAAGAGAAGACATACTTGTGTTGAACTGCCAATATGATCTCGTTTTGTTTAGTTTTGTATTTGTTTACCAAGAGAAGACATTTGCTATAATTATGTGAAATGTTTTAGAGAGCCAACAATTAAGTAATGATTACAAATCCTGTCTGCAAACAGCTAAGTTGTCCCACGGACAACAAGTAGTAGCAATTACACTTATCCGGTGGCAAATCCAGTTGTCACGGGCTTATCATAACTCCCCGGGGCTAGTTGACAAGTGGAATTTCGAGCCCTGTTATTACAAAATTATTTGCTCTGCATGTAGTGCATCATAAAAGTTATACATCTACATATGATTTTAAATCATAAATTTACTAAAAGCATGAATTCAAGGTGGGTCTGCAAATTAGTACATTGTATGAATAGGTAAACATGAACATATTCAAATACATCTCATGGTCTGACAACTCATGGTCTGACATATAAAACATAGGATATATTAGATATGTATTTAATTTTATTTAAATATTGTCATAGAAGATAAATGAAATGCCAAAAAAACACTGAACCAGCATACATCAATATTACTGGTTCAACACAAAATTCCTTCTATACCGAACCCTTTTGCATTTTAAGCACCGATCCCTCCTTCCAGACGGAAGAATGTGAAAGTACGACTGGAGTGGGTGATCAGACTCAGCAGCGACAGCCAAGGCCACGAGCTTTCCTCAAAATTGCTTGATCGACCATTCTGGACAGCATTAGTGTCAGTAAACCAACGATCTCGGTGTAAACATGTGAAATTTTGAGGAGCCTCTTACAGTCACTCACAGAAAGAGCAGGATAGTAACAAACACTGCCACAAGATACGAGAGGCCCAATTACGCTACAGTCGACAGCTCACTAGAAACAGAGTTGAAGTTTTGGGTCAACTTTGAAAGTTCACACTTTCAAAGAAAGTGCAGTCGCTGCTGAGAATTCTTTTGCCTGGCTGAGACATACTCTATATAGGACAATTATGTATCCATCACAACGCCAAGGTACTTGAATGAATCGACGTGTTCCACAGGTTCACTATTGATGACAATATGATTAATGATAGTTCCAATACAATGGAAACCACTTGTGCACATTTCTTTCATTTAGGAGACTTTGATATGCAGAAAGTTGGCATTGCACCAACTGGAGAAATATACCACTGAAGAGAGATATGCTTGGCATGAGGCAAAAGTCACTCAAAAGAGCAAGTATGTATCATCAGAAATTCTCACAAACAGAGTAGATGGATCAACACTCCAACAGTCATTAAAAGGCAAAAGTAAAGGCAAGTTCTTATATAGCGCAGTATCCAGTCCTCAGGACCATTCAAAGCGCTTTACACTTTACTTCCCTGACAGACCTGTTCACTCAGACACCATCTCGGCTTCTCTGGGAAGCATCCAGCCATATGCTACAATTAATGCGCGAAGGCTGCTTGTACACATATCCACCACTGTCTATAGTCAGGTACTCATTTATACAGCTGAGTGAACCGGAGCAATGTAGAGTGAAAAATTTGCCCAAGGTTTTAACACCGCAGCACAGGATTTGAACCCAGGTTCTCGTAGTCGAGAGTCCGAAACTCTACCCCTGAGCCATTGCGTTCTACAAAGTATACAAAGTGTACAAAACTAGACTCAAAACACAACCCTGAGACACACCTGTGTTGCTAACAAGAACTGGTGACTTTGTGTCACCCACTCGAACACACTGTGGGTGATTGCTTAGGAAACTGAAAATGTGACTGCTTCCAGACCTACCTGTACCTTCATGATCAGTGGGGTTATGGCGCCTTCTCTAAGAAGGTACAAAGTTATAGGTGGATTTTTATGGCAAATTTTTTATTTTACCAGGGAAAGGTCCTGAAATACTACTATGAATGACAAAAAAATAACATAAATTTCTGCAATTTTGTGATAACAGAAGGTCTTGAAATGGCAAACATTTCCTTAAAAGTAAAAGGGCAACCAGTTGTACATATTTATTGGTGTTGAAAGGGCAATTCCGAAAAGGGCATTATAATTGGACAAAGAAATTGATTTTCCGTGTCAAATTTTTCGTTCAATTTTAAAGGTCATGACTAATTTCTACATAAGCACATGTTGACACTGTGCTTGCTATGTGTTATTGATATGTGCAAATGCGTAATTAACAAGTTCTTATTCCATATTTCGCACAATTTTGTTGTTGAACACTGTGTGTGTGAATGTGTAAATGTGTGAATGTGTGCATATTTGTACATGAGGTAGGGTGTCAAGTGCCTTGCAAGAGTTCAATATAAGAAGGTTGGTTTGGAGGCTGTTGTCTATGTTTTTGGCAATGTCTTTCACGTCACCAATTAACTGTGTCTAATAGGAATGTTTATGTCAGAAGATAATATGTTCAAACAACATGGAACATACTGTATTAAGTGACTCATCTTAAACACGTCCCATTAGTACTGAAGAAGTTAGGTAAAAAGAAATTTTAGATTTTGAATTTTGATATAAAAATTAAAACCACTGATTGGAAAAGAACTATCTTGAGAAATGTTCAGTAATTACTGACAGTGACGTTACAGTATTTTAACGAAATAGCTATTTTATTATTCATTATTAAGCCATACAAAGACTAGACAGCTGACCTTCACTTCTAGAGACTCCTACGGGAAAAATTACATCTGAGACAAGATGTCACAAAAGCTCTCATAAACAGAAATGTTTACATTAATGGAAGAAAACACTACTAATGCCTACCACAGCAGCAGGTGGGGATGATCCTCGGATCAACATAATCTCCATATCCTCGGATCAACATAATCTCCATCCACTTCCTACCACATCCTCTGAGGGTATAGTCTGTTCCACCCCCTCATTGAACCCCCTCTCTCTCTCTCTCTCTCTCTCTCTCTCTGTTTATAACAATCTTATTCCATTCTCTTGTGCTCCTGATTGTTCCCTCCGATCTCTCATTGCATCTTAATTTTATTCTGATAATTATAAATAATCAAGTTTGATCCGCCATTTTCAACATGCGCTGTACATGTCATAATAGGAATGTTTGAACCAGTTTTGAGCCTATATACAATTATATATACAATTATATATATATATATATATATATTATATATATATATATATATATATATATGTATATATATATATATATATGTATATATATATATATATATATATATATATATATATATATATATATATATATATATATATATTATTCTTTAAAATGGTAAATTATCCATTAGAAATAATTATTTTTATCTAATAAATAAATAAATAATCTAAGATGTCCTTTAAAATTATAAATTATCTATTTAAAAATTATTATGTTAAGCTAATAAATAACCAAAATTAAAAATGTACTTTAAAGTCCAAACCTCTTGGTGCACCCTGTACTTATATATTCAGTGTATGCACTGCAGATGAAGATAGAAATGCCCCACCGATGATGGTGAAAACATTCATGGTGACATTTATGACGAGATGCTGACTTTGTTCCTGTCACCTGTGGCTTCCTGACAAATGACAAATCAAAGTCACAGATCGGTGATGACTGGGCACAGGATCTGTCACTATCCAGTCCCACGAAGACATTAATCTATTGATATTGCCTCAGCTGTGGTCATCAGCACTTTCGGCAATAAGAAGTGGCATACCTAGTGTAGAAACTTGTAGGTTATTGGATTACTGAATGATGGAGCAGGCTCATTTATGAGTATCATTAGCATAATCCACCATAATGTCTTAATTTCGACACAATTAAGATGCTTTATTTCCAATTTGAGCAAAATATATGAAGTGATAACATATTGCAAAGAAAAGTCAATTTTTTAGACATTTAATGCATGAACTGAGCATCAGTATACATACTTCTTAGATGTTAATTAATTAACATAGTTTCAATTATGAACTATCAGAGAAACTGGTATTTACAAGAAAAAATGCCAGGTTACAAGAGGCACATAAATGTAGGTGATGTAATCAGGGGCAATCCGTGGGTGGTTCAAGCAGAAATGGAGGGGTGTAAGATTGGAGAGAAATTTGTGGGAGCCTCAGGTGTGAGAATTTCACGAATATTTCACAGAACCTCTGTATATGAAGGGTAAATATGCTGTGAAATTGTCAATAACAAATCTCTTTAATTTTAATAGGAAATGAAGGAAATGTTATAATGGTCGCCTATGGAAAATATAATAAAGCTTTATTGCCATATTCAACGTTACATTATGAATTGGGATGTAGTCTGGCGTTGACTCATATAGTGCCTATATATACAATAACATGAAATATGGCAAATAAATATAAGATATAGATATAAGATATACAATGTGTATATTGTACATAATTTGTTCTTTAAAATGTAAAAAATTATTTTAATATCATAAATAAATAAAGACAAAATTAAAATAATAGATTATCTAATTAACAATAATTGTGGTGTAAACTAGTTAATAAATAAATAGATAAATATATATAAAATGTCCTTTAAATTGTTTTAATATATATATATATATATAAATTTTCTTCTAAAAATATAATTTAAATTAGTGAACATACATTACAATTACAATTGAATGCGTCCAATTTTGTTTAAAAAAGAACTTTAAATTGCAAATGTGGTCTGACAGATGAGTCGGAAATGAAGCAGACAGTAACACAGACAACATTGCACTAGACACGCACCGACACCTAGCACACACTTCAACGTCAGCACACTGCTAACTTCCAATTAAGTATCGCCATGTAATAACGCAGTGGTCAATGCTGGTCAGCAATGTCATGTAGGACGAGGCATTGTGCCACTAGGCGGCTACAATGAATGGTGTTTAACACGCACACCAAGCTCCTTACAGAAGCCGAACCAAAGCTGCCATTAGCATCTGACAATGGAACTGGGTCAGAAAACAACCCTGTCTCTGTTTGTGTTGCTAGGCAACAAGGGAGGAGAGTAAACAAGGGAAAGTGGATGTGAGAGTGTCAGGCCATTGGCACTGTGGGGAAAGTGTGTCTGCATTCTGTCATAGCGATGGATTCACATTTACAACATTATGCACTGGATCAGCTCAACACCAGCCCTTTCCCCAAATATTTTTCTCTTCCTTACCCTGGTTAATTTATTTCCTCTTCTGTTTCCTGCCTATTTGTCTACACTAGGCTTAGTTACGACTTGTGCACAACGTGTGATATGAGGACGGAAAATTTGATGGGGTGATGAAAAGAAGCCAGATAGTTAGGAGGAGAGATGAAACTGACTAAAGTGTCAGCATGCAAGAAAGAAGATGAGGGGTGGAAAAGGAGAAGAACAATTAGATGGAGCAAGGGTGAGAATGAAAATTGGGTGAAAAGAGGGGAGAAAGAAATAGACCATGACAGGAAGAAGTAGAAGTGAAAAGGCAAAAAGGGAGTGGAAGGGAATATGGAGAGGATAGGAATGAATACAGGTGAACATTGAGAGAGAAGGAGAATGAGATGGAGAGAGGAAGAAGAAAAACAGACTCGGGTGTGGAGGGGAAGACAGGGACGCATTGGGAGGAGATGGGAAACAACACCAGAGGGGAGGAGAATAGGGCATACAAAGAGGAGGAGTATGGGGCATACAAAGAGGAGAATTGGGCATACAAAAAGGAGGAGAATTGGGCATACAAAGAGGAGGAGAATTGGGCATACAAAGAGGAGGCGAATTGGGCATACAAAGAGGAGAATTGGGCAAACAAAGAGGAGGAGAATTGGGCATACAAAGAGGAGGAGAATTGGGCATACAAAGAGGAGAATTGGGCATACAAAGAGGAGGAGAATTGGGCATACAAAGAGGAGAATTGGGCATACAAAAAGGAGGAGAATTGGGCATATAAAGAGGAGGAGTATTGGGCATACAAAAAGGAGAATTGGGCATACAAAAAGGAGGAGAATTGGGCATACAAAGAGGAGGAGAATTGGGCATACAAAGAGGAGAATAGGGCATACAAAAAGGAGGAGAATTGGGCATACAAAAAGGAGGAGAATTGGGCATACAAAGAGGAGTATTGGGCAAACAAAGAGGAGAATTGGGCATACAAAAAGGAGGAGAATTGGGCATAAAAAGAGGAGGAGTATTGGGCATACAAAGAGGAGAATTGGGCATACAAAAAGGAGGAGAATTGGGCATACAAAGAGGAGGAGAATTGGGCATACAAAGAGGAGAATAGGGCATACAAAAAGGAGGAGAATTGGGCATACAAAAAGGAGGAGAATTGGGCATACAAAGAGGAGTATTGGGCAAACAAAGAGGAGAATTGGGCATACAAAGAGGAGAATTGGGCATACAAAGAGGATAATTTGGCATACAAAGAGGAGAATTGGGCATATAAAGAGGAGGAGAATTGGGCATACAAACAGGAGGAGAATTAGGCATACAAAGAGGAGGAGAATTGGGCATACAAAGAGGAGAAGAATTGGGCATACAAAGAGGAGTATTGGGCATACAAAGAGGAGAATTGGGCATACAAAGAGGAGAATTGGGCATACAAAGAGGAGAATTGGGCATACAAAGAGGAGAATTGGGCATACAAACAGGAGGAGAATTGGGCATACAAACAGGAGAATTGGGCATACAAAGAGGAGGAGAATTGGGCATACATAGAGGAGGACAACTGGGCATACAAACAGGAGGAGAATTGGGCATACAAAAAGGAGGAGAATTGGGCATACAAAGAGGAGGAGAATTGGGCATACAAACAGGAGGAGAATTAGGCATACAAAGAGGAGGAGAATTGGGCATACAAAGAGGAGGAGAATTGGGCATACAAAGAGGAGAAGAATTGGGCATACAAAGAGGAGGAGAATTGGGCATACAAAGAGGAGGAGAATTGGGCATACAAAAAGGAGGAGAATTGGGCATACAAAGAGGAGGAGAATTGGGCATACAAAAAGGAGGAGAATTGAGCATACAAAGAGGAGGAGAATTGGGCATACAAAAAGGAGGAGAATTGGGCATACAAAGAGGAGGAGAATTGGGTATACAAAGAGGAGAATTGGGCATACAAAGAGGAGGAGAATTAGGCATACAAAGAGGAGGAGAATTGGGCATACAAAGAGGGAAGAATTGGGCATACAAAGAGGAGGAGAATTGGGCACACAAAGAGGAGGAGAATAGGGCATACAAAGAGGAGAATTGGGCATACAATAAGGAGAATTGGGCATACAAAAAGGAGGAGAATTGGGCATACAAAGAGGAGGAAAATTGGGCATACAAAGAGGAGGAGAATTGGGCATACAGAGGTAATTCTATAAGACAGAGTGTAGGTTCTACCATGAGAGATCTAACAGCAAGTAGCACCCAGTAGTCCACTGTACTAATTGGCCAAGCAACAGCAATCATCTTTCATTAGTTATGGACCGCTTAACTAACGGTGAGAATTCTCTTAGAAAGCAAGACAACTAGACAAAGTGCATCGTCAGTCGTGACAGATATATCTCGCATGTGGGCGCTTCTTAATTTCCTTTCTATAATAGGTCAGATGAATCACTAATATCACAGAAGCCTAACCATTACAGATGAATGTGGCAGGAGAATTTCTCGTTTTGCTGGCCAGAGTCAAGCCAACAAAAGTTGGGCGGTTTTATCTGAAATACTAACATTAATTTTGTCATTTTTGGCAGATAAAAAAATGCCATTTTGCTATGTATCTAAACATGGTTTATACCCAAGGGTCGAAATAGTGGTAGTCTGGTAGTCCCAGGGCAACCAGAAACTTGGTCGGACTACCAAAGATGATGACAACAATAGTCCAATGGACTACCACAAAATTGGGGAATATTTTTCACATTTAGTGTTTGTCATGTTATTTTGCTTAAATCTGGGCCATATGACTACCACATAATATATATGTGGACTACCAGATTTCCCAACTAAGTTGTCCTGCTGACTACCAGAAATTTTGGAATTATTTCTACCCCTGTTTATACCTGCTTAAAGGGATACTCCAGTCAGTGAGAGGTTCACAGTATTAACTTACATATGTATATTACTGGGGTATATTGGTTGTGCCTAGTAACTGTGTATAAAGATTGTTAATAACCAATGAGTTATAGTTTAATGGTATCGAAAACATGCTATCTTAGATTCAGGGTGCTGCCATCTTGAGACTTATGTGACAGTGACATAAGCCACATCGTTTATGTCACTGGCGCATTGTTGATTAAAGCAAGGATTGGCGGAATCTTAGCTAATAATTGTGATAGTGACGTAAGCAATCCGCAACGTACTGGATACATCAAATACCATAGGACAGACATAGGATGTTCGAACGTGCATGCGCCAGTGACGTAAGCGGTTTACATCACTGGCGCAAAAGTCTAAAGATGGCAGCACCCTGAATCCAACATGGAGTGTTTCTGGTACAATTGTACTATAATTAATTGTTTATTAATGATCTTTGTGCACAATTACTATGCACAACCGATATATTATACAGATGTAAGTAAATGGTGTGAATCTCTCACTGACTGGAGTATCCATTTAAGATATGTTACCAAACAACCCTCTTTTCAAATGAATTGCCAGTTAAGATATCAAGAGACTGTTTCATTAAGGTAAAGAGCTCGTAATAAAATGTCATCATTAAAAAAATTCATTGTTAAATAATGAGTTTTTTCAAAACACAAATATCCATTGCGGTATTATTATGACGTACACTATTTCCATGGAACACGAATGACAGTATCTCACAGGCTGTCACGGTGTTGACAGTTTCCTGGTATTCAAATTCAAACTGATTTTAAAGTGCAAACTCCGGTTTAAGAGCTCTTTACAATGTTAGTGAAATTGTGCCCAGAGCCCATTGGTACGAAGAGGTGAATAAATCAAAAGAGTTTTTTTTAATTAAGTGAATAAAAAATTTGTATATTTTTATGACGATGATGACTACAATAAGAAGTAAATTTAATTTACAACGTGTGTATTAATATAATAATAAATAATAATAATACAGTTTTTATATAGTGCTAATTCCCGCATGGCAGATTGATGTGCTGCACAAGAAATATACTAAATGTATATTAATAAATAGAAATGTAAATTATATAAATTAATATAAATCATTACTTTTTGGTTTTAAGATGTACTAGTAAACCTTTGTATGTAAATTATATAAATAAATTTATAAATAAAATAAACACTGCTTTTAAGATGTATAGTACTAACACTTGGTATATAAATTATATAAATTAATATAAAATTAAAACCTTTACTATGACTGTGTATGTAAATATATATATACATATAAATCTATAAATTAATCTAAAACATAACACTGATTAAAACGTGTATGACACTACAAAAGAAATTCTAAAGCAATGTCTGTCATTTCAAAACAAATTGAATTAATTGAAATGGCTAATAAAAAGATGTCTTTAAAAAATTTCTAAACATAGATAATGTCCTGGATGAACGAATGTTCACAGGTAATTCTTTCCACATGAGTGCTCTAAGAATACATACTGAACCAAAGATTTGCTTAGATGACAGGTGTACTAAGTGAGGCTGCCTCAGTCGGATGCATCTAATGGAGAAGCTGGTTAATTATGTGAAATCACCCAACCAAGTACAGCTTACACCTGTATCAGATGTGCTGCAATTGTCCGGGAGAGTTCGTCAAGTGTCAAGTGCAGCTAATCTCAATCCTTCACATCACTGCATGTTTTATGTGACAGTGGCATGAGTTAATGTAGAGGGGAGATTATTTCGCCTGCCACACTCACACCTGGCGCAGTGCCACCTGTGAGTGAGTGCATGAAGTCATGCCTTCAGTGAGCACAGAGTACATATATCTAGGCTCACAACTGCTGTAATTCACAATTTTCTAAATGTCTCTAGTGTAGAAATGTCTACTGAAAAAGTGAGGAGACCAATAGATCTGTTTTTCTATAGCTTGATAATGAGATGCAGTCTTTTAGTCGCTCGCTCACTCAAATCACACACATGCTCGCATGCAAGCGCATGCTTACTCGCTCATTCACTCACTCACTCACTCACTCACTCACTCACTCACTCACTCACTCACTCACTCATTCACTCACTCACACTCACCCATAACCTCACACTGATGCACTCACTCATACATTCACTCACTCACTCACTCACTCAAACACCTACTCACTCACTCACTCACTCACTCACTCACTCACTCACTCACTCACTCACTCACTCGCCTCATTCACTCACACACTCACTCACTCACACTCACTCACTCACTCACTCACTCACTCACTGACTGACTGACTGACTGACTCACTCACTAACTCACTCACTCACACACACTCACACACTCACTCACTCACTCACTCACACACACACACACACACTCACTCACCTCACTCACACACACACACACACACACACACACTCACTCACTCACTCACTGACTCACTGACTCACTCCCCCACTTCCTCACTCACTCACTCACTCACTCACTCACTCACTCACACACTCACTCACTCACTCACTCACACACTCGCCTCACTCAACTCACTCACCCTGCCAGACCTATTCATTCATTCTCCAGGAATCTGTAGACTTAATTCCTCATTTGCACTGCCAATCAACACCACTACACACACTAGACACACACATACCTTACTTACACTGCCCAGTCAACACTAGACACTCTACCAGAGAAGTGAGCTGGGCTGGAGACTGCTCCGCTTGCTCCAGCCCTCCACACTGACCACACAGACACCTGCCACCTGCTCCAGGCCTGGCCTCCAGGCTCCACCCAACACACACCTGTATTGATTGGCCACTAGGCAACATTGTAACACCCTTTGCACTTTGCATGGCACCTGTGGCCGGCCATGGCATAAAAATGTATGGAGTCAACACAGAGCTCTACGTCAGTGGCTACTCGCTACTTACACAGTCACGAAACCTATAGCGCATAGCTTTATGCAGAGACCCGTCCACCCGTCATTTGGATGGGTAAAAACGAATATGGACGGATAGAAATATGGGTGGACAGGTAAAAAAATAAAGGAGCAAAAAAACCTTCCAAATTAAACCATAGATATTGTTAGTTATGTCTTGAAAGTGAGTGTAAATGGTGTCATATGTGTGTTTGTAGCCCATTTCAGGTCATCAGGCACATTTGAAAGTTTGTAAACCAGCTTAACAGTTAACATCCATGTGTCCACCAAAAATATGTGTGACTGACAATAATTTTATCCTGCATAAAGCCCTGCAGTCATGGAACCTACAGTGTCATGTACTAGTAAATTATTTCTTACCGAGTGCGTCCAGTAATAAAGGCAAGTTCTTATATAGCGCAGTATACAGTCCTCAGGACCATTCAAAGCGCTTTACTTACACTTTACTTCCCTGTTCACTCAAACACCATCTCAGCTTCTCTGGGAAGCATCCAGCCATATGCTACAATTAAAGTTGTGATGGGCCACCTAATGGTAGAGATCTCCCAGCAGAGAAATTTACACACTTTTTCACAGTGAGAATACTGCAAAGCAGTGTCATCGTTCGTAGAATCGTTTAAATATGCGTCAGATATGATAGACTACCTTTGCATTTACTCTAGAAGCGCATGACAAAATGCACAAAGAAAGACATTCAGTTGTTATTCTCCTCTTGGCATCCCTGTTGTCAGAGGAAGGTTGGCAAGTTCTTATGTAGCGCAGTATCCAGTCCTCAGGACCATTCAAAGCGCTTTACACTTTACTTCCCTGACAGACCTGTTCACTCAGACACCATCTCGGCTTCTCTGGGAAGCATCCCGCCATATGCTGTAATTAATGTGCAAACGCTGCTCATGCACATATCCACCACTGTCTATAGCCAGGTACTCATTTATTCAGCTGAGTGAACTGGAGCAATGTAGAGTGGAAAAATGTGCCCAAAGTTTTAACACTGCAGCACAGAATTTGAACCTGGGTTCTCGTAGTCGAGAGTCCGAAGCCATTGTGGTCTAATGATGGTGGTTTAACAAGTGTGCAGTTGCTTGAAATGGGGTAATTTAGGTCAAACAAAATATTGAAATACCTTTATATGTTGAATATTGCCGTTTGTTCTGCATAATATGTACTATTTTGTATGCTGCTAAGACTTTGTGGATGAAAGTGGATGAAATATTAATGGTCACAACTTCCAGATTTATGTATAAATATTAGGGGGCACACATGTTCATAAAATCACAAAATATAACATTGAGAGCAATTTTGGATCATAAATTCTCACAAGGTGATCCCTAAGACATTTAGCAAGCAATGTATCAATACAATAAAATCTCTGTTTAAACCAAAGCTATGACTGTGGGCCACATCCACAATTGGCACAAGGGCGCATTTAAAAAATAAAACTGAACACATAAATTATATTCTATTGACTTAAATATTGGGGAGGTGTCTGCCATTTCCATGTTTATGTAATGTTTTTAAATACAAAAAAAACTAAAAACGTCACAATCACTGGTGCTATGTTATATATGAATAATATGATAAACATAGAAATAAAATAATAGTTGTCAAACAAAATAATGAGCACTCCCTTCCACCCGCGGAACATTCAAAGTGAGACTTGAGGGGGGCTCACATTCACATAGAGGATTTGTACCTGTTGACTGCTACGCAAGGCTTAGGCAATTTAGTTTGGTTTCCATTGCCTCAATTCATATGGCTGCATAACTAACCACATGGTAATTGCAAGTGGCGAGATGTTGTTGATTGAATTATGTGAGCAGAGAGCTTTTGTGTACCGAGTACTGCACAGCTGAATGCTTCCCAGCGGAGATGAAGCAGTGTGCATGACTGCTAGTGTAATTACAAACATTTTCATCTTTAATGACTGCTGCTAAATCTGGAGGGTTACAACAATTTATATCATCTGTGAATGTGAGTAAAGTAGGGAGGCAGGGAGAATGAAGGATAATTGGTGGGAGGGAGGGAAGGAGGGATAGATGATGGAAGGGGTAATCTGGAACCTGCAGATATATATATATATATATATGTATATATATATATATATATATATATATATATAGGCTACCTGATCCTACATCCCATATTCTCACAGGAGTGTGAGGGAGGGAGGGAGGGAGGGAGGAATGAAGGATGGGAGGGAGAGAGGGAGGGAGGGATGGAGGAAGGGAGGGAGGGAGGGAGGGAGGGAGGGAGGGAGGGAGGGAGGGAGGGAGGGAGGGAGGGAGGGAGGGACGGACGGACGGACGGACGGACGGACGGACGGACGGACGGACGGACGGACGGACGGACGGACGGACGGACGGACGGACGGACGGACGGACGGACGGACGGACGGACGGACGGACGGACGGACGGACGGACGGACGGACGGACGGAGGGAGGGAAGGAGGGAAGGAGGGAAGGAGGGAAGGAGGGAAGGAGGGAAGGAGGGAAGGAGGGACGGAGGGACGGAGGGACGGAGGGAAGGAGGGAAGGAGGGAAGGAGGGAAGGAGGGAAGGAGGGAAGGAGGGAAGGAGGGACGGAGGGAAGGAGGGAAGGAGGTAGGGAGGGCAAGCAGAAAGGACCGTCACCAGGGAAGGAGGGAGGGAAGGACAGAGGGATTGAAGGAAGGGGAGGAAGGGGGGGAAGTAGGGAAGGAGGGAGGTAGGGAGGGCTAGATGATGGGAAGTGGAACCTATCCAGACCCTGCAGGTAGGCATAGGCTCCCTAATCACATTCCCACCAATACATCCGCAACTATTTCCCAGTCAATGGCAGAAAAAGCTAGCAACTGTTGCTATCTGTAATGAACTGTGTATTTTAGTCCCATTGAAAACAAACCCACCAGGGGAACTGTAGGAACAACCACAGCACGAGTCATTACTCTGACAAGGTTACCGCAAATGTCTTGTTTCAAAACCTCCGCCCAGGGACTGGTGGAATGCTTTTAAACCTGCAGGTTAAGTGGCAACTACAGCAAAATAAATGCATGATTTATGAAGACACCAGTGTCGAGGGAGCAGCCTATTCAGGGACCTGCCGCAATAGACATAAGAAGTGCTTTAATAAAAACCATCAACATTTTAGCACATTATTATGAAAAACAGAGCTCAGTTTATTTTTAATGGGACCATTACATGGGCCTTTTTAAAATGATCAATAGTTATTAATGTGATAATAAGGAGAGCTTATTTATTTAAAAAGTTAAGTTATTAGCAGCTCTTTAGATCATGCTACAGTGACTTGATCTAACATATAACTCATAACATTTCATTGTGGTTAACGGTTTTCTGAAGTTTTATTGTTCTTCTGGTAGGTTAAATGTGTTAATGCAATACCATCAGAAATGAAATTATTTTCTTGATCAATGCATAGTTCTGAAAAAGCAGGTTGATTGATACTCTATTTACAATAAGATTTTATCAGAAAATGGCTTCTAAATTGACCAACTTATTAAAAATCAATACAAAAATAATTGTTAATTATATTTTGCACCAAACCAATAAAGAGATTGTGACACAGATCTATATTACCGAAGACTCTTGTGCTTAATGATATCCCACCAATATTTTGCATAAGTCAATCCACCAATCCGAAATCATTTATAATAACCAATTAGTATGACTCAAAAATAACATGATTACAAAACACAGTTGTAATTATAATAAAACATATCAAGTGTACTATGTGTAAAGAACTATATTTTGGAACAGAAATGAATAGATGAATTTCTAGAACTTATCCAGCGGTGTTGTATCTTTACTTACAGTAATGTCCCCATTTCAGTTATTTTTAAGAACAAAATAAACTCTACTGTTATATTCGATAAGTCCAGAGGTGTGGTTACACTACCATAAGTCCATGTTGTAACGGAACCAGTACAGCGTATCCTAAAACGTCATGATATAGCATCAGCTGTCACACCATTCAGAAACCTTAGACAAATACTGGTGCATCCAAGAGGTAAAGTTGAAGACAAACGTAAGACCAAATCCCATGTAAGATCTGCAATGTGTGTTACATCGATAAAAAGGAAGAACATTCAGCATCAGACTAGATAAACACAAAAAGAAGTTGAAACCATAACAACTAGACGTTTCACTCGGGAGACAAGAAAATGCTCGACAAACGTAGAACAGAAATCGGCAATAACAGACGATGTGGACAGACACAACTGTGTGATAGACTGGGAGGGAGCGAAAGTGGTGGATAAAGAGACAAACAGGTGTGCGCGTTGGATAAAAGAAGCCACCTGGATTAGGAAGATGGAACCAACTATGAACTGAGATGAGGGGGGCTACAGACTAAGTCACGTGTGGGACAGTCTGCTCGCCACGCCATCTAGCGAGCAGTGACAATTCAGTTCCTGAGGAAGGCTGCCGATGTTGGCTGAAATGTTGAAATGAGTAGAAATTATTAGTTGTGTAATAAGAAATTTTACTTGAAAAATATACTCTACTTTTCTCCCAATGTTGGCAACTTTGGTGACAAAACGTGTGCCTTCCCATGCATGCTGTTTTAAACAAATATTTCTTTGTGTCAATTCCCAGAAGAAGCAAACTTCGAATGGAAGAAACTAACAACTTGTCAGCCAGCAATAACATGGGCTGACTTTACGTTGTCAATCTTGTGTCCCTCAGATTCAGCCACAACAGAACAGACCAATGAAAAGAATACAAAGGATGTAAGCAAATACATATATTGGATAATTGGTGAAGATGGTTTAGAAGGAAGGTAACCTGTGACAGATTTGACATGATAAAGAGAGCTCCTGCCTTAGTTATATAATTGATTTCATTTACAAGCAAAAACAGTTGTGCTCTGACTCTGCGATGAATTAGGTAGTTGACACAGTGGTAATTGTCATGATATGATCACGTAGCAATATTTACCAAATGTCAGAAAAACACAGCATTATTACCACTGCCATTTTGATGTGTGACAATTTATTATCATTTGCACTTTTGTGTTGCAAACGTGAATAAGTAAATCACATCTTTGTTGCTTGTGCCAGATTTTATTACACGAGTTATTTAAGAAACACAGTAACGGTGACACCCGAGCTTCAACAACTTGCGTGTATGGCGTGTATATTATATTTGATGTATGCTCAAAATGAATGCAGGTGGACAGAATGTGAGATTTATATCACAGACAGAGCCTAATCGTGACACCAGAATTGTCAAATGATAAATAATTGTATTGCTATGGTAACGGTGATCGAGCGTTCTGCATCGCTGCTCCTCACTTATGGAAGGATCTACCATGCAATATGCGAACATATGATTATACCAGTTCAAGACTCCTTAAAATTTATTTATTCAAAAGAGCTTTTTACTCATGAACATTGACGGACGTTTTATGTTATTAGGATTTACTTATTTATTTATTATTCTGAGCTGCTTTTAGCTACTTTTACATTCATAATATTTTTATTATTATCTATAAGTATGTGTATCTTTAATGATAATTTATTTTGATATTTAATGCCATGTTTTTATGGTTTTTAACTTTTAGTTACTTTCTATGATTTGTTGTAACAGCGCCTTTGAACAAGGTAACTTGGATTTATTGCGCTATATAAATGCTTTATTATTAGTAGTAGTATTAATGGAAAATTTGGTATAAGCCTATCATGTCACTGTCTACGCCATGTCTCAAGTAACCTAATCCATGATGCAGGGGTATTTTTTCATAGTATTCACCACACACGCACGCATGCGCATGCGCATGCGCACGCGCACGCGCACACGCACACGCACACGCACACGCACACGCACACGCACACACGGTTCCTGTATTTGTTACGTTTCTATGAAGACGTCAACTTATCCCTGGTGGCTCACTCGCACGCAACCATGACACAACATCTGTGTTTGCGAGAAGTGTACTTTAAATTCACACCACAGATCTGCGTGAGAGCAATTGATTGATTAATCAGAAATTTGTGACACATATGGATGAATGCGCCCACACAGGCATTGTCATGTCGCTGCCGTTGATCAATGTTGTGTGTTACCAGCCCTTCTCTTTCCCACAGTCGCCGACGTCAACTTCCGGGCTAATGTAGCCTCGTCAATATTTGTCAACCACTGAATCAGATTCCGTTCAATATTAGCTAAGTTTGACCAAATATAAAAATTCAGTTGGCTTGAAAACATTAATGCATGGCTGGTTATATGGAAATTTGCATGGAAATGATCCGTCGTATAATATTATCCCAATATAATTGACCTTGCACTTTTTTGTATGTTAAAGTTTTTTCTATCTCGGTCGACATGCACATACTCCGTTGCATACACACATGCATGCCCAAGAGCAAAAACATACGCATACACATTCACACTAATTGAATAAACTCTGCCAAAGACGTCATTCTAATGTAAACATTTCAAGTGAATGCGGAATGAATGGTAAGTTCTTAAAAGGGAAGTTCTTAAAAGGTAAGAGAGGAGTATCCAGTCTTCAGGAATGTTATTTCCTTGGCAGACCTATTCAATCAAACACCATCTCAACTTATCTGGGAATCATTCACGCATGCTGCATGCAATTAATGCACAAAGGCTGCTCGTACAAATATCCACCGCTGTCTATAGCCAGGTACTCATTCATTCATCTGAGCAAACTGGAGCAATATACAGTGAAGAAACTTGTCCAAGGATCGACATGGCAGCACAGAATGTGAACCCAGACTCTTAGTCGAGAGTGTGAAGCTCTACTCCTGAGCCATGGCCCCAAAACGCCGGAGTTTATTGCACAGCTAAAACCCTTTCTTTCCTGTTTAGTAGCATCAGTGACTTTGACATACACAGCGAATGGATTCAAACAGGGACCAGCACACCAACTGGTGGCAGGTCTATCTATCCTGCAATCACCAACATGGACCCTGGGGAATGGTTCAGCCACCTTGTAATTACAGCACAACAGCCATTAATTCACACCAATTAATCACAATTCTCATTTATTCAGCCTACTTGCAAAGCTTTGTAAAGCTGACAGGATAAACTGTGACAAGTGTGAATTATAGAGTGATCAAAGACAGGCCTTGTCGACTACAGACAGACTGACAGTGTTTGCCACAGACTTACTAGACAATGTTTACAAGACCCCCACGTATACAAGCCACACTGTCTATTCTGTGAAAACAATGCAACTTTGAAACAGGCCTGGGCAATTCATCTGCTATTTTGTAAAATGCAACTATTTACCAAAGGATCTGTGTCACTGTGTGTGTGGTCACTCAGTGGTCAATGACAGGGTGTATGTGGTCACTCAGTGGTCACTGTCTGTGTATATGTGGTCACTCAGTGGTCACTGTCTGTGTATAATATTATGTGGTCACTCAGTGGTCACTGTCTGTGTATATGTGGTCACTCAGTGGTCACTGTCTGTGTATGTGTGGTCACTCAGTGGTCACTGTTTGCCTATATGTGGTCACTCAGTGGTCATTGTCTGTGGATATGTGGTCACTCAGTGGTCATTGTCTGTGTATGTGGTCACTCAGTGGTCATTGTTTGTGTATATGTGGTCACTCAGTGGTCACTGTCTGTGTGCCTGTCAGCATCAGTAATGTCATTAGTTGTCCAATTAACATTAACAAGGTAGAACTGCCATTGACTGGCCCACCCATTCACCAGTGATACATGGCCCCTGGCGATGTGGCCTGAGCCAGGGCTTTACTCTAACTCTAGCTGTTTACAACACTCAACAGGGTTCTGTTAACTGACTAGTGTGTGTGTTTGTATACATATATATATATATACATATATGTGTGTATATATATATATATATGTGTGTATATATATATATATATATATGACGCGGCACGCCAAAACCAGGCGCTTGCCGCAGATCCTCGATCGGCGCCAGGGTGTAATTAGTCAGCATGCCCTCAAAATGTCGAAAGTGAGTTCTTGGCGGAATCAATCAGCAAAATCATCAGTCTTTCAATATTTGAATGAATGAATTTATTTATTTAACAACAGCAACACAGGAATATACAACATAGTATGAAAAATAATACAATACATAATGGTAACGACAATACAATATAATATCGGTGCTGTTGTTAAAAGGACATAGCAGAAGTCATATGACTTGTAAGGCGCTATGCCGTTCTCAACTAAAATGCGTAATAGTTATAGTAAAAGTTATAAGATTTAATACAACCAACAATAATATTATTTTTGCATTGTGTTAATTGTTCATAAATACGAAGAAAGTAACGTCGACTTTAAACTTTTTTTAAATTGTTGTAAACTTGGCAACTGTCTTATATTACTTTCAAGACCGTTCCATACGTGTATTCCTCTGACAATAGCTACCATGAAATAGTGTTGAAAGGGGTAATAATGAGCATTTTAATGCAAGCCCCTCATTAATTTCACAGCTAATTAGTCTAAAACGAACATTTACACCAAGCCGACCTTTCTATGCTGGCACTGAGGGTGGTCACTGCCAGGGCGCTTGTCGTCCTCAGTGGTTCTTTTACTCCCAAAACAGAGATAGGACTGACATTAGCATAATGCTCCAATACACTATTATTATTATATCCCAAAAAATAATAATTTAACAATGAATTGATGTTCCTTAAGAGCTCTTTGTCTTAGTGAAACAGTCACCTGGTCTGTCTCTTACGTTGAGAGTCAGCGAGCTGAAGACAAACTGACTGTTTAGACAGACTCTGCAGTACTTGGCCACACGTCTCAATCAACACCAGTCATGTTGACATCACCATAGACCAGTACCTCCAACGGAGTGACCCCAGAACTCGGGGACCCCAGCGTTTTCAACATGCAAGGGCAGACCACCCATCTCTTCACCACCATTCATTTTTCCCTGCAACACTTAGTGGAATAGGCTCCCCCCAAACCTAATGCCCAGAGGCTTTCAGGGCTGGAATTTGGGCTTCAACGTCTGCCAGCAGATAACTTCTTCATGAGACTATGTACATCATAATATTACATGGTTTAACTCACCAGAGGTCCATACAATAATGTTATTAACGTTAACATTAAAAAAAATTATCTTTAAACAAACAGTTCGTTTTTTTTAACTGTTTGTTTTAAGAGAGCTTATAACCCCCAAGCCCACAAGTTTTGTTGGATTTTTAACGCCCTGTAAGGGCCCAGTCTAGTACAGTGTCTACCCAGCAAACAAGGAACCATTTCTGAACCAGTTGGCAGGTGTCATACTGGTTCATAATTGGTACCGCTCCACCAGTACGTGCTTTCATGTGTATTCACGTAAATACACCTGTTCTGCCTGTTGTCACAAGTTTTGAACGAGTTTGACACGAGTCATACTGGGCCAGAACTGGTACGGTTTCACTGGCACGTGTCATCGCATGAAAAACTCATGATTTCATAGGAAACACGTGTAAAAACACCAAATTTGCTCACAGAATCCGGTGAATTCATGTGAATTGAGCCAGTTGAACTCGTGAATTCACTTACAGAACATGTGAAATCACGGGTCGTTGTTTGCTGGGTACTGGAAAGCAAAACCAGTGCCGTGTCATCATATAAACTGTCTGCCTCAGAGGTGGACATGAAGACATTCCATCAAGTGACCAGTGGTCAAATGTCCACCTGTTGATGGCATGTGATGTCATGTCATGTCTGTGGTCAATGGGTCCTCAGAATCACTAGGAAACACCATTAGAGGAATGCAATCAGTCCGCACCATCTTTCATCAACAAGGTGCTAAGTTAATTACACAAGTAAGGGGCTCTTCTGTGACAATCCTGCTGCCAGAAAACAGAAAGGTGAAAGGTCACTGGTCATGTGATTAAATGACAGCATCAGTAGTGTGGCAATGAGATTTTTCTGATTTTGAAAACATTGGCAACATTACTATTGGAAGACAGAATTAAAAGATACAGTATATCTAAGGAATAATTCATTATTTTTCCTTGTTGTCTAAATCCCTTTCTATCAGTATGTGGTTATTCCCATCTTAAATCGTAATACTAACCTATACTATCTCTCATAATTTCACATAATTTTCCAACATATTTCACGTGTAAACTGAAAATATTTCTCGTGTAAACTGAACTTTATCTCAAGCATTATAACTAAGTTTCTTTACCCTTTCACATGCCCACGTCAATGTTTAGTAACAGCTCATTTAAGTAATTACTTCAGTTTTGTTGAGTTATGTTTGATTTTACACCATCTGCTAATATGTTTTCATTTTTGCTTCTGAAGATAAATTTGTGGCATTTTAGCACAATTTAAGATCAGAGGCCCAGAAAGTGGAGGGAAGACGAGGCGAGGAAGAAAACAAATGCGATGGGAGGACTGGGTTAAGAGAGATCGGGAAAGAATGGGAGGAGGAGGGAGAACAACAGCAAAAGATGGAAGGAGTCGGAGACTGGCGACAGAGAATGTAGGGAGAGAAAAGTGAGGAAAGAAAAGATGAAGAAAAAGATGATTGTAACCATTTGTAGAGCGCAATGGCTCAGGGGTAGCGCTTCGGACTATCGACTACGAGAACCCGGGTTCGAATCCTGTGCTGCGGTGTTAAAACCTTGGGCAAGTTTTTTCACTCTACATTGCTCCAGTTCACTCAGCTGTATAAATGAGTACCTGGCTATAGACAGTGGTGCCATTGGATATGTGTACGAGCAGCCTTTGCGCATTAATTGTAGCATATGGCTGGATGCTTCCCAGAGAAGCCGAGATGGTGTCTGCGTGAACACGTCTATCAGGGAAGTAAAGTGTAAAGCGCTTTGACGACTGGATACTGCGCTATAAACGAACTTGCCTTTTTATGGCCAACCTCCCCCTGACGACAGGGATGT
The DNA here is from genome assembly GCA_964017155.1 of Oasisia sp. SBJ-2009. Classification (NCBI taxonomy): domain Eukaryota; kingdom Metazoa; phylum Annelida; class Polychaeta; order Sabellida; family Siboglinidae; genus Oasisia; species Oasisia sp. SBJ-2009. The sequence goes on from OZ024859.1 coordinate 14,210,797, forward strand.
CAACAGGAGAACAACGACTGAATGTCTTTATTTATGCATTTTGTCATGCGCTTCTAGAGTAAATGCAAAGGTAGTCTATCACATCTGATGCACTTAGCATGACACATATTTAAACGATTCTACAATGACACTGCTTTGCAATGTTCTCACTGTGAAAAACAAACTGTGTAAATTTCTCTGCTGGGAGATCTCCACCAGTAGGTGGCCCATCACAAGTGCTGATGTTGGTCGATGTTTTAATATGCAATGCCGCGGTAGTCGCGAACAGAAGTCGAGTGTTCTCTTGACGAAGGAGCAGCCGAAGCGATCTGGCAGGCAATCTGCAGCCATGACACACGCCGCATGCAAACAGGGAACCAGCATGGTAAAAAACCAGTGTTCGCTCATGCATGACGTCCTACGCAGCCCCGCAAACAGTGCCGGCATTTGCGTGACTAGCTTTGATGTATGATTCCGACTATAGAAACATATAATTTTGAGCGAAAGCGCTCTGAGGGTATGAGACCACTGATGCTTATGATGACGGATAAATTATGTCAATCACCAACTGTCTGACTAGGCTTCGATGACGTTTTCAAATCATGCAAAATACACTATAGAAATATTATGCAGACGTCAAAGTAATGCGCCATCTTGGGGATCAATCAACTGATTATATAATGCTGGGATGGTATTTATTAAAGGGTTACCCGCAATAACCAATGGGGCCGAAATGTCCAAAAACTGGGAATAAATGAAGCGAATGATATGACGATAACAGATCAGCTATACAGTCTTTTAGTTAGAGAACACTTTAAGTAAGAGTAACCAACAGACCTGCCCATAATCTAATCAAGAAGAAGGGGAGCCATTCTATTACAGAAGTGGCCTGGTGTGGTCGGTTCCCCCACCTTTGCTGTCAATCTATGTGTTTGTTATAACGGTGATGACATTGTGTACTAGTGTATTGGAATTATTTTGTGCTAGTTATACATAAAGAGTTGGCTTACTTTTAAGCTCGCATACAAACATATATCTGACTTGTGTTTTCAGCAAACTAGCCACGTCTCTGTGTCACAAATTTAGATGGTAGCGTTGTCCCGCATAAATGTTTTTATACATGGCAATAAGACAGTTTGACATGAAACAGGGGCCAAGTCTCAGGTTTCAGGTGGTTTCCTCCAAATAGTCCAAACTTGGGCTAATGCAGGAGTTGTCTTCTCTAGAATTAGTGAGTCCACTACAGGTTACACATTTACCCCCTGTGTGGGATCTTTTACTTCCCCTGGCATAGACACCAGATAGAAGGGACCACTGGCTTTTAGTGTCTCTTCTGAAAGACACAGGCAAATGTGGGGTGAATGAAATTGCCAAAACAGCTGTAGGTGCGATTGAACCACTGTCCCCTCGATTGACAGTCATCATAATCATTTCTAATAATGATAATAATAACATTACATTGAGGGCTAATGTTATTGACTTTGCTGTGCTCCAGATAACATTCAATCAGTCACATATGACAAACTAAAAAAAATTTCAAAGATATAAAAAGTTAAAATATAAAGATTACAAAGGCCGTATAATAACATCCTGGTGTAGGCTTACCAGTTTCTGAAACACTCATTTATTCAGCTCCATCACCGACTCATGACATCTGAGTCTGTTAAAGCCTGGACTGAACTCCAGGACTCCAGTGTGGAGCAGACTCCGGAAGTTATAGTGGGGTCAGATCACAGTTAGACTTCGTGGTCTGACCCATACGAATGTAGTACCTTAATAATTGTGTCACATGACATTTTGAAAACTGATTTTTATTTGAAATGAGTACAGCAGATTCAGTGCTATGATGTATCTGCAGTGCAATGATGTATGTTAGGCAGAGTGTATTTGACGAAGTGATTTTTAGCCATTAAATTTCTTCTTACATGACCCTGACGATGCAGAAAAACGTGCAAATTTTTTCAATGTTCAAGTACACACAAGCATGCATCTTAAAAGAGCCTGAGACATGCGATTCTGACGAAATCTGATCAGCATATCAGTTACACGACTGCAGTGACTTTGTAGAAATAAAAAAATTCTCAGGTGCAGCTTCCTTATAATCTGACAACATTTTTAAATGGCCGCCAGTGGGAAAACCAACAGTTCTCTGTGCCCTGGTGTTACCTTGGCTTGGGTTATTCATGATTAGCTAAGACCCATTTCCATTAAATAAACTTGGCCCCCCCAATTAAACCTCCTCTGTATCACCCCTTGTTGACTATAGTGTAGTAGTTGAGTCACCTAGTAGTTACGTGTCCCAACAAACCTATCTAGTCAACAGTTGATGCCTGCATCCTAAAACCAATGATATTCAAAATGAAGTATGGACTTGGTTGTCAACTAGGAAGAAGGTAAACATGAAGAAAAACCAAACCACACATACAACTGGAAAAAACCTAAAATAAAAGCTGAGAAATGCAAAACAATCCAAGATATCTCATATACCAAAGTAATGTGAAATTGGCTAAACATTATAAAGGGAACAAGTGCATGGGATCGTCTATGGAGATCAGCCCAAAAACAACTGTTTGCAATTACTGCAGAGTTAAAGCACTAGAGAGCATCCATACAATACAACAGCACAGATGCAGATATATATCTAGACGCACACATCAATCCATCCAGCAAATACGCACAACACTCTCTCAATGTCATACACCAGTCGGTCCTAAAGTGTAAACACAATTACACCAGAAGCAACACTCACCTTGTATCCAGTTTCAAGTAGACCACAGAACCGTAATTCCCATCACCAGTACATACACATATACACCTCTACAACTGGCCGCACACAGGCAAATGTACCGGTCAAACAGGAGCCATGCCTTGCACTGACCGCTAGTTCTCACACACACACCTTCGGTGATGATTTTCCAATAACTCGCAGCGTGACAATTCCGATGAGGACCGCCCTCTAATAGATCCCCGTTGACAAGTGACAATTGACGTCGACTCTCAATAACTGACACGTGACAGAACCAGTGCGTGACTCAGACCTCAACGGAGGCTGCGTTTGACATCTCAGTGATTTAGCAGCAATCGAAAAATGCACAATATAGCAGCATGCAAGCAGCCTTTTAGTGCTGTCACTGGTGGTAGGCTCGCCACTGCTGGCATTGACAGCATCAGGGTATTGACACTGCAGATAGTGGGCATGATGCTGCCCAGGGCAAGCAGCAACAATACCAAGGAGTGTCCTCTAGATTCACTGGGTGGTAGTTGGTGGGCAGCTCACAGGCAGTTAATTGACCCTGCTTGGAGACCAGCTTGGCTATTTCTGTCACAATGTTGCTTGCTATATCTGCCCCACCCCTTTCAGAAGGGCTGACAGACAAAACAGGAAGTCTGCCTGCCCTGGATTGATACAGACAGTGGCTCTGTACAGACAGTGGCTCTGTACAGACAGTGGCTCTGTACAGACAGTGGCTCTGTACAGACAGTGGCTGTGTACAGACAGTGGCTGTGTACAGACAGTGGCTCTGTACAGACAGTGGCTCTGTACAGACAGTGGCTGTGTACAGACAGTAGTTGATCTGTACAGACAGCAGCTCTATACAGATAGCAGTTATATATACAGACAGCAGTTCTATATACAGACAGCGGTTCTATACAGACAGCAGCTCTATACAGACAGCAGCTCTATACAGACAGCAGTTCTATACAGACAGCTAGCAGCTCTATACATACAGCAGTTCTATACAGACAGCAGCTCTATACAGGCAGCAGCTCTATACAGACAGCTAGCAGCTCTATACAGACAGCAGCTCTATACAGACAGCAGCTCTATACAGACAGCCGCTCTATACAGACAGCAGCTCTATACAGACAGCAGCTCTATACAGACAGCCTCTGATTGTATGCAAAGAAGACAAACCAACTTGTTTGACCAGTGTTCTGACCACATTAATATGAAGTTACACTGAAACCATTTTCAGAAATCTCACTGAAGCATGAAGTTATTTATTCCCAACGCACGTGACTATTTTACGATAATTTTGCCGAATTGCAAAATGAATACATTACTGTCACATGTTAGCAAGCTAATTAATAAAAAAATCCAATTGGCGTTGTGTAAGTGGCGTGTCACATGGGCAGACAGAAGACGTGCAGTGAAGAAATGATGGCGTGATAAATTTCAACATGTAATTAGTGGGAAAACAAGACAGCATGCCTGCACATTATGCGTTGGGCCCTAATAACAACACTCAGGCATGGAATATATTATTCATGCCTCATTTGACACTGTACCATACCAGGACTGTATGCGACTGTATTCTGACAGGAAGATTGCAACCGATTACGTATAATTTGTTTCATACGAAGCATGTATGTGCAGAAACATGCGTTGAATACACACACATGCACTTTTTAAATTGATATTTAAAAAAGCTCATTAATTGGTTTAATCAAACATAAGTGGTTTACATTTTACCACTTTGTGACATGACATAAAAACAAAAAATTCAACCACTTCATAACAACTGCACAAAGATTGTTCATTAAAAAACAGGAATATACGAAAGGAAAAGGAAATTTTAACACAAGTCGGCACGAATAAAGTTTCAAAACCTTTGGAAATTAAACATATGCAGGCCTTTCACGTCAGAAATTGGTGCATTTCCCTGACATGTCAGAATGCGTCATTCACACCCCTACGCTTACATGCATGTGTGTTTGCGTGTCATGCTGTGCCTTAGTGAATGGTGTGTGCTATTTATAACACAATGCTTCATTGCAACATCCTTTCTTCCACGTCACACACCATCCTCGTCAATTTTCTCACCCCGCGTCATTTGTGTCTTTCCGAAGAGATGCTAAAGCCATTAGTCCCATCTAACTAGTGTTTACGCCAGGGAAAGTAAAAGATCTCACACAGGGGATAAGTACATAACTCGTGGTAGTGTAGTGTGTTGGTAGGTGGTTTCTGGCCCCACATTTATTTAGCTTAGATAGCTAGTTGCTTAGATAATTTCTCGTGCAATCCCCATTGACAAACACGACATCTGTTCTTTTAAGGGGATTTGCTTTATTTGTCTAGGCCAATGGCAATGCTCATAGTCTTGTATACTATATGTCTTCTCTTTAGTTGTGTAATTAAAGGGCATTGCCATTTTCCACCTGCATTTATTTATGTTTTTCTTGCTATCTCTAGCTCCATAAACCGAGCAAAGCACAGCAGGCTCCCATTACCTTTACTTAGTACAGTACCGGTGAGGGTGAGCGAAAAGAATTTATTTTCCAAACTGTACAAATATTCAAAAATAATAATACATTATTTATGCTAAGGATCACGGGGAGTCTTACTATGACTTATCCTGAAGTCGTTACCACTGGAACCACTGTCATAATTGTTTCATTGTGTTTCTGTTGAATGGAAATAAAATATGATGTATGTTATTTTGAATTTAAATATTGCAATATACTCTTGGTACGTAGTGGTGTCCATCGTAAACGAAAAACTGGATCGTTGTGTTGTAGTACCAGTTGTGGAGCGCAGTGGATCAGGGGTAGAGTTTCGGACTCTCGACTACGAGAACCCGGGTTCGAATCCTGGCTGTGGTGTTAAAACCTTGGGCAAGTTTGTTCACTCTACATTGCTCCAGTTCACTCAGCTGAATAAAATGAGTACCTGGCTATAGACAGTGGTGGATATGTGTACGATCAGCCTTCGCGCATTAATTGTAGCATATGGCTGGATGCTTCCCAGAGAAGCCGAGATGGTGTCTGAGTGAACAGGTCTGTCAGGGAAGTAAAGTGTAAAGCGCTTTGAGCGGTCCTGAGGACTGGATACTGCGCTATATAAGAACTTGCCTTTTTTTACTTTAGTATGCAGTATGCCCAATGTATGTTAACGTTAACAGATAGTGGCAAAGTTAATGGATAGATACATGTTGTGTAGTGCTTGTGGATGGATGACATCACTGAGGCTGATTGTGTGTGAATGTGCAAGCATAAATATTAATGTTTGTGTAAGACTCATCGACAAGTGCCCCACTTCCATCTGACTGAGTCCTGTTTCCCGTGCTGGCTCGAGCTATTTGTGACCAGGCATTTGACAGGTGCCGGGAACTAAGAATATAAAATACACTCAAGAAGGGACAGAGAAATCGTGCATAGAAATCCTGTTTAATTACGCAAACAAAACTGGTGTTAAACAGGCCACATTATGTAATTATTAGTGCCCACATATATCATCATCGTAAAAACATGCAGCAATATTTTATTCCTAGTACAGTGTAGTTCAAATGGTGTCCACGACCCTTGACATACAACTATCCTGGCGAAGACATTATACTAGTTATTTCCTCTCCAGGTGACACAATACAGCACAAAGCTATATTAATTCGGTTTTGATGTTGACTTGAAATGTTTTGCATTAGGGTTTTCAGTTGACTAGACCTAATATGTGATTCTGAAAGCAGACATTGCCAGATGAATTAATATTTCACCAGTCAGCCATTTTAAAAGAATTTTATGCCACCATAGTGAATTCATACAGGGTCTCTGAGGGTAAGAGGGACAATAACCCTTGTCTCTTTAGCATTTCCCATCACCTGCTGGTTCTTTCATGCGATTCTGTGACTGTGCCTTGCTTTTATTTATGCAAAGCCATAGATAGATATTAATAGATATTAACATAAGGACAGTTGCTATTGAACAAAGCCTACATGCATTGGGCCATCAACACTCTATAGATAGTAACGATGATTTCATATAAGGGCACAGCAAAATAATTACAATAATAATATATATACAGCTGTATATATATATATTAATATATATATATATATATATACATATATATATATATATATATATATATATATATATATATATATATATCTACATTGCAAAGTAAGGGTAAGTTCTTGTATAGCACAGTATCCAGTCCTTTGGACTAATCAAAGCATTTTATATAAAACAAATTATTGTTGAGAAAATAATGATTTATTGAATATAATATGTATACCCACACACGTATATATATATATATATATATATATATATATATATATATATATATATATTTATATATATATAATATATACATATATACACACACTTACGTAAATAATCCAGTAAGAGCAAGTTACATTTGATCTGACATTATAATACACCTGTATGTTTTGTTTCATGCATAAGAACCATGGTCCTTAAGTATAATTTCAAGAATGTTCATTAATAGTCATAATTTGCCAGGCCCGGTCATTCTAGTCTCTCCTGTATCAGATAAAGCAGAACTGCTCAAATATCACCAACAGTTTGCAGAACTTAAATTAACACATGCATTCTTCGTGATCGCATAAACAACGATTCACCGGATAGCACAATTGTCACTTTGGAGGCCCCAATCATGTCTTCCTGTAAACAACTTACTCCATTACAACTGGACCATTCAGTGGACTGCGACATCCCAACTGGACTGAGGCTTAATTACAATATTGCATGCTGGGCATCATTCAGTATCTTCACAAGTTAGTTTGCAATCTCTCTTGTGGTATTTCGTAACCAAAATTTACATCAGAAATAGCAGCCTCATTTTGGAGTCATACCACAAATGCAAGAGCTCTGGGTCAACTATGCTTGTTTCATAGTTGCTTCAAACCTGACGGTTGTTGGCATCAATGTAACTCAAATAGCTCACCTGTGTGACATTGGGAGAATGAGCAAAAGATTACAAAAACTGGGAAAATCATCTGCAGTATTGGGAACGATTAGGAATATCTGAATATTTTAAGGGAAAACATAATAAATGTCATGATGCCACATTGCAAAACACTCTCAAGCATTTCTAATGTCAAATGTTACTGATAATATTAATAAACTATCTGATTCTGAATTCTCGAGAGTAAGAAACACTTTTCCTTTAAAACTTCTTGTGAAATGTCATGTTTTAACTAAGTGTATCTTGAAAGCTACTTGTTGTATGTTGACTTAGAATTGTTAGTGTATTAAGGCTGTATGAAAACGAAGTCAGATATTAAGTAATATTTGATTTATTATAAGTAATTAAAACTGGTGCTCACTACGTAAGTGTAATGGATGTTAATAATTTAACAAACACCTGGGTATAGGTAAGTAAATCAGGTGTTCAGTAAGTAAGTAAAACAATAATGTAATAAGTAAGTGAAACAAGTATTCAATACCGTTGAAGAATACAGTTTATTCAGACACAATTTCTTTTCAGAATCCCCAAAAGCATCACTCATCCTCTACCTAGATTACATTCTGGTTTCATGCTACATACCTGGAATATGTTATTTTTGTCATGCAATATGCTGGTATTACATGAAATGACACAATCAATCAAACACATTACTGACATTAGCCCTACCTGTCTTGGGTTTTACCTAGATCAATGACCCATTGGTATTAAATACTATAGGTTTGTGGACACTTATTACGTTTTTTCCTGTCCAAATAGATTCAGTAAATAATGACTGCATTTTTGGACAGCAAAGCCTTTTTGTACCTTATGACTTTTGACAGCTGACCATTTAATAATGTTTACCGAGTAGATTTTCAGATATGATTAGTCACCCTCTTGCAAACAGAATAACAATATTAAGATTATTTGACAACTCTACACTATCACGACAATGGCCAATCAATGGACGTGACCTTCAAGTTTGTTCTGACCTTCAACATTTTGTACATACAATGAGCATTTGCAAGTGCGTTATGGCGTTTATGTAACAATGCCATGTGTTTCGTAACATTTGGTAAATGTTACTGTCATGATTGATTAACTACCAAGTCCACTTTGGTCAAGTTTTAATGTATATTTACATATTTTGTACCAGCCTGAAATATAAAGGTGACCATTGCAATAGTGATGTCACTGACTATATAGCCAATATACTGTACAGATTTATGCTGAACTTTTGAGTTAAAAATACTTATTTCAATCAAGAAATTGTGGCATGACAGGTACGGCATCTAAATGTCAAAGCTATGAGTATTCAACAGCGCTGTTCATAACTTCATGAGGCCACACCACTGAGTGATCGTGACAATAACAGAATTATATATAGACACATACTGTGACAGTAGAGCATCACTAACCTCCACAAGGCTCAAATGTCATCATATGTTGTCACAAACAAGACTGACTGACTGGCAACATGTTGGTTAGAACGTTACATGAGAAGTAGCTGGATCTAAACATGTTTTGTTCACTCTGGATTGCCTCAGGTCAGTCAACTGGAAAACAACCGTGCCTGGAGGCAACGTCACCAGAATAATTCAATAAAGTAACACTAACATTTTGTTAAATGTTCACCCAGTAAGAAAGAGCTATATTATGTGCAGATTAAATTTAAAAGTGATGCAGATAGACAGCATCTACAAGATTATCTTAATTAAGGGACAACCTGAGTCTCAGGCTTCTTTTTTGTTATTTCTTATCTTAAAGAGCTTAAAGGTGTAAGTTGGGGTTAGTTATGACCAAAATCTATGCTGTGTATATTTTTCTGATTTTTAGGGGGTTTCGTCCCCCTAAACGGCAGCCATCTTGGATATAAATGTTAGTTTTTTACATGATTATTTAAAGCATAATCAGTGGCCCAATTTCAACCACAAAAAAAAAATAATTAAGGGTAGTCTAACCTACAGGTCATGACATTCTTTGATTTTTGTTTTACAAGATAGTTTTTTTTAATACTTTTTTTACTGCATGGGTGTTTGGGAACCTAAAATTATCGGCATTTTGTTTTAGTTATGTGATATTGCAACAATACTGTGTTGATTTTCTTTCAAATTCTTCTATCACTACCTACAGTATACTATTACCATAAACCATGTGAAGTTTCAAGCATATACGTTGAGAAATAGCCGAGAAAAGGTTGTTTGAACATAGCGTTTATGGAAAAAACATACAACTGAGCAAACAGCATTCAAAGAACTTGTATATTTCAAATCAAATCTATACCATACATGACAGAAATACTCCCCACAAAACTAAGTCTCTGATCACCAAAGATCTTCAATATATAAATCACGTAATTCAGTGATGGATAAAAGTAATGTGTAAATGTAGCTAATAATAGATGTTAGAAAAACGTGATACCTAGAAAAACGTCATACCAAGAAAAACGTCATACCTAGTTCATGTAATTACTATTAGCAGCACAGCTATAAAAATACTAGATATTTTGTTGTTTTTGTCACTGCTTGTATATTATTATCATGTATAACAACTGAACGAAACGTTTACAAAATGTCTGTAACTAAAAAGACAAATATTCAAAACCAAAGTTGTACACACTGTTTACACACTGTATCCCAACTAACAGGGTCAGTGTCCACGGTCATTATAAAATGTGCATGATGCATAGTCCGATGAACTTGCACCCACAGCTTTAGTCCATATTTTATTCACAATTCCTGGCAATTTGCTATCACAGTATTTTATGTAGCTTGCATGAGTGATTCCCTGTCCACACCATACCTCGCCAGGACGTAAATCAGAAGAAATTTGCTCACATTTGACGTATACGGGCCTTGCGATCTGTGGAGGGCGGGTGTGGACGGCCTCGCAAATCTTATAAGTCAAAGCCTTGCGATATTTTGAAAATTCTCCTGTTGAATCGTAGAAATCGCTAGTCGCAAAACGTAAGTCCCCCCCGAAAAACACTTCAGCCAATCAGCGTGCGAGTATCGAATGACTTTGACGTATGACATCACAATTGTTGTAGTTTTTCTTTGATACACATCAGATGGTGTGTGTATGTTCCCTCACGAGCAGTTGCTTTTGTCTGCGATGCGGTGTGGACACCCTTCGTCGTACATCGGATCCAGTGTGGACCGAGCATAAGCCCAACGTGGCATTAGCCCTACAGCTACACTGACCTACCAACACTTTGACAGGCCATTCCTACTAACCACGCTACTTTGACAATAACGCTGAATAAATGTCGTAATTTCTTGTCAGACATTTCAATTTACAAATAAGTTATGTAGTAATACAAGTGTACATAAAAACGATATTATACCTGTGCCGCTGGGGTGACGCTGGCAGTGATACTGACAGCCACACTGTCACTCGCCGAGCCAGCCATAGTGTCCGACGGCAATGTCAATTGTCGAGCGGTACTTGCATCTTTTGACGTCGATGCACGTGCTAAATGTAGCTGTTTACGTCGTAGGATCTTTCTGCACTAAAGTACTCTTTTCCTTTCTTTCTCCTAACTGCCATTTCGCTGTTCTTGGATTAATTAAGTGAAATATAGTGTACGAGAAAAACACCTAATAATACAACAATACAAATCAATAGCTAGGCCTCATTTAGAATGTTGTTTACAAGCATGGAGGCCATATCGTAAGAATGATATTGATATGCTAGAAGAAGAGCAACCAAAACGATCACATTCAATGAATACACATTCAATTGATTTATTTGACGAAAATCTAAATAATCAAATTATAAAAAATATAATTACGCAACATGTAGTTAATTCTGTCTTTGTGTATATACTATATAGCCTATAATTAAGCTAAATGAAAGGAAAAAGAAAAGATACAATAACATCAATGGAACCGGGAATGCACTCAGGAAAAAACAAAGGAAACGTTACTGAGCCCATGGATGGATGGAAGCAAAACGGAAGCAGGAACTTAATTGGTTAAAAAGTAGGTGAACAACCTTTGAGAGTGACAGATAGCAAGCGGCCTGTAACTGTGGCAAGAGGCCAAACAAGTTACCTCAGCCAGGACTGACTGACAATGACACACTGAAGCCTAGCTATCACCACGCATTGTGCTAGCAACTTTCACCTCCATGTTCTACCCTCCAGTTCAACCTTCATATGTTCTACCCTCCATGTTCTACCCTCCAGTTCAACCTTCATATGTTCTACCCTCCATGTTCTACCCTCCATGTTCTACCCTCCAGTTCAACCTTCATATGTTCTACCCTCCATGTTCTACCCTCCAGTTCAACCTTCATATGTTCTACCCTCCATATGTTCTACCCTCCAGTTCAACCTTCATATGTTCCACCCTCCATGTTCTACCCTCCAGTTCAACCTTCATATGTTCTACCCTCCATATGTTCTACCCTCCAGTTCAACCTTCATATGTTCTACCCTCCATGTTCTACCCTCCAGTTCAACCTTCATATGTTCTACCCTCCATATGTTCTACCCTCCAGTTCAACCTTCATATGTTCTACCCTCCATGTTCTACCTTCCAGTTCAACCTTCATATGTTCCACCCTCCATGTTCTACCCTCCAGTTCAACCTTCATATGTTCCACCCTCCATGTTCTACCCTCCAGTTCAACCTTCATATGTTCTACCCTCCATGTTCTACCCTCCAGTTCAACCTTCATATGTTCTACCCTCCATGTTCTACCTTCCAGTTCAACCTTCATATGTTCTACCCTCCATGTTCTACCTTCCAGTTCAACCTTCATATGTTCCACCCTCCATGTTCTACCCTCCAGTTCAACCTTCATATGTTCCACCCTCCATGTTCTACCCTCCAGTTCAACCTTCATATGTTCTACCCTCCATGTTCTACCCTCCAGTTCAACCTTCATATGTTCTACCCTCCATGTTCTACCCTCCAGTTCAACCTTCATATGTTCTACCCTCCATGTTCTACCCTCCAGTTCAACCTTCATATGTTCTACCCTCCATATGTTCTACCCTCCAGTTCAACCTTCATATGTTCTACCCTCCATATTCTACCCTCTAGTTCAACCTTCATATGTTCCACCCTCCATGTTCTACTCTCCAGTTCAACCTTCATGCTCTATGCTCCGTGTTCTAACCTCCAGTTCAACCCAGGATAACCTCATTTATCCAACACAAACTTAATTCCTATGGGAAGCATTCAACCATGCAACAAGTATTTCAATTAATTCCTGAGAAGTATCAATCTCAATTGAATTTCCAACACACTGACAGTCATTTAATAACTTCTGCAGATTGACTGAACCAGGCCAATGTACACAGTGAACACATTTTAGTCACAACATGTCCGTTCCTAAGCACTTGCCAGATTATCTCTAATGTCATGATAACTATTTTTGTAGATGTGACTTTTTATACAAAATAATAATAATTATTATTATTAATGCTGTCATAAGACAACATCTTGATCTGGTCCAAAACCAGGACAATATACACTTCATCTTGTCTCATTATTACCCACTGAAAACCTCCCTATGTCCAAAATGTGAATCCAAATAACAAACACAAATCGTATGCAAACAAAAGTCTGCAAAAAATAACCTAAACAAACCGAGACATTGACCAAATACCAACACAGCCACAGCCATCACAAATACACGACCCTGTAATATGTCATGTCATGTCATGTGACTCATGTCATGTCATGTGACTCATGTCATGTCATGTGACTCATGCCATGCCATGCCATGCCATGCCATGCCATGCCATGCCATGCCATGCCATGCCATGCCATGCCATGCCATGCCATGCCATGCCATGCCATGCCATGCCATGCCATGCCATGCCATGCCATGCCATGCCATGCCATGCCATGCCATGCCATGCCATGCCATGCCATGCCATGCCATGCCATGCCATGCCATGCCATGCCATGCCATGCCATGCCATGCCATGCCATGCCATGCCATGCCATGCCATGCCATGCCATGCCATGCCATGCCATGTCAATAAAATGCGTACATCAAAGGTGAGCGCAAATAAGTAGTGGACAGGCAGAGTTGACCATCGTAACTGCCCATCCTACCTGTGTGCATGCAAGAAGAGGCCGTGTGACTATGCCCTGCCACCTGTCTCAAGACACGAGACGTGTCAACACCGCCGTGTCAGTGACATTGTCGCTGTGGGCAGCAACGACGTCACCATCACCAACCATGTCAACAGGCAAACACTTATTTCCTGGCACACGGCTGAAGTGTCAATGCTCATTATCAGGTGAGGCTCAGAGCCCAACACCAACGTCCTTCTGCCTTGCGTCAATGCTCCGACATCACAAGAGTGACATCATGCAATTAAAGGCTGCCTTACACACTGACCACTGCTTTGTCTCTTGTGCATTGTCTCCCACAGATCAGTGGCTACCTGAGTGTCTGGAGTGTGCACTCAAGTGTATGTGAGTGTGTACCAAAGAGGGTGACATATGTATACATGTGTGTGTGTGGGTGTGTGTGTGTGTGTGTGTGTGTGTGTGTGTGTGTGGGTGTGTGTGTGTGTGTGTGTGTGTGTGTGTGTGTGTGTGTGTGTGTGTGTGTGTGTGTGTGTGTGTGTGTGTGTGTGTGTGTGTGCATGAGTGTGTGCTTGAGTGTGTGCTCCTGTGTGTGTGGCTGAGTGTTTAAGTATACCTGAGTGTGTGTCTGAGTGTGTGCCTGAGTGTGTGCCTGAGTGTGTGTATGAGTGTGTGCCTGAGAGTGTGTATGAGTGTGTACCTGAGTGTGCGTGTGCCTGAGTATGAAACTGTGTGTGTCTCAGTGTGTGCCTAAGTATGTGCTAGAAGAGTGTGTTTCTGATTGTGTGCCTGAGCATATGCATGACTATGTTCCCGAGTGTGCCCCTGAGTATATACCTGAGACTGTGTTGCTTGGGTGTGTGCCTGAGCAAGTATTCACCTCAGTCAGTATCCGCCTACACAGAGGAGAGTATTTACCTGTGTAACTGTGAGTATTAGACTGCCAAGTGTTGCCCTGTGAGTGTTGATGAGGAAGGCAGGCTTCACAGGAAGGAGGTGAGATTCCTTGTAAGTGTCCACAATCAATGTTAACCCCTCTATATTTACCCACATAGCAGCAGTACCCACTAATGACTCAAGATGCAACAGCACCGCTTAGAGCATCATGGAGCTGTAGTAACATGTGACCCAAACTTGGGCTATAAAGGTTTACACTGGATCAAAACAAAACTATTGATAGAAACTACCTGAATAAGTGCTTTACATCAGAAAATTGTAATAACATTTTGGTTTTAATTTACGTTTTTCCAATTAAAATTAATGATTCCAAATCAGTGATCAACTGCAATTAAATTTGTTTCAACTCACAAGAAAATGATCAAGTCAAATTAATGGATAATTTTGATTAATTTATAATACAATTAGAAAATCAGCAACTACTCACAATTTTTTCAACTTTGATTGGTTCAGCCAAATCAATGGTCGATTATAAAAACCAGACTCATTCCCAACAGCAACTACATTATAACAGTCAGTTTTGTAACTAGGCCCAACAATGACACAGACCTGCACAATTTGTTTGTGTCAATATATTGACAGTGACACCAAAACATAAGGTCAACCGAGTGCAGAATGATGTAACTTAAATGTCACGCAGGAAGTGTGGAGACATTTACAGGTGCACTCAGTCACGACTGAAATGTGTGTATCGTGAAATGTCCGTGGCTGTAAAAATGTCTTACTTACATGCAATCTATCAAGTGCAAATGCATCGTGCCTGATCAACTTCAGATAACAAATAACAAGTAGGAAGAACTGATCAAAAGTTATTTAAAATACAAAGTCATGTGAATATGAAATATTCATGTGATCAGAAATTCTTGTGGATAAAATGTACTAAGACAGCATCACCAGTATAGGTAAACGATATGTTCTTAGGGTACATGATTAATAAAAATAATAAAAATAATAAAGTTTGTATCTAATAATTACAGTTTACATCAGCAACCATGCCACAGTAGACAGAAACATAATCCAAACACATAATAAAATATGATCCGACATCAACATTTCCGTATTATAATATTCCAACCCGTGTGTTTGATATTTTCCTAAGAGATGACCAGAGAAATACCAAGCACCCTGCAAGTAACAAAACCACAGATATTTATACCCTCAGACAACAATACACACAGGTAACAATAAACTGTCCTGGATATACCTGTCAGTGTTGTCAATTCAAATGTCAAGGCAGTTTTACTCTATGGATTGGAAACATGGCGAAGATCACAGAAGACACCTGAAGTGGACAGACAAGGTACCCAACACTACACTCTGGAAAATGACCAAGCAACTACCAATAGAAAATGAAATAAAGAAGAGAAAATGGAGGTGGATAGGACATACACCCAGGAAACCTCCAGAAACCATCACATGGCAAGCCATCACATGGAACCCCCCAGGGAAGAGGAGAAGAGGTAGGCCACAAAACAGCTGGCAGAGAGACACCGAAAAAGAAACAAAGGAGATGGGATACACCAGGAGAGAGATGGAGAGGATGGCCACGGACAGAAAACGGTGGCATTCCTTGGTCGATGGCCTATGCTCCCAGCGAGCAAACAGGCATAAGTAAGTAAGTAACACACACAGGTAACAATAAACTCACCTGTGTTTACCTGTGGGAACACCTGAGTGTGCTGGCGAACCACTGACACTGTCACAAGGCGTGTGTGAGCCACTCGCCAGCTACGCCACTACAGAAAGGTCAGAGATGTTCCGAAGAAGCTGCCGTCATCAACGCCTTCTCGGAAACCGATTGAGCAGTGATGCGTGCGTCTGTCAGGCCAACACGCCAACAGTTGTGTCTTTCCCAGATGTCAGCGAGGATACACGAAAGTGGAGGAAGCAATTAGCCGAGGTCTTGGTGGAGACAACAGAGAGGTGAGCACCGGGTTGACAAATGGCTAATGGATTAGAAATTGTTTATTCTGCTGTGTCATCAGCAGCGAGTGATGTGTTAATTAGCTTAATGATTTAGCTGGTGGAAATGTTAGCGAAACAGTGGATTGCAATGATGAGTGTAAGATGTAAAATGGAGTGGATCCTGCTGTGTCGAAACATGTTCTATCTTATACCTCTCTCCCTCTTCCCCTCTCTGTCTCCTCCATTTCCCTTCCCCTTCCCCTCTCTATCTCCCCCTCATTCCCTTCCTCCCTCTCTCTCTTCCTTTCTGCCACCCTGACCCTCCATCCCTCCGTCCGCCTTCCCATCTCTCCCTCCTTCCTTCCTTCCTTCCCTCCCTCCCTCTCCCTCCCTCCCTCCCTCCCTCCCTCCCTCCCTCCCTCCCTCCCTCCCTCCCTCCCTCCCTCCCTCCCTCCCTCCCTCCCTCCCTCCCTCCCTCCCTCCCTCCCTCCCTCCCTCCCTCCCTCCCTCCCTCCCTCCCTCCCTCCCTCCCTCCCTCCCTCCCTCCCTCCCTCCCTCCCTCCCGTTATCTTTACAGCTATAAATTAGGTTAGCTACTATAAGTATATTTATGTTTTCCCACGTGTTTGCACAAAGTCACAAATAAGCTAGCTATTTTCGTTACAAATGAAGACCTTGATACACAGTTTATTTGCGACTGAATAAACACGTTGAAAACAAAGTTCATAAGGTCCACTAGCAATAGTAGCAATTTAATTAAGAGGATTGTAACCGGAAACACAAATGTTATTGTGGTAAGCCTTGAGATATCTTGGTATCTTGTTCCCCATACTCAGACCCTACGGCACCTCCACACCACTCTCATCATCATTAAAACGCAACCATACCTGTGGTCACGATGACTGTCACATGACGCTGCTCCGATTACACTGTAGAAAGGTCGCAGACACCAATCCTGGTTTATAGCTCATTTTACAAGTGGTGCCATTTACGTGAATTGCCTTCATGATCACTGTGCAGTATAAATGTAATCGTAAATTGTTACGACAGCGGTTGGCGTAATGTTACGACAGTGCTTGGCGTAATGTTACGAAGCTGTATTGACATTCAAAGAGCACTTTCTTGACAGACAAAGTCCAGAATCTATCTAAACCATAGGGCAATTAGCAGTGTCCCATAGTCATAGTTCAACTTCCAGCAGGTTAAAAACTAAACGGAAAATATTTCAGGGAAACATTCAGCCACACAGCAATTTCTACATAAATGACAAATGGTATCACCAGGTAATCATTTACATGCACGAGTGAACAAGAACAATGCAAAGAGAACAGGACTAGTCAGGCTTCATGTTAATGAAGAACACACCAAAATGTCATAACTTGCAGCAAAAAGCTACAAGTTGCCCCATACCTATTAGTGCTCAAATGATCTCCAGTTTTAGTCTGTGGTGACAGGTCAGTATTGACCACACGCTGCGGACCAAGGTATAAAAAATGTTATTGATATTCACATTATTCTTGGTGCCAACAAGTATGGATACAGGCCAATCTAAATATAGACCATGCCTTAGGCTTCCTGGTGGAAAGACGACTGCGTCACTAAGATAATAAAAAAGTAAAGGTATGTTCTTATACAGCGCAGTATCCAATCTTCAGGATTGTTCAAAGCGCGTTTACACTTTACTTCCCTGACAGACCTGTTCACTCAGACACCATCTCGGCTTCTCTGGGAAGCATCCAGCCATATGCTACTATTAATGCAGGCTGCTCGTACACATACCTACCACTGTCTATAGCCAGGTACTCATATATACAGCTGAGTGAACTGGAGCAATGAAGAGTGAAAAAACATGCCCAAGGTTTTAACGCCACAGCACAGGATTCGAACCCGGATCCTCTTAGTTGAGACTCCGAAGCTCTACCCCTGAGCCACTGCAGTCTATAATGACTTTGTAACCAATATTATTGTTATTATAAGGATGGATAATTCATCATTAAACAGAGTCTGTTTTTAAATTTAAGCATGTTTTAAAAATTGCAAAATACTGATGCTCTATCACTGAGGTCAGATATTTCTGTAACACCAACGGATACCCTGGTTATGAAGTTTCAGTACAACTGTACAAACAATCACAGGTAGTTTCAGTACAAACAATCATAGGTAATGAACGGAATTGATTTTAAACCACAAAATCAGGCTACTATAAGAATACTAATGAAATGGTTCCATGGTATAAAATTATATATATATATATATATATATATATATTTATATATATAAAACATGTTTAGACCCCCACAGGCCTCATATGCATTGGCAAACTATATTTTTTTACAGCCAGCCAATGTAGATCTTTCCAAATTTCTAGTTGCTATAATAGTCATGTTGATGAAGTTTACAGGTTATTCATGATTTTCTTGGATCAATAATTTCAAAACAGCAGCACCTTTGAAAACAGAATATCAAACTAGCAACTAGCAATATCACTTTAAACATGTGCTGCGTTGGCCACATTCTGGATTTTTACAACGGTCTCCGCATATGATTACTGAACTGCAATTGAAAACTGTGGCACCGTGGTTTAATGTCCATTAAATAAGCCAGCCAATAAACTGTTACGATGTGCCAGATTCTGGCAATTTATTTTCGTTCTAAAATTGCTGTGTGATAAAACACCAGCAGACAAATCTAATAACAAAACGATTACGCAATACCATCATAAAGCGAATGTCGTGGAAAAAACGAGGATTCGGCAGCAAGTAAAATATTGTTCTTTTAGGCCACATTGATATGAGTCATCTCATTGTGCAAGACCACATCAGAATTATAACCATCCACCTACCCAGCAAACAAAATCAGGTTATCAGAACGTTAGCAGAACGTTATTTCTACGTTACGATAACGTTAGCCGGTAACGTTCTCCTAACGTATTTTTGAAACGTTTTCTTTACGTTCTCTTAACGTCATATATGGGAATATACTGCATAACGAAATTATAACCTTCTGCTAATGTTACGGGAACATTACGTGTTTGCTGGGTAGACATCTCTAACATATCACTATCTGACTGTCTAATCAACACTTGAAAGCTGATGAGGACAAAGCAAATAGACCTACCACGGTGCATGGTTTTGTTATCCAAAGAAGCTGAAGCAGTAATAGAAACCATCCATGTGGGTAAACAACACTACAGCCCTGTAGACGAACTGACAATGAGACTGCTCAGTCCAATGCACCATGTGATGACCCCCCCCCCTCGCCTCCGGTCAACAGAGTTCGTCCTAGCGGGAAACCTGCTAATGGCTAAGTACTATAACAACTGCCCCTAGAGACGAGGAAGGAAATGGCGCCACAGACTAACACGCACACACCACAACAGACTGCTCTCAGGCCGATGACAACCGCGGAGTGGAAAGAGTTAAAGCGTGGGTACCAGCTCCTAGGTTTTACTTTCTTCATTTACTATTACGTTCTTATGACGACATGCATGTTGAAGGTTTATTTCCTGCTAGTTTGTGCTTATAATGTTATCAGGCTCGTAATAATGATTGTGATTTGAAAAATTCCGCCTGCAACGTGTTCAAATTGTAAACAAAACATGCAGTTTCAAAACAAAATTGTTTACCAATAATGCCAAGGCGAGAGGAGTTAACCGCACTACCTTTTGATGTTTAACTTTTCCAGATAGCAGTATATTTCTAGATAGCAGACTTTCCATTACTAAATACTGCTCGGCTAATTCTAAGGAGCTGGCTGGCACCCTTTAATAACCACCATCTTGTAATAACCATTGTTAAATATGCTCCTTGAGCACATAATAAAAAGCATATTAAATTATCGTACCTGTAAGTGTCTAATTTATGCATATTATAATACTACTGATCACAAAAATAAAATTCCTGTTGAACACTGATAATTCTTGCCAAACAATTCTTGCGGATCATTTTGATTACAAAACAACTCTTCCTGACTGTCTAAGTCCGTTATAGCTACTTCCCGTTATAGCTAGTTCAACTGTCAAACTTAATTAGTAGCTATAACGGGAATAAAAAATAGCTATAATGGGAAGTAGCTATAATGGGAAGTAGCTATAACGGGAAGACACCTTCCTGACCACCACAACATTCTGCTTATTGTAAACAATTCCAGGAATTCCCAGCAGATAACAAGCAACTCTTGTTTATCACAAACAATTGCAGCAATGGTCAAACCATTTCTCTGACCACAAAAACATCCATGCTGATCTCACCCCATCATTGCTGATCCATGTTGATCAGTTCTCAAGGATCTCTTACAATAACAATGTCCCAGCAGCAATAAACCCTTCCTTCACTATGAACTTACTTTCATTTCACTTACAAATCTCCCATTTCAATTTGAAAATCAAATAACGTCAAACCAATTGTAAGTGAACGGATCCCAGACCACTTCATCAATATCATCAATTTCCTCGAGTAGCTGCAGTAAAGGCAAATCACATGACACAGGAAATGCACCTGAGCTGAAAATGAGGAAATGTAACTTACCACTGAATCTCTCTGAGTCATCGACGAAGCTGAAGCTGTACTGATGTAGGATAGTCCTGTGCTTTTTGGAGGTCAACTGTGAGAAAGTGGATTTGACTCGACGCTGATGTTGCACTGTATGTCATGTGTACACTGTGTGTGTACAGCGTGTGTGTACAGCGTGTGTGTACAGCGTGTACAACAATACACAGATCTGTGAGTGCTCATTGGACGTTGCATTGGAGGCTGACAGCAACTGATGCAAACCGACACGGCAGGTGGGCTGACGTCTGAGTGACGCAGGACTTGATGTTGACATGTCATTAATGCTACGTCATGTCCGTCATTGCAATGAGTCAAACAGTGTTCTGTGTGAGGCTGCTGACAGCTGCAGAGAAACTGTTTGATTATTTGGCAATGTATATTATATATTGCAGTTGATGGTACAAATGGGCAGTTAGGCTTCAAACAAGATCACAACTTAGGTGGAATACAGACAGATGGGTTGACAGTGACAGAGAAAGTGGGACGGGGGGGCCGATGGACAGACACACAGACGGTCAAGCTTAAAGAGAGAGAAACACACACTGACTGACAGAGAGACAGAGAGGAGATAGACACATATTGAAAGCCACTCAGACATATGACAGAAAGACAAACACACTGAAAAACAGACGGACGGACGGACGGACGGACGGACGGACGGACGGACGGACGGACGGACGGACGGACGGACGGACGGACGGACGGACGGACGGACAGGTAATAACAGACAAAGATCAACGGACTAACAGTTAGACAGACTGACAGATAGCTACATTTGTATGTGTGCATGAATCAGTGCACATAACTTTTTTTTGGATTCAGCAGAAATATTTTACTTTCAGTTTCGTAATAATGAGCTTCTTCTTTCCCATGGCTGTCTGTGCAGTGGCCTCAGTCCGGAGACGGAATCAGAGCATGGGAACCAGGATCACCTACACCTGCCAAGGTCTCCAGAACACCTGCCAAGGTCACCAGATGCATACAGGCTGGATAAGCACTAAGCAGTGACACACAAACTCAGCATGTGACATAAACATGTGTGGACAATGAATGCTCCCTTGGAAATTTCAGATGAAAATAAAGCAGAATTCTTATAACGATAAACATAATATTAATTGTTTCTTTTAGCCCATATCTCATGGAATCAGAACCAAGCAGTATACATATATCACAGACAATCAATAACAGTGTTTCAACTTGCATATGAATCAACAATGAGGAACCATCAATTTGAGAACTTAGTTCTATTTCTGCGACATCTTTATTGATTAAAATTATGTAAATGTTACATAAATACAAAGGATACTACAATAATCACATTTTGATGCTGTATCGGTAAAGCCCATCCCCCCATTAGAGGGAGCCACTGTGATGCCACCTGGTGAATTAAAGTTACCAATTCATAACTCAATGAATGTTTCTTCAGAAAAGTGAGTGTTTGACAATTGAGCAGTGACAGTGACAGTAAAGTAAGCTAATGCAACGATGACATACAGTGGAACGTGGCCATTAAGGACACCACGTCACAGTGTACCAGGATTCCAGGATTAATGTTTATTACCAAACCAAAGTCACCTACTATAATACTTATGTGCCTATAGTACTGCAGTGACTGTAGTACTGAGGTGACTGTAGTATTGAGGTGACTGTAGTACTGCAGTGACTGTAGTATTGAGGTGACTGTAGTACTGCAGTGACTGTAGTATTGAGGTGACCGTTGTACTGAGGTGACCGTAGTGCTGAGGTGACCATAGTACTGAGGTGACCGTAGTGCTGAGGTGACCGTAGTGCTGAGATGACCGTAGTGTTGAGGTGACCGTAGTGCTGAGGTGACCGTAGTGCTGAGGTGACCGTAGTGCTGGAGTGACCGTAGTGCTGGGGTGACCGTAGTGCTGGGGTGACCGTAGTACTGGGGTGACCGTAGTACTGAGGTGACCGTTGTACTGAGGTGACCGTAGTGCTGAGGTGACCGTAGTGCTGAGGTGACCGTAGTGCTGGGGTGACCGTAGTGCTGGGGTGACCGTAGAACTGGGGTGACCGTTGTACTGAGGTGACCGTAGTGCTGAGGTGACCGTAGTGCTGAGGTGACCGTAGTGCTGAGGTGACCGTAGTGTTGGGGTGACCGTAGTAGTGAGGTGACCGTAGTACTGAGGTGACCGTAGTACTGGGGTGACTGTAGTATTGAGGTGACAGTAGTACTGAGGTGACTGTAGTATAGAGGTGACTGTAGTACTGAGGTGACTGTGACTGTAGTGCTGAGGTGAATGTAGTACTGAGGTGACCGTAGTACCGAGGTGACCGTAGTGCCGAGGTGACCGTAGTGCCGAGGTGACCGTAGTGCCGAGGTGACCGTAGTGCCGAGGTGACCGTAGTACCGAGGTGACCGTAGTACCGAGGTGACCGTAGTACCGAGGTGACTGTAGTACCGAGGTGACTGTAGTACCGAGGTGACTGTACTACCGAGGTGACTGTAGTATTGAGGTGACTGTAGTACTGAGGTGACTGTAGTACTGAGGTGACTGTAGTGCTGAGGTGACTGTAGTACTGAGGTGACTGTAGTGCTGAGGTGACTGTAGTATTGAGGTGACTGTACTACTGAGGTGACTGTGACTGTAGTGCTGAGGTGACTGTAGTACTGAGGTGACTGCAGTACTGAGATGACTGTAGTACTGAGGTGACTGTAGTTTAGAGGTGACTGTAGTACTGAGGTGACCGTAGTACCGAGGTGACTGTAGTACTGAGGTGACTGTAGTACTGAGGTGACTGTAGTGCTGAGGTGACTGTAGTACTGAGGTGACTGTTGTGCTGAGGTGACTGTACTACTGAGGTGACTGTAGTACTGAGGTGACCGTAGTACCGAGGTGACCATAGTACCGAGGTGACCATAGTACCGAGGTGACTGTAGTGCTGAGGTGTCTGTAGTACTGAGGTGACTGTAGTGCTGAGGTGACTGTAGTACTGAGGTGACTGTTGTGCTGAGGTGACTGTACTACTGAGGTGACTGTAGTACTGAGGTGACTCTAAGCAATGTTTCAGAAATGCTGTCCACCAGAGTATGTAGCCTGAATCATATGGCTATTCCAATAGCATCTTCATGTATATAATCATGTACATTAGCCTGGACACAGCAGCTGGGCTGGACACTGGTCACTACTTCAATACAGTTCAACCAGTTATCCATAAACCAGGGCATGTCAAGATTTGTTCAAGCCGAGATTTGTGCCTAGTGCTGCCACCTGGGGTATATTTTAGAACTGCCAAGTTAGAGTTAGGCCAGTTTCACCTACAGGGCATGGTGAACATTTGTAAGTCTGCCAAGTGTAAAAGTGCCATTTCATGGACTTTGGAGCTATTTTATCAGACAATGGATAATTTTTACACATAAAAAACTAAGGGAAAATTGGTAAGACAAGATTTAACAAAGCAAGGCACTATGAACTATACCAAATGTGGGATTACCGCACGGCATAGTAGACTTTCGAGAGCTCCCATAGTTGGCTGGCTGGATGACAGACACATTTGTGAATTGTGTTTAAATGTGGCTAGGGGTCCAGTTCACCTACGTTCTTAAGAGCTCTTAAGCCCAATTTAGCCCTTTAAAATCAATTTTGAATACTGTCAACACCATGACACATCGTGACACATCGTGACACATCGTGACACACCGTGACACACCATGACACACCATGACACACCATGACATACCCTGAAACACCATGACACACCATGACAGGGCATTGTCAGTGGTGTGTCATGGAAATAACATCCTTGAAACCATGGCAATCAGTGAATGGATACTTGCGTTTTGAGAAACTATTTAATTTAACAATGGATTTTGTTTAATGATCAATTTTCCTAGAGAGCTCTTTATTGTAGTGAAACAGTCCACCGGTATCGTGGAACAACGAAAAATTTGGGATGATGTAAATATATGTAGCAAACCATTGTAACATAAAAAGGTAAGTTCTTAGGTATCATGGGATCCAATCGTTAAGACTGCTCACATTTCTCTACACTGTCTGGCAGACCTGTTCAATCCAGGCAGATCTTCATCCGTCCGTCCGTCCGTCCGTCCGTCCGTCCGTCCGTCCGTCCGTCCGTCCGTCCGTCCGTCCGTCCGTCCGTCCGTCCGTCCGTCCGACCGACCGTCCGTCCGTCCGACCGACCGACCGACCGACCGACCGACCGACCGACCGACCGACCGACCGACCGACCGACCGACCGACCGACCGACCGACCGACCGACCGACCGACCGACCATGAAGATTATTTAACACAAATATCCACGTGGCCTCGTGACCAAACTTGCTCACGTTTCAAAACGGCAGCACAGAATTCGAACGTGGGTTCTCCTGATTGACACTCTAAGTAACCATTGCACCACGAAGCTCCACAATAGTGTAGTAGGGTGGAATAAATGCCAGGGGTAGTGTAGTCAACTAACTCCCTCGGCATATAAGTATTGCTATCGATGTCACTGGTATCTCTGCTTTCCTGATCACGTGTTTGTTTGGCTCGTAGTGGCCGTGTCAGAGTCATTTGTTGTGCTCACAAAGTCTGCTGTCAATGTCGCTGCTTCAGTCTGTGTCACAAAGCGCTGACTGCGAAGCTGGAACTGTCGCTGCCGACAGCGTTTCTTCTCTTCCAACATTTCTGGTGGCGCCGGCGGTACGAGGCCGGCAGACATCTTGTAATACACGATTGACGAATCGTCATCGACAAGTGCAAAGACAAACCTGAAACAATATGTACAACTGTGTCATTACATGGATCAAGTCTTGATTTTTCATATCCAGACCAAAATGTTGACTTTACCTGTTGGACGTTACACTTTACCTTCCTTAGTACTCATGGGTAATGATGAATGGCATCGTCGTACATTTGGGGGTAGCTCGTAACTGACCATAATTTGTGTTTTTAGCTTCCTAATCCTAAGTGGTTCCTTTGTTTGCCAGTTTCTACTGACTCTTTATAAAAAGTGTTCATTCCCACAGCTACCCCACGTGTACAATGAGTCATTCACTCCCACAACTATCCCACGTATACAATGATGTCATTCACCCCCACAGCTACCCCACGTGTACAATGAGTCATTCACTCCCACAGCTACCCCACGTGTACAATGAGTCATTCACCCCCACAGCTACCCCACGTGTACAATGATGTCATTCACTCCCACAGCTACCCCACGTGTACAATGACTCATTCACTCCCACAGCTACCCCACGTGTACAATGATGTCATTCACTCCCACAGCTACCCCACGTGTACAATGATGTCATTCACTCCCACAGCTACCCCACGTGTACAATGATGTCATTCACTCCCACAACTACCCCACGTGTACAATGATGTCATTCACTCCCACAGCTACCCCACGTGTACAATGACGTCATTCACTCCCACAGCTACCCCACGTGTACAATGACATCATTCACTCCCACAGCTACCCCACGTGTACAATGATGTCATTCACTCCCACAACTACCCCACGTGTACAATGATGTCATTCACTCCCACAGCTACCCCACGTGTACAATGACGTCATTCACTCCCACAGCTACCCCACGTGTACAATGACGTCATTCACTCCCACAGCTACCCCACGTGTACAATGACGTCATTCACTCCCACAGCTACCCCACATATACAATGAGTCATTCGCCCCCATGGCTACCTCACATGTACAATGATGTCATTCACTCCCACATCTACCCCACGTGTACAATGATGTCATTCACTCCCACAACTACCCCACGTGTACAATGATGTCATTCACTCCCACATCTACCCCACGTGTACAATGAGTCATTCGCCCCCACAGCTACCCCACGTGTACAATGAGTCATTCACTCCCACAGCTACCCCACGTGTACAATGACGTCATTCACTCCCACAGCTACCCCACGTGTAGTCATTCGCCCCCATGGCTACCTCACATGTACAATGATGTCATTCACTCCCACATCTACCCCACGTGTACAATGATGTCATTCACTCCCACAACTACCCCACGTGTACAATGATGTCATTCACTCCCACATCTACCACACGTGTACAATGAGTCATTCGCCCCCACAGCTACCCCACGTGTACAATGAGTCATTCACTCCCACAGCTACCCCACGTGTACAATGACGTCATTCACTCCCACAGCTACCCCACGTGTACAATGAGTCATTCACTCCCACAGCTACCCCACGTATACAATGATGTCATTCACTCCCACAGCTACCCCACGTGTACAATGATGTCATTCACTCCCACAGCTACCCCACGTATACAATGATGTCATTCACTCCCACAGCTACCCCACGTGTACAATGATGTCATTCACTCCCACAACTACCCCACGTGTACAATGATGTCATTCACTCCCACAGCTACCCCACGTGTACAATGAGTCATTCGCCCCCACAGCTACCCCACGTGTACAATGATGTCATTCACTCCCACAGCTACCCCACGTGTACAATGAGTCATTCGCCCCCACAGCTACCCCACGTGTACAATGACGTCATTCACTCCCACAGTTACCCCACGTGTACAATGAGTCATTCGCCCCCACAGCTACCCCACGTGTACAATGACGTCATTCACTCCCACAGCTACCCCACGTGTACAATGATGTCATTCACTCCCACAACTACCCCACGTATACAATGATGTCATTCACCCCCACAGCTACCCCACGTGTACAATGATGTCATTCACTCCCACAGCTACCCCACGTGTACAATGACGTCATTCACTCCCACATCTACCCCACGTGTACAATGACGTCATTCACTCCCACAGCTACCCCACGTGTACAATGACGTCATTCACTCCCACAGCTACCCCACGTGTACAATGACGTCATTCACTCCCACAGCTACCCCATGTGTACAATGATGTCATTCACTCCCACAGCTACCCCACGTGTACAATGATGTCATTCACTCCCACAGCTACCCCACGTGTACAATGATGTCATTCACTCCCACAGCTACCCCACGTGTACAATGACGTCATTCACTCCCACAGCTACCCCACGTGTACAATGAGTCATTCACTCCCACAGCTACCCCACGTGTACAATGACGTCATTCACTCCCACAGCTACCCCACGTGTACAATGATGTCATTCACCCCCACAACTACCCCACGTGTACAATGATGTCATTCATTTTAATACTGTGGAAGTCAACATGCTAAGTCCAACAAAACCTTGTACAAGTAAAAGAAACATCTCAATTGGATATGAAAAATTAAAACTTTTGATCTGCAAAACAACAATCCTAAGAAATGTTCAGAACTAATACATCATAACATGTTCAGGGTGAAGAGTGTATATGTATGTTTGACAAGTTATTTTTTATAAAAATCCTCATAAATCTGAAAATGCAACAGGACCTGTGGCAGATCTGTTGTCATTGTCGGTCAGGTCAACAATTTTCCCTACAAAACATCAATCTTCCTCGTTTTGCTAGAAATGATAGTTGTATCACAGGCAAGTCAAAATTTGGGTAAAATGTCTCTGTGTTTCAAATGACTTACATTTTTAAATGTCTAATACAAATATACTCCATTTAAAAATGTTAAATGTAAATACACTTCATGCTACAGTTGTCCTCACAAATGCACACTAAGCACGTACAATCGAAAGAAACTGTACAGTTATACACACGCGTGACAGTGCAGCTCCTCTTCGAGATTTTGCATGTGAAACTTCAGGAAACTGACAGAGAGATCTGTATCAGTTGCCATGGGCACAATCACTTCCTGTGGTTCGAGGCGGGACGATTGACCCCCGATGAGGACTTTTGTAAGTTTTGCACTTGGAATAAAGGTCACATTCCACCAGCCTTTGTCTGAAAATAATAATTTGTTCATTGACTATTGAATGAGCTTTTTTTGGGTACAGTATCACATATCATGTTTATATATTAAACACACAGTAGGTACAAATTTGAATGTATTTATGTAGACATATATATGTGTAAATGAATAATATGCACAGTAATTTATGGCTGAAATATTCCCAGAGAAGTTCAGACGGTGAAGGAAAGAACTGCTAAGGGCATAGCCTTGGTTACCCCGGACACTACACTTTTTAGCCTCTCGTATCCGCCTGGGGAATTAATGCTCTACCAATGTTACCACCAGAGTGGCCTTACCACAGATTAAGGTAGAGATACCAATTGGTTCTCAGACTGAATTTGAAATAACAAATTAAATAATGATACCCTTTTTTTATCAAATACTATATTATAAAAACTATTCAAAATTAAACTTATACTGAAACATGTCATACATAAAATATAGACATATTTTTTTTTTCATTTCAATTTTTTTTCCTACTCTTTATTTAGTGTATAGATCGTTTTATAACTTATTTTGGTTATCAAAAGTATACATACATTATAAACATTAATTATTATGAATTAATTGAAATAACTGTGAATTAATCCAAAACAGTGATGCTGTCTGACGGCTTTGAGCAGTAACAACGGGTTACATAAGCAAAGTATTTGTCACAAGGCTATCTTCCCAGCGAAGTTACACAGCCAAGCAAGAGTTGATCAAGCAAGACTACAAAGGGTACAGTAACGTATTTTGTAACTAATCCAAGAAGTAAGAACAAGATACTATAAAAAGTTACCTTTTTTTTTTAAGCATGCAAGAGTATATTTCAATCATTAAACTGTAACAGACCTTTAACAAGATTTAACCAGGTTTAACAAGTTGCCGTCCAGAGCCAAGCTCCAGACGACATGTGAACAAGGAAGCTTATGGCTTATCGAGTGTTCACTAAATTAATAAAATTATTTATAAAAGTATACATAAATTAGTTTTATACTTAAAATTATAAATATACAAAATAAAAAAATGCCACTAAAATGCTACTAATTAAAATACATTGTCTAAAAATACATAAGTAAAATAAAAAATGATAAGTTGTCTCTAACAATACATAAGTAAAATAAACATTTGCACAACATGTGGCTGAGGTATCAACACAGTGAAAATCTCAAATGCACATTTAAGTTTGCTGATTCAGGATTTTATTTAATCACCCATCACTCTACTTCTAAGTTGTTTTTCCTGATTGTGGTGCTCACTTTCGATAAGATCAAGATAGACAAGCAGCGTGAGGTAGGCCTGTCTTCTGTCTATCAAGTCATACTTCATCAGTTGGGTGAACTGTGAACAAAGACATCACATTGTCATTCAGGTGCACTGATATCAAAACTACATAACTACCAGCCTGGGTGTATCTGTAAATCAGCCACTTTTTGAAGCCATTTGCAACAGAAGCTATACAGATTTCACATCTGATGATTGGATTAATATTTTCCTCATTCAACGAGGTCTGTTTCTGAGAGTCTGGTGAAATGACAAGGTAACTGAAACATGACCTTGGTCACCTTCTGTGTAAATAATATGACTTTATATGGTATGTAAGAATGTGATAAGAACATCTTTAAAAGAGAGACAGAGAAGCAGAGCAACCTCTTAGATGTCAGCCAAGATTAATGCACTGTGCTGCCATCTGGTGTTTTGATGAGGGAAGGCTGAGGGAAACTGAAGGGGACTGGGATGGAAGAGGGATCGTGTGCGTGCGTGTGTGTGTATAGGCTGCCCTACAAGGCATGGAGTCCCTTGGCAAAAAAACTTTAAATTTGTTATAGAATATTCTATAGGATTTTTGCTTATAGTTTTCTATAGGATTTTCGCTGATAGTTTTCCATAGAAAAATCTATAGAATTCTTTAGAAAACTATAGGAAAATCTAAAAAATTATATAGAAAACTTTAGGCCACACGAAATCTATAGACAATTATGTAGAATTCTATAGAAAACTGCAAAATTCTATAGAATTCTACATAATTCTATAGAAATGTATAAAAAAATCTATAGTTTTCCATAGAATTTTTTACCAAGGGGTGAGTTGAGAGGGAAGCTGGAGTGCAAACAGGAAGAACAAACTAAATCATCAGGGTTACTGAGATGATCAAGGAAGATGGTAAAATTGGTGGCAAACTGACCAGGAAGCCTAAGTAATTATAAACTACTTAATGGCAAAGTAAAGTAATAAGTAACTGTCACAAGATTCCCAAACTCATCCCAGAAGCTAGGGATGGTATATTTGGACACGCTGCACTAGCCTGCCCAGAAAGAAAGGCCTGTATTCTGTAAATAAACAGCTAGAGTTGAACATGATGAGTTGTTTGTATTAATATATATAATTAATAAATATAATATAGTATTAAACAAATGTAGAATGTAATGTTGTTGTTTCAAAATAAAATTTGATCTGAACCTTGAGACAGTCCCAAATTCTCAATGCTCAATCCTGGGCAATTAGTTTATTATAGACTATAATATAGTATTGACCGGACTTTGAAGTAAGATCTTGAGGCAAGATCAATCACAAGGCGGCGCCACCTAAATCAAGCATAACAAAAAAGCTCGGGTAACCGAGACTACAAGCCGCGTTCAGAAAGTGGGCGATAATAGGTGGATTCCATTTTTCGCCGCACTAACGTGCTTCAGTAACGGGGTGTGATCTTAAATATGCAAGCTGCTAGACCTTAGGATGATTGTATAACGGGTCTGCGGCGTTGCCTGCTTGCGTAGCATCACTGTTGTCTGCGTCATGCTCCATGTTTTACCCGTTCGTATACACGCGAGCAACGTGACCGACAAATGCGTCGGCTCGCGTCACGTTCTGTCAGTCAGACGAGCATCGCACGTCGAGCGGCCCTGATAAAAGACGGAGGACGCTCGCCCGAGGACAGCGACCCGTTTGATACACCAACGACGTCGAACCAACGTTGAACCAGCATAGTAAAATATTATTAGCGGTGTGACCAAGAGAAGGTACGGGACTTGTTATACTTATATCAGTCATAACTTAAGTAGACTAAGTATAAGTTAGTTAATTTCTAGGTACCGTAATTTGTTATTTTTTGTAATCTCGAGGGGTATATTTATACTTATACTATATAGGATGGCTTATTTTTAGTGTTATTTTATTATAAATTTATATAGGTATTTAATTAATAAAACAATTCTTTCTAAAACTAGTAATATTTTTTATATACGATCAACGTTGCCAATGATTTAAGTATATCATTTTAGTATTTCACATAGCCAGTCGATACCATTTCACGTACGAATTCAATTTTAAATAAGACTTATTATTGTAAGTATAAGGAAGACAGGAGCATCCAGCAGTTCAGTTGTAAAAGGTTTCTTTAAATGAAGGTTTTTATTATTATTTATTTTAATAATCTATGCAACAATTTGAATAGCAATTTATTTATGACAAAAGTGTTTTAGAAAATAATATATTTATATATCAACACCACGTAGACAGTGAACATTATGTCTACCAAGGACTGTGATCCGGCACCACAAACTAAAACGAAAGCGATGAGATTTAAAGAAGAATTATACCATGGCTGGCTAGACAGCATATATATCATTATATGACGGTACACTATATATGGACCTTGACATCTTCTAGGATAAATTTAGATCCTGCTATAGAACTTCGAAGAGACAGGTATATAACTCATGCATACTTACTGCTAAGTGACATAATGGCATGGAAACATGGACTTTCAAGCACAAGGTAGCAACCCCACAAAAAAGGTGAAAAGAAGTAGAAGATAAAATTTGAGACAGAAAAACAAACACAGGTGATAGATGTGATTGAACACACCAGAAGATGGAAATGAACCTTGGCACGACTATGAGATAACTGATGGACACTGCATATCACCTGGAACATTAAAATGGAAATGATCTAGATAGAGGAAAACAGACGAGATAAGGTAGAAATACACTAGATGAGTGTTGGATTTGGACAGTTATTATTACCAGCAGACAGAGGATAGAGCAAGATAGGCAGATGTGGAAAATCTAGAAACATCACCCTACAATGAGACATTATGGCTAATGTGTATAGCAATAATGTGTTATACTAATTCATATTGCAATGTCAGTATAATGTGGGTGGACAATTGGGTACTTTTGCAGTTTAGGCCTGCACCTCGAAAAAACAAACAAAATGATCACCTACGATGACCTAACTTCGCAGGGCGTATCTACTACACGTGTACTACGCGTATGCACTTGTCATGTGATAAAAAAATTATAATTAATGCCTGAAATCGATAAAAATGTGTAAGTAAATAACGCGCTTTCCAGGCGCCACCTGACGGAGTTCACTGTGGCAGTAGGGACTCGACGAGGAAAGCGCGTTATTTACTTACACATTTGGATCGATTTCAGGCATTAATTATTATTTTTTGTTTTGATCACGTGACAAGTGCATACGCGTAGTATAGGTGTAGTAGATAAACCATACAAAGTTTGGTCATCGTAGGTGAACATTTTGATGGTTTATTCGAGGTGCGGGCCTAAACTGCAAAAGTACCGAAAATTGTCCAGCAATAGTGTTTAAAACTGTATATTTTGATCAACATAAGTTGTAACTAATGTCTCCGTACTTTCGCTTACTATTTTCCAGTTGCGCAGCCATGGTTCCTGAGAGGAAGGTGCTGGTGCTGTACGGGAGTGAGACAGGAACGGCCCAAGATGTGGCCGAGAGAATCAACAGAGAGGCAAAGTGTCATCATTTCACCTCCAGAGTAATGGCTCTCAACGACTACCCAATGGTACAGTTTTATTGCACACAATATCATAGTAAATGTTAAATTTTATAAATCACTTGGTATTACATCATAAATACTGGGTTGAATTTTAGATTTAATTTAAAATGTGTTGTGTAAACTTAATAATTTAATTGTAAAATGTCTTCTGTAAAGATATACTTTACAATTGCAAAGTCAATTTATTTAATACAATGTAATGAAGAATCAGAACTTTGTATAATTAGTTTATCAAATTGTTTTATAAAATAGAGGTTATGATGATCATGCAGCTGTGATAAATTTTGATGTATGGGACAGTGTTCCTGATATAAATAAAGCCATGACTGTGCAAACCAAACAAAAGCATATATGGAAAAAAATGCACCAATAGAGAAACTGCAACATCAGAAAATAAACCTTGAGACGGTCTCAGTGCTCAATCTTGGACAACTATTGACCGGTCTTGAGGTAAGATCTTTAGGTAAGATATATTAATTTATTTATTATCTATTCGGTGATGTTAAAGGACAAACAAAGTTAACTTTTACTTGGCATACACCTAATAGAGTTAATATAAAGTAACAATATCCACATATACTCAATTTTTTAATGCCAGCGGTTTACCAGAAAAATATTTTTTAACACCCAGCTATCCAAATTCTATGCGCTACCCCATCTTAGACGAAGAATGACGTCACGACGGTGATCGAGGCGCTCTCCACGTAGATTCCCTGCATAGGGTTTGGCTGTTGTCATGAAATGGCTGCAACTCGGCAACGCGCGTAACATGCTGATGACGGTAAATATAAAGTTGTCTATTATTGTTATCGCTGAAATCATCCCATCAACTGATGATACATGTCTACATCAAAGCATTTCTCCTCAAAATGGACCGAGCAAAGTGCCAAACAGTACGCCCGCAAATCACCAACGTGAATCCATTGCTTCAATACTACCGGTTGTTTCAACTATTATTGCAACCGTATGCCGAACACGAAGGCATAATTACTAAAGTTTACCATAGATTTAACCACAGATTTAGATATATGTCTATAAGCAGCTGCTAGATGTCACGCCAACTGAACGAACTGTCGAAGACTCGAAGTTGTTGACCCTTAACGACGTCGCCGGAAGCTGACCGAGATATAGAATGCCGCGCGCTGAATGGCCAAGCCAAATTAACCCTTCACCTATGACGACGTCTAGACCATCGTGGATTTCGTGAGAATTTTAGACTTTAAAGTCACATTCTGAGTAAACCGCTGACGTTAAAAAATTGAGTATATGTGGAAATTGTTACTTTGTATAAACTCTATTAGGTGTATGACACGAAGCCGTAGCCTTTTTTTGTCCTTTAAATAGATCATGGAATGATTACAAATTCAAAATAGTTCTGGTACTACCACAACACATTTTGTTTACCTACAGGCCAGCCTGATCAGCGAGCCAACAGTTGTGTTTGTGGTGTCCACAACAGGTCAAGGAGACCCCCCGGAAAACATGAAGGTTTGTGTGTGCGTTTTCTTAAAGCGACATGGTCCATTCGTGACTTTTTATTTTTATTGCAAAATCATGTTAATGAGTATAAGTTATAACTATTGTAGCGTCCTGACCGCCAATAAATGTTTTATCGAAACAGAACTGACATCGTAATTTTAAACGTTGAATGTTTATATACGCTGTCACTCAAATCGCCGCAAGTGACACCAACCCATTGACCTTTACCAACTGGGAGCTGTGCACCTGGCTGGGTGTGGCGTTAGTGGCGTCAACTTGTGTTCACGTGATACTGCATCACGTGATCATGCATTTCCTTCTGGGCTTTTAGCCACGCCTACAACAGGTTCGAAAATGCCTCGTGGTCGATAAACAGAGTTAAGCACCCCTTACTGCATCTATTTTCAACCCCTAAATGGTACATGAAAACATATTTTGACTGTCTTTATGCTATAATAGGTATAATTTATACCGTATAACATGATTTTGCAATAAAAATAAAAAGCCACGAACGGACCATGTCGCTTTAATAAAAGATAATGAAATGCGAATCCTGTATGTGATTGTCAGTGAGCCTGCAGACATGTGCACTGTTTTAATTACAGTAGTATAGATTGCACAAAGTTTGTGTGTTTATATGCATGCCTGATTTTAGACTTTAATTTTCAAGGACATGTTTACATTGACATTTTACAACAGTTTTGAAGATGGGTAGTCCCATGTAAAATAATGAAATGAGATTCATGGGTGTCTGTGTATGTGTGTGTCCATGTGTGTGTGTGTGCATGTGTGTGTATGTGCATGGTTATGTGCACATGTGTTTGTGTTCATGCATGCATGCATGCGTGCGTGTTTGTGTGTGTGCATCGTTATATGTGTATGTATGTGTGCATATGTGTGTGCATGGCTATGTGTGTTTGTGCATGTGTATGTGTGTATGTATGTATGTGAGTGTGTGTATATGTCTGCATGCATGCACAGTGTATTTATTACAATTTGTTCATTTAACTACATGTGTTAGTTTAATTAATTTTCATGGCACATTGACATTTTGCTACAGTTGTTATTCAT
The DNA here is from genome assembly GCA_964017155.1 of Oasisia sp. SBJ-2009. Lineage (NCBI taxonomy): Eukaryota > Metazoa > Annelida > Polychaeta > Sabellida > Siboglinidae > Oasisia > Oasisia sp. SBJ-2009. The sequence continues at coordinate 14,247,145 of OZ024859.1, forward strand.
TGTCAGTAGATTAAATAATGTTTATGTAAACATTATTCACTTGTAACATTGCAGTACAGCAATCTCTGAACCTAGAATGTGATGCCGTTACCATTCCATCCAACACTGCATATGAGCAGTCATTTGCCGATGTGTTAGTTATAGTTTTATTGTATTTCTTTCCCCTCCAGGTGTTCTGGAGATTCATAATGAGAAGAAATCTTCCCACATCGTCGTTGACCAACATGAAATTTGCTGTCTTGGGTCTTGGTGATTCATCTTATCAGAAGTTAGTACTTAGAGGCTTTGAACACGAGTACGGAAATTGTGGATAAGGTTTATTTCTGACAAAGTTTCAATAAACACACATACACCAAAAACAATTTTGTTGTTAAACAGTTATACAGTCATGACAAATTGCCACATTGTTAAAAATTGGCAGCTGATACATCTCACGTTCTCAACAACCAACTGCTTATTTTAAATACATCACAGTTGTATCGTGATCACAAACGTGTGTGTGCATGCGTGCGTGCATGTGGTACTAATCGTAAACAGTACATTGAAATTAATAATTGCAAATCACCACTGATAAAATTAACTCATGGAGTACCAGAAGGATCCATATTAGGACCTGTGCTTTTTCTAATCTATATTAATGACATCGAATTTATTATATAGAAATTGTAATAAAAAAGAATGCTACCCGAGATACAGACATACTTAACTGGAAATGGTTTGTTTACATTACAGATACAACTTCATTGGCAAGAAACTGCACAAGCGACTGATGCAACTTGGAGGTACTCAACTACAGCCAGTTGGTCTTGCTGATGACCAGCATGACCTTGGGTAAGAAATCGATGTCTTTTTAGTAAGTAAAGGCAGTTCTTATATAGCACAGTATCCGGTCCTCAGGACCGCTCAAATCGCTATACACTTTACTTCCCTGACAGACCTGTTCACTCAAACACCATCTCGGCTTCTTTGGGAAGCATCCAGCCTATGCTACAATTAATGCGCAAAGGCTGCTCGTACACATAACAACCACTGTCTATAGCCTGGTACTCATTCAGCTGAGTGAACTGGAGCAATGTAGAGTGAAAAAACTTGCCTACGGTTTTAGCACCGCTAGTTCTCGTAGTCGAGAGTCTGAAGCTCTACCCCTGAGCCACTGCACTCTACGGTTCCTTTTACAGGTTCTTCTCCCTGTCAACTAATTAAATAACTCTGCCCATGCTCATCTATTGAAACGAGCCTTTTATTCCTTTACATTGACTTTTAATGTTATTGCTCAATTTTACTTTTAATGTTTTCATTAATAATCTATATATTATTTGCTTGTTTAATCTGTGCCGTTTTTATTATCTTAAATTTATAGTTCTTTTAAATGTTTTTAAAATATAACTTCATTTCTTAATGATAATTTATTGGACATTTGATGCCACATTTTTATAATCTTGAATTTGTGCTTAGTGCTGTTTTTACGTTTTGTAACAATGCCTTAGAACAAGGTAACCTGGATTTATGGCAATATATAAATGTTGTTATTATTATATTTTATTATGATTATTATATCTTTGAAATTAGCGTGTCTACATGAGTGTTTGTGGGGTCCAGTTTTTATGTGGTTGTATCATATGGCCTAATGTTGTCGTCCCAGTCCTATGATGTTGTAGCCACAAATTGACAAGTAACTTATCTGACATTGTGATCATGTGTTGTTACTGAGCATTTTTGTAGCATTGAAGATAGGTTATCTAATTACTGGTAGTATTAGTATCATTATCATATCAGTTCGCTTGCTTGTTACAGCAATAGACTGTTCTTAAGACATTACAGTAATGGTAATGTGTTGTCTTACGTAGCACCGACATCCACGTAAACAACAAACCCTTACTCTATTTAAAGAGCTTGAATAATTTTGTCTAATGCATCCCCATATGGTTTTCTTGATCAAGACAATTCAGCCCTCGGCAGGTCTAACACTTCGAGTTCCTTCAAATTATTGCCATATTGTCTAAACCAACACCTTTTAGTGTCGAGAGAGGGGGAGACAGTTGTTGCGCTGAACCTAATAGTAGTAAATGTTATGCTGAGTTACGAGTTAACAGTTTAGTTTGCCTTCCAGACCAGATGCTGTCATTGACCCGTGGTTGAAGACGCTGTGGTTACGAGTTAACAGTTTAGTTTGCCTTCCAGACCAGATGCTGTCATTGACCCGTGGTTGAAGACGCTGTGGTTACGAGTTAACAGTTTAGTTTGCCTTCCAGACCAGATGCTGTCATTGACCCGTGGTTGAAGACGCTGTGGTTACGAGTTAACAGTTTAGTTTGCCTTCCAGACCAGATGCTGTCATTGACCTGTGGTTGAAGACGCTGTGGTTACGAGTTAACAGTTTAGTTTGCCTTCCAGACCAGATGCTGTCATTGACCCGTGGTTGAAGACGCTGTGGCAGAAACTGCTCACGATGTATCCCCTTCCTGAAGGAGTCGAGATCCTCAACTCTGACCTCTTGTAAGTGTTATCGGGATCAACTGTGAAGACGACTTCAGATTTTGACAGTAGCATTAACGTTGTAGCGCTTACATTTTTCCGGCATTATAAACATTCCGGTTGCATGCGCGATAAATGTAAAAACAATATTGCCCATAATTCTGTGTAACTAAATTTATTAACTCTGCAAATATCCTGAAATAACGCCAGTGGCACAATAATAATACTTTAAGTTTCTTCAGATTAATTAGTCTGTGTATATGAAATAACCAGTGCTCTACATCATACTAAATTTACTGACTGTTCCTTTGCTGTAGGCCCCCATCAAAATACAAGGTAGAGTTCCTGTCATCCCAGATTGAGAACCTTCAGCCCAAACTCCCGGAACCTTCGGAGAATTCTCCACCCAGTCCCAGCTGTCCATTTGGTGCCCGGTTGCTTAGCAACGAGCGAGTGACCTCGAGCGGTCATTGGCAGGACGTCCGCTATCTAAAACTGGACATCTCTGAATCGGGCATGAGGTAGGCTGGACATCTCACAAGACAACTATGGCCACTTTGTAATAATAATAATAGTTTATTTCTTATATAGCGCTCTGGAGTGCTTTACAATGATTAATTCCTAAAATAATGATAATAAATAATAATAATAATAAATACATACTAATAACATAATAATAATAAATATATATATATATATAATAATTATACTAAAAAGTTAATACTTTGAAAAATGAGGATATACTAATAAAACAAATATGATACTTTAAAATACAGACTTAAATTTGCACACAACTACATACTATATTAAAAATGAATAAATAAGTAAAATAGTATAAATATGTTGTATATAGTAAATAAAAATAAAATAGTATAAATATATACTAATTAAAATATTAAGTTAATTAAAATAAATGTATGAATCGTTGACTGATTAACTGCGATCACAGACTGTCAAAATAGTGCGCTGTAAACAGATGCAAATGAAGGGTTAGTGTAGTTAGTGTCAAATGAATAACAGCTGTTTAGTACAGCAAACGTATAAAATGTTGCTCAGGGCAAAATCTGTTCGACGAAAAGGACCATGTCGTGTTATTGTTAATCATTATAACATGACACTGAAATATCACAATTACATTATTTGTTTTAGTACTGTTCTAACAATCTACAATTCAGTTGGAAAATACAATGTATTTTAACTAAAGCTGATGCTATGCATGTGTCGCCTTCTTCTTTGACAATTATGTCTATCATTAAAGCCAACCGTGTAATATTGAACTGCCATCAAGGCATCAGTAATTTAGCTGTTTAATGAATTGTAAGTCATATAATAATAATAATGATAATATGTTTATTTGGTATAGCGCCACATCCATAATCATTCATGGCCCTTCACAACATATTACAATTTAGAAGACATAAAAAGATATATGTAAACAATAAGACAAATACTACTATTTTAAAATAAATGTAAAAAATATATGTATAGGTATATAAATAAATAAAATTATTACGGTATTAAATACTTATTAAAATTATACTTGCATATAATTATTATGGTCAGCTTCATTCTAGATTTTTCTGTTATTGTCAGGTATTCTCCAGGCGATGTCTTGATGATTCAACCACACAATATGGCAGACACTGTGGAGGAGTTCATGGACTTGCTGCATCTCACCCCCGACGCACAGTTCACGCTACAGCAAAATGACCCTGGTACGATTTCACATCATCCACAAGTTGCATCTCTTTGTGTGTTAATGTGGGTTGCAATAATGTGTTGTAATAATTCGTATTGTCAATGTTAGTGTAATGTTTATCATAGGTTCTCTAGCAATCGTGTTTAAAACGTGTTTTCACTTTTTTATTCATGTTGTACATATTTTTGGTAAAAAAGGAGGCTACTATGTAAGTTTAATCGACTTTCTAATTGTAGCAACATAACTGGAAAGGAACAGAACTGATTGTACCGATTCATGCATCTTCTTTATCTCATGTTTGACACTCAGCCATCGGGATGTCGTTTTAGGTGTCTGCGTGCAAAGCAAACTGTAAGAAGTTATCATTTATTCCTATTGTCGTCAGTCTTGTTTATAATGTGAAATGAATGTATATATATACATATATATATATATATATATATATGTATCTTATAATTATATATATTATGTATATATATATATTATATATATATATATATATATATATATATATATTATATATATATTATATATATATATTTATTATTATTATATATATATATATATATATATATATATATATATATATATATAGTTACACATTTTATACACCATGTCCATCCAAACGACAATGTAATTGCTGTAACAAGGGATAAATAAAGTGTTATCGTATTGATACAGACACTCCCCTGCCAGCGACACTGCCACTGCCTTGCACGTGTCGCTACCTTGTGGAGAATTATCTCGACATCTACAGCATCCCAAGACGGTACTTCTGGCAGCTGCTCAGCTACTTCACTGATGACGATCGAGAGCGAGAGAAACTGCGAGAATTCATCACACCCGCTGGACAAGTGAGCATTCAGTTTTTCTCACAGTTACATCTGGACTCAGACCGCATTTGCATTTTCCATAGGCGACCATTATAACGTTTCCTTCATTTCCTATTAATCTTGATGAGCTCTGTTATTGACAATTTCACAGCATATTTACCCTCCATAGACAGAGGTTCAGTGAAACATTCGTGAATTTTTAATACCTCAGGCTCCCACAAAGTTCATTCAAACCTTACACCCCTCCATTTCTGCTTGAACCACCCACGGATTGCCCCTGATTACATCACCAAGCAAAATGACAACTGTATTAATGTGTATTGGTGGGGCGGTCACATGTGGCTCGGTGACCGGTGGCGTAATTGCCCCACTTCTAGGTGTAGGCTAAATAATTATACGTAAAATAACTATCTGGTTAGTGTAGATTAGGGTTGGTGTGAATGAACGGTGTGATTGATTAATACATTATAATACTTATTAATGATAAGGTTTTATAACCACAGCAGTAATGCTACTATCGTTGTATGTTGAAATGTGGGCTCTGTCTACCTGAGGGGGAGGTGACGCGTATGAGGCTGTGTCATAAGCCTGGCCTTGGGGAGTAGAGCCCACATTTATCTTTCTTTTAACAATTTTATAAGCAATAAACGTCATTACTTTGGCCATCTTTCATCGCTACTTTTGACTCGTGTTGGTGCTTGCATAAATGCACCGAATGACAGCTGTCATAATTTGACAGCTCTGATGTCACGCTGCACAAAAACGTCATTTATAATCACTCCACACTACATATGTGCTCACAGAAATTCAGACAACCTGCATAATGCTGCTTTTATAGGGTACTCTTTGGTCGGGGAATGGCGGACGTGCACGTTTTAGTGGTCTTACACCATCACTTGTTCAGGAATGCAATGACAATGGATAACAATGATTGTGTAATATTACAACGATTCATAAATCTTATAATTACGACAGTGATGTGCCTATACTTTTTTATTACTTTGGTCCTGTAATATTTATGGGAATGACTTCATATGTTAATATCAGTATCAGATAAAATGTGCTAGTTGTGCTAAGTTTTGATTATTGATTTGTATAAAAATTATGATGTTCTTGTATCTTTTGAAATCACAAGTCATTAATACAACATTAGATGTATCTTTATTGTTAGTAGTTAGTTGCCATTCCTGTCATCAGAGATGAGGTTGGCCATGGTTACCATCGTTTTCATCTTTGTTTTTTCTTTCCACTTTTTCCCTCACAACATTCTCTTTCAGCCATCTGCAGTTCCTTCTGCGCTTTACTGTAGTTGTCCCACACTTCCCAGATCCCTCTTAATACAGTCCTCCCATCGCATTCCCTATCTTCCTTGCCTCCTTTTCCCTCCTTTTTATGGGCATCTGATTTGTTTGCCAGTTTTTCATCTCCCATTCTTTGACCAGCCCATTTCAACCTACTCCTCCAGTGTCTTCTTAACACTTTCCTTCACTCCAACTTATTCTCAGTTCGTCCATTTAGTTCTTAGGTGGTTTCCTCCAAACAGCCCAAATTTGGGCTAATGCAGGAGTTGTCCTCTAGAATTAGTGAGTCCACTACAGGTTACACATTTACCCCCTGTGTGGGATCTTTTAGTTCCCCTGGCATAGACACCGGATAGAAGGGACCACCGGTTTTTAGTCTCTCTTCCGAAAGACACAGGCAAATGTGGGGTGAACGAAATTGCCTAAGTTTCGAAACGGTTGTAGGTGGGATTGAACCACCGTCCCCTCGATTGACAGTCCAGCGCTCTACGCGCGACCACCGCTCCCCAGTCCCCGTTCTTCTCTTATTCACTCTCCTCAATCCCATGACTCTTCTCATCCAGTTGTTTTCCACATTAAACATGATACTTGTCCAAGTATTAGTGTTCATAAGTGTCTCTGTAATAAGTTAATTTTATTTCTCTGCTCTCAGGAGGATCTCTACGACTACTGCAATCGTCCTCGGAGGAAGATTGTTGAGGTACTAAATATGGTGTTTTAACCATACATAGCAGTGACAATTTTATTGTGATGTCTGAGCAGTGTTACATTTCATTAGTAAATAACTGCATTACGTTGTCACACTTAGGTAATTCTTAGGTAGTTTCCTGCAAACAGCCCAGTATGACGCTTGTTATAGAAAGGTGTGTTTTTTGAAAATAAAATTTGCCAGCCATTATTCTACAAGCGTATTTCAACTCAACAATCAATATTTCTCTTGGTAATGAATTACTATAATTATAGTTGGACAATGACGATATCAATGATGATGTTGTAATACTGAATAATTTTGAAGGCGCTTTTGTTATTTAATATTTGGGTAAACTTCATGCAAATTGTTTGTCATTACCAGTGGAGGAACAAATTTCAATTTACATCAGATGTTCTCATATCTACTTGTCTGTTTCGTTATGAACGTAATCAGTACCTCTGACAGATGCAAGACTTTGTTTAATGTCGTTAGGCAGCAGTGGAACCATGTAACCACCACAGACAGATATAAGATGACGTAGTATATGTTGTTGTAGTTTCACATAGTATATGTTGTTGTAGTTTCACATAGTATTATAATATGTTGTAGTTTCACATAGTATAATATGTTGTAGTTTCACAATGTATAATATGTTGTAGTTTCACATAGTATATGTTGTTATAGTTTCACATAGTATATGTTGTTGTAGTTCCACATAGTATATGTTGTTGTAGTTTCACATAGTATATGTTGTTGTAGTTTCACATAGTATATGTTGTTGTAGTTTCACATAGTATATGTTGTAGTTTCACATAGTATTATATGTTGTAGTTTCACAATGTATAATATGTTGTAGTTTCACAATGTATAATATGTTGTAGTTTCACATAGTATATGTTGTTATAGTTTCACATAGTATATGTTGTTGTAGTTTCACATAGTATATGTTGTAGTTTCACAATGTATAATATGTTGTAGTTTCACATAGTATATGTTGTTATAGTTTCACATAGTATATGTTGTTGTAGTTCCACATAGTATATGTTGTTGTAGTTTCACATAGTATATGTTGTCGTAGTTTCACATAGTATATGTTGTTGTAGTTTCACATAGTATATGTTGTAGTTTCACGTAGTATTATATGTTGTAGTTTCACAATGTATAATATGTTGTAGTTTCACAATGTATAATATGTTGTAGTTTCACATAGTATATGTTGTTATAGTTTCACATAGTATATGTTGTTGTAGTTTCACATAGTATATGTTGTAGTTTCACATAGTATTATATGTTGTAGTTTCACAATGTATAATATGTTGTAGTTTCACAATGTATAATATGTTGTAGTTTCACATAGTATATGTTGTTATAGTTTCACATAGTATATGTTGTTGTAGTTTCACATAGTATATGTTGTGGTTGTTGCAGATCCTTGTGGACTTCCCCCACGCCACGGCCAACATCCCCTTTGAGTACCTCTTTGACCTCATCCCTCCAATGCAGCCTCGGGCCATGAGCATCGCTTCCTCAAACCTTGTAAGTCTTCCCAAAGCTCCTTCTTGGTCATACAAAACTGCCTTCACAATAAACCAATGTGCACATATGTCAAGTACAGACTTTTTTCATTTAACATTACTTTCTTACGACTACAAGTACAGTGGTTTACTGCATGCAAATTTGTGTTTTATTTCTCAAAACTTTGTTCGCAATTTGAAAAATTCCACCCGCAACACGTTCAAATGGTAAACATAACATCCAGTTTCAAAACAAAATTGATTGTCAATAATGCAGAGACGAGCAGAGTTAACCGCAATACCCTTTGATGTTTAATTTTCCCACGTTCTAGACAGCAGACATCCTGTTACAAATTACTGCTCAGCCAATTTTGGCCAGAGGACCTTTAACAAATATTATTAATAAACGAGTCCATTGACCCTGGTTGTCTTCAGGTCCACCGGACAGAGGTCCATGTTCTGATGGCAGTGGTCGACTACAAGACAAAGTTGCTGAAGCGTCGACGCGGAGTCTGCTCCACTTGGCTCTCAAACCTTGACCCGGAGAAAGGTGCATTATATGTGACTTGATCTATGAAAATCAGGAATAAATCAAAAAGTTACATTGTGAGATAATGATGCTACATGAAAGATGATTATGTATGTTTTCGAATGGTATAATGTACAACTACATCTCCCTAAAGATGCAAGCTCTCTAATGATGCCAGTATGGTAGGGGGAAGACGGATTTTGGGTCTTTCCTTTAGTTGTGGTAATTTTAAATTGTCATAGCTCTGTCAAACCTTGTGTTTTCTGACACTTTCTGAAGATGTCAACGTTTTACTGATAATGTCTAGCCCTGCACTATTAAAGGTACTATGAAGATGACTATAAATTAACTTACTGTTTACTGCACTGCACATCATCACTACACTCACGTTTATCTTTCAAAAACATTTGGCATTCTGAAGAATACAAAATGTACAAAGTGGAAACAATAAATATATTAATATTACTGTACTTAAAATAAAATCCAGCTATTTGATTACATAATCCATGTTGCAGGGCCTCTGTACGTGCCAGTGTGGGTGAAGAAGGGGTCTTATTACACAATCCATGTTGCAGGGCCGGTGTACGTGCCAGTGTGGGTGAAGAAGGGGACTTATTACATAATCCATGTTGCAGGGCCAGTGTATGTGTCAGTGTGGGTGAAGAAGGGGACCTATTACATAATCCATGTTGCAGGGCCGGTGTATGTGCCAGTGTGGGTGAAGAAGGGGACTTATTACATAATTCATGTTGCAGGGCCGGTGTATGTGCCAGTGTAGGTGAAGAAGGGGACTTATTACATAATTCATGTTGCAGGGCCGGTGTATGTGCCAGTGTGGGTGAAGAAGGGGACTTATTACATAATTCATGTTGCAGGGCCGGTGTATGTGCCAGTGTGGGTGAAGAAGGGGACTTTGTCGTTCCCCAAGTCTCCAGACACCCCTGTTATTATGGTGGGGCCAGGCACTGGGGTAGCACCCTTCCGGGGGTACATAGAGGAGAGAGCACACATTGGGGCCGGCGGTGAGTATTAACTAGTGTTGTTCTAATAAATAAATCAGTCCTCTTAACCGTTGGCTTATTCATTCTTCCAATCAGTTAATCGATTACTATTTGCATGGATGGTAACTGTTTTGTTTATACAATATAGATAATTTGGCAGTTAACCGCATGCACCTAACATCAAAGAACAAGAATAATGTGTTTATTTTTACTTCAACATGTACAGGTAATAAATACAACAGGAAATAATAATGTATACATCAATTATTTTTAAACAAACATTATTATAAGTAATACAAATTACCCCCTGGTACCTTTGAATGTGGGTCAGGGACTTCTGTTAAGACTAAACAAAGTAAAGTAAAGGCAAGTTCTTATGTAGCGCAGTATCCAGTCCTCAGGACCGTTCAGAGCGCTTTACAAAATAATCGCTATCACAGGTGGCACTTGTTATTTTATACATTTAATTTACCTCTGTATAGTTATAATAGTTTAATTTCATTCTGGGCAATCATAGAATTGAAATGTGTAAATAAAACATGCAAAGTATATTTGTTAAAAATAGATTGAGATAATATATAATTTAAGCATCATTTACCGTAATATAAATTATAATGTAGAGAATATACAATATGTATCTATAAAACTAATTTAAATAATTTAAGACATTTAAACATATTTTCTGTGATTATTTGACTAAACTTATTAAAAAATAATACATAGTTTAAAACATTAAAATAAATAGATCAAAAAAATTAATTAAGGCATTACAATATTTTACACATATTTATATCAGCATGCACGTAAGTTTGTTAAGAGTCACCGTGAGTTCGTTTGTTTGAACAAACAGGTTTTTACTTTGGGTAAAGAATATTGAGTACGACATTGTGTATTACGTGTTGTAGCCCTTGCTTTTGGTAGTAGTTTATGCAGTTTGTGCTGCAGCTGTTCGATTTGTTTGAAGAAATGTTCACATATAGTGTATAGTGTTCTTTTTAATCAGATGTTTCTTTGTAGGCTAAGCTATATCTGAAGTATATGTAGTGGAATGCTTGTCTGTAATGCAAGTAGAAACAAAAAGTGACAATCCCTAAATGCATGTAAAATGTAAAATAGTCTAACTTTATGTGGAGACCCATCGTCACCCATTTCGATTGGCCAGCATGCTGCAAAATTGAAGCACATAATATGATTGCTTAATGCAGCGACTGACTCGTGTCGCACATTTTTTGTTTTGCAAAACAAACTCTTCCTTGATATATTGGTAGAGAAGTTAATGACGAATGTGGTTGTATTTCAGACAATGTTCTCTTCTTTGGCTGTCGGGGGGAGAAGTCGGACTTCTTCTGTGCTGACTTGTGGGGGGAGCTGGGTCAACGACAGATGCTCAAGCTCTTTACTGCGTTCTCCCGCGACCAGGTACATGCATTTAATAATAATAATATAATAATAATATTATTATTTGTAAAGCGCCGTATATTCAGAAATATTTCCGCTCAGAGGCACATAAAATACAGTGTAACCTACATATTTAAAATATTCATAATCAGTTAAACTTGCACGTAAAGACGAAATGTTAAATGATAATAATAGGTAATTAAATAAAAGTCCTAGTTCATAAGCTAAACTTATTAGCAATAAATAGATAAAATAAAATAATAAATAAATAATAAAATATATTAATAACTTGGTAATAAAGTAAGTAAAAAAATTGCTAAACTATAATTACAGTTAAAATAAATTCATTGTAGAATACCCTACAAGTAGTTTACAAATGCGGCCTTAACCCTGGGACCGGCCATGGCCGATTAATCGGCCCTAGACACCTTCCCGCATAAACACATTTTTCGTTTGCGTAATCAGTAACCGACCCGCGCACATTTGGTATAATCGGGTAGCTGACAGATTTTTCAAAATGGTGTATATTTATTCATGAGCAGTTTGAATGACAGCGAGTTACACACGGCCGGACAAAACACGTGATAAATTTTATGCCCAAATTTGGGTGGTTTACTACGCCTGCCGTGACGAATTTACGCACCCATTCATAAAGGCCCGACCCCCGCATACGTGGTACCAATAGAAAGCGCTGTTCTTGCCCAATCAGGGAAAAATAAACATGTGAATGAAACTGGTTCAGCGAATCAGAAGCAAGCTTTCAAACACCGCGTCATCTTCCAGCCGGCGAAGCCGTAAACAACAAGATGGCGGCCAGTCGCGTCGAAGGAGTTTCCAGATGCAAACGTTTACTTCGGAATATCTCAAGTTACCGCGTCTATGTTTCGACAAGACAACTGACAGTATTCAAGAATGTGTCTATTATACTAGTTCAAATAGTTAGAACAACTTTGGTTGCTTTTTTGTGTGAAAATTCGACCATTTGTCAGCGCAACATCTCACCGGCCGCGCCGCGGGTTTGCGCCGCCGGCGAATGTACCAGCAATCGGCCGGCCTAAAATGGCCTACCGCGATGTCGAAAAAAATTCGACAAAATAAAAGTTCTCAACGGATTTGATTCATTTTTGTTTTATTTGGGAGCTAATATGTATGGCTACGTTTGTCTCACTGGAAGTAGGAAATGTGTCCGTTCAGTAATTATTTAGGAACGGGATAGTGCGTTTATTTTTTCCATATTTTTTTGGATGACGTTCAGCTAATAATATCACCGTGATTGTCTGACATAATAGAGATAATATAATTTTATTATAATAAAGAATTAATTTGGCAGTAAAATGATATATAATTCACATTTTTACGATTAGTATTTGCAGAGTTATGATTTTTATTGTAACAGCATGCAAAACTGAATTTTCGCTGGCCGGTCGCAGGGTTAAAAAGATGTGTTTCTAAGTTGGACTTAAAAAGTTCCAGTGACTCTATTAGGCGCAGATCGTTCCACAGGCGCATATTGTCAAATTTATACACACACATTCTACCATGACCATTTATTGTGCGAATTGTGCGAAAACAAGAATAACTGTACTGTACACATTACTGCCAATATACTGCACGCACAGGAAAAGACACATTCATCAGTTTATACTGGTGCATTATTGGACAAACCTGCACATTCGGCCCAGTCTCTGCAGTCTATATATGTATATATTAACTGTAAATTTGCCACCAACCTCAGATGAAATGAAGGTTGTTTTGTATTGTCAAATTGTCTTGTATGGTAGAAACTATTGTCACATGCTGGCGACCTAAATACAATCTGTTTGTCAAAATGTCAGTGTTTTGGGATAAACAGTTTGTCTCCAAGACGGTGCACGCCTTTCAAAGTCACGTCTGGTTACAAATAAGATGGATATTTGTATCCCCCATCATAATACCCCTTCATGATGCCCCCTAGCTTCATGACCCCCCAATCATGATGCACCCTTCATGACCCCACAATCATGATGCCCCTATCATGATGCCTCCCATCAAATCATCACCTACCTCAGAATTGTCCAAAATGTGATTCCCACAAACATTGATCTGTTGAATTAACAAAATTTGCTTCATCGAAACAGTTGGGGTGACCGGTACATTTCAACACATTAGTTTATATGATATAACACAACACAACCTACCCGAAACTACATTATTATCTGTGTGCTAACTGCATAATGCTTTTCTCCAGGATCGCAAGGTCTATGTGCAACACAGGATTGCTGAACAAAGCCAGTTGATTTGGGACCTTTTGAACAACCGCCAGGCATGCATATATGTCTCAGGGTATGTACTAAGACTCACTATGTACATAGTCTATTTGGTAATGTCGTTGAAAGGTTTTGACAGCACAGAGTCATGAGAACTATTTGGAGAATATCCAATAAATGTTGGCATTTCGTCACATGTATTCTTGACACAACCCACGACAAATTGTGTTGAAGAAACAGCTTTAATATCTCTGTTAATGTGTCTGACACAATGTGTTTTGTTTCTCTGCTGCCAACTATGTGTGGGAAATGTACCTAGCTTGAGACAGACTTAAAAAACCTGCCAAAAATCTGGCAAATTTAACAGACCAGCAGTGTGCTGAAATTGAGCAGAAAAAAGTAGCATGTCATATTCTAACAAACTAACAGCGCTTAAATGTGGCAACAAATCTGTCAAATAAATGTATTTGAATGGTGGCCAGAATTATGGTATCAAAGTAATACATCAGAGCAGCACGTTGAAACATGGTTAAGCATTTTTGGCATGCATAATTAACAGTTGCCTTACTTAAATCTGGTGCATATGCTGTACCATATCACATTAACAACTGCTGGCAGCCCGGCTGTAGCCTATAGAATTGACAGTTTGTAGTCCGGCATAGCAGTGGCATGTTGTGTGTCTAGAACTGGCCACAGACATGACATGTGTATGTCTAGTGGCTAATTGAGAGACCAGGGAAGAAGTCTGTGATGTCACAGAGATGCTGGCATTAGTTCGACAAGGGAGAGTACAGGAGTACCAACTAGGGAATGTGGGCCTGCTTCTCAATTGTACATGTATCTTTCGTGTAATTAATAATAATAATGGCAATTTTTATAGCGCCGGAATCCGCCACATGGCGCTTTTACATGATTGCGTTCATCAGACACGTATAAAACATCTGCTAAAGCAATACTATTAATGTTAATAAAGCGACATTTCAAACTAAACAAATAATATAATTACCAATCATTATAGTAGTAATATAAACGGTGACATCATTATCATATATAAGTACATATAATAATTAAAAAACAGCTGCTTGTATTATAGGAAAATAGTTTTAAAATTAGTGTCATAAAATGTATACAGTCAGTTCGTCCAGAACACGTCCAAGAAAAGTCCACATGTATTACTCAATGTAAGCTTTGAAAAGATGGGTTTTCAGTGCCAACCCTTAGCTGAATATTACTGTTACATCAGTTGATTTATCTTCAGAACTGTCCTCTAGAATTAAGATTTACACATAACTCCTCTTAGTGGGGTCTTTTATTTTACTCCAGCCTCAGACATCTATTTATAAATAAAATTAAGATTTATTAGTATAATGTCCTCAATAGTAGAATACACCTGTATTGTATATATTAAAGGTATCCAGCCTGCCAAATATGTTTAAGAAATATGACAGACTGTTTGCTATTTTAATGTTTCTTCCAGGGAAGGCTTAAACTGTATAAAACACACATAAATAATAGACACCGGCTAACTGCACACTCCTGGAATTACCCTGGCTTGTCTGGCACAGGTGCCACAATCAAACCAGTAAGTGGGCCAAAGTACACCTGGTACAGCCAGCTTCCTACAAATGCTGTTTCAAAACCAGCTTGTGACGGTCACTTTAAGCCTAGCCCAGAGCGGAAGTGTAACAGATGAATGGTGTCCAGGTTACGTCAGTGTGTAGTCTGACATGGAGTTGTATGTAAGCGAACACAATCCCACGGTCTCACCCAGGGTGGGACAGGTTTGTGTGTGTCAGGCAAGACTTGCTGGCACAGTGCCATCACGTACTCTATCTGAGGCAGGGCATGATGGGAAGACTAGTACTTAGTGTAAATGTACATTGTTACAGTTGGCACAATGGTGGTCCACATTGCTCTCCCTGCGTGTTTTTCACACCATTATTGTGCATTACTAAACAGTTTCTTCAAAATGCAATATTTGGAAGTTCACTGAATCCTTGTACCTTAGTCCATGTTCTGTCTATGGCGGTCTTGGTTGTGAAAATCCAGTATCAGTTAATGGGGAACCAACAGAACTAATCCACCTGGTGGCGCCACGGGCCATCACACCACATTCATTCTTTATAGCCAGCATTTGTTAACACACGTTGTAGATATTCCTTATACTAATGACAATTGGGGTCTAAAAGATCGAATTAAAAGATGAAATGAAAAAAAGAAATAAAAACCGGACGAGAGCATGATTACGTCACGGGCCGGAGTTGGATATCAGCACCCCCTAGTGGTCCTTCATTTCCCCAATTACAAGGTCAGACACAAACTGGCTGGGTTACCACCATCTGGAGTCAAATCACATTTGCATTTTCCATAGGCGACCATTATAACGTTTCCTTCATTTCCTACTAATCTTGATGAGATCTGTTATTGACAATTTCACAGCATATTTACCCTCCACAGACAGAGGTTCAGTGAAAAATTTGTGAACTTTTAATACCTCAGGCTCCCACAAACTTCTTTCAAACCTCACACCCTTCCATTTCTGCTTGAACCACCCACGGATTACCCCTGATTACACCACCAAGTAAAATGACAACTGTATTAATATGCAGAAATGCTCCGACTGACAGCTGTCATCATTTGACAGCTCTGATGCCACGCTGCACAAAAACATCATTTCTACTCACTCCACACTACATATGTGCTCACAGAAATTCAGACAACCTGCATAATGCTGTTTCTATAGGGTACTCTTTGGTCAGGCAATGACTGACGAACACCTTATTGTGGTCTTACATCATCTAAAAGCACAATAAAATTGACCTCAAGGGTAAATGACAGACTCTGATAGGTCAATGTGCCAGATATATACCCTGCAGTCCTTGAGTAGCAAGGAAGATTGACTGGCAAGTAATTTGCATGTCATAGCTGGATATCCTCTGCTATTATACAGTGTCTTATTCCCTTCCTGTTTAATAAATAACTGTTCACACCGATCTCACAACATTTCGACCAGAACAACCCAGGCAAATGAAAGAGGGCTTTTGTATATCCCAAAAGCATGAACCAATTTATTCAAGAACTCCACTGCCGTAAATGGCACACACATATCGAATGAATTAGACCCAATAATAAGAAACTCTCTCTCTCCTCTCGCTCTCGTGCTCTCGCTCTCTCTCTCTCTCTCTCTGCCTTTAAGACGACATATATGCATCATGTTTTTAACTAGAATACAGTGATGCACGATCCAGTGAATACTTTTACTAAACGTTTTATTATATTTATTAATGCTGTTTATCTTGTTTTATAATTTATTATTATTTTTATTGTAATTTGTTTTTTAAATATTTATTCACTATATTTATTTTTATTTTATTCATTTTTTTTTTCTCTCTATATGTTAACGCATTACACAATGTATAAGGTGGTCGATCAAATTTATGTACATTATGGAACCATTAGGGAGAAAAAATTTACATTTTATAAGGTTATCGTGAATCAAATTTATTAATGTTTTATTATTATAATGAACATAACTAAATTAGTCAACTAATATAATATTTTGATTTCAGGAATTCCAAGAACATGCCAGAAGCGGTGAGAGACGCCTTTCGATCAGTCATCATAAAGGAGGCGAACTGCAAGTTTGATGAAGCTGAGAATTATCTGAAGGAAATGGACCGAACCCTGCGTTACCAGACAGAAACGTGGTCGTAATACAGATAGCTAGTCTTGATATTAGGCACAATGACTATTACGTGTGTGAGAACTGTTATACACAGTTTTGCTTGACACACACACACACACAAGCACAATGCTACAGTCGGGGGGTGTTTATGTGACAATATTTCTTATCCCGTGGTTAACTCATTCTTATTTGTGGAGCTGTAATACCTTTTACATGTTTATGCACATAGATTAGGTGCTTGCCAATTGTTTGTAGTTATTGCTAACTTATTTCCTTACAATATGTATGGACAATTAAGATAACCATTATTAAAAAAATCTGTAGCATAGCAATGATAATATAGTCGCTTACAGTTGGTGTTAACGACATAATTTTGCATCAGTTGCCTATATTATGTTGTCATTGTTGTTGATAGACCTTACCCCTGTGCTTATTCTCATAGCCTATCCGGTATTTAAGTTGGTAACTGGCACATGTTATTATGTGTACTGATAGTTTGTTGACCAACAATTTCAGTACATAGTAAACTGAATCGATTTCCTAATGTGTTGCAGCGTATAAATGCTGTAATCTTGAATTGAAGTTACAAAATGTGAGTCAATATGCCTGTGCTGTTTTAATAAATCACTGTTTCTTTGAATGACGGTTGGAATGATTCTGTTTAGGGTTGCTAGTAGAATTTAGTAAAAGTCTCAAAAACAAGGATATGTGTGGGTCATCATCATGTAATTTTATTTTGAGGAATTAAGCACACCAGTGGTGCCACCTGTTGCATGTTAGTTGTATTAGTTCATCATCATCATCAGGGCTCTGCTTCACAAACGAAGATACAAGAAGGAGGAAGTCCTTGTCTGGTGTAGGAACGCTGATGGCTGATGAAGCCTATCCGAGATAGGCAAGTCTTTCCACAGTGGCTGCACGTTACGTTCAGTGTTTATGTCAAAAGGGTCCCGGTTTTTCCGCCTTCTCCTTTTGTCTTCCATGTTGGCCGTTCCTCTGGTTGCAAAGGAAGTGGTGACCTGGCAGACTGTGCATCGCCAGTTCATGCAGTTGGTTGTTTGTGTTGTTCACTGACGGTAATCAATGTTACAAGTGGCGAGGGACTTTTTCAAAGTGTCTTTGTATCTTTTCTGAGGTGCCCAGGGCCTTTGTCACAATGGTCAGTGGACAATACTCCTTATAGTATGACCTTTGGTATGCGATGGTCTTCCAGTGAAGCTGTGTTTTCAGAAGCATGGCCTCAATGGTGGTAACCTTAGCCATTTCAAGGACCTTGATGTTGGTGACAAAGTTACTCAAATGGATTAGAGCATATACAAAAATATAAACTCTCTGAATCTGAAGTTCAATTATAACATATTGCAGTTAACCAGTCAATGGTATTGTTAATAGTATTTGTTTTTAAGACTGGGTATGTTTTTAATTAATATTTTGAACATTTACTTGCAATATTTTCAAATTTTGAATATTACAAGTTCATGCATCTATGAAGAAGCACCATGCATATTTTGGTGCGAATAGGACCAATGTAAAATATTGCATTTTTATACTGCAAACTTCTGAAACCATCCTTCAAGTAAGCTGGTGAGAGTATCATTGGGACATTTCCAATGTGTAACACTCCATTAGTGCCTGCCCTGTCCTACCCTTTCGCCAAAAAATCATCATTCAAACAGGATTAAGTTAGGAATTCTCCACCTCTGTTCTCAATGTACATAATGGCTAAGGATTTAATATAATAGTTGCCCGGTTACTAGACGAGGGTCAAATTGCATTTTGTTATTATTATTTATTTTCTTGGCATCACTGTCATTAGGGGTGAGTTGACCACGATTTACTTTTCCATTATCTTTTTTCATCCTTTCACTTTTCTCTTACTATGTTCTCTGTCAGCAGTTTCCAATTCTTCTATTTTTTTTCATTCTTTTCCCACTCTTTCTAGGTTACTTTTAATGCAATCCCCATTGCAATTTCAGTGTTCTTCGCCTCCATTTCCCCCACACATCCAGGCATCTGGTCTCTGCCAGTTTATCATTTCCCATTTGTTCCATATGACCAGCCCATGTACATCTCACCAATTTGTTCTTAGAACTTTCCTTC
Organism: Oasisia sp. SBJ-2009; assembly: GCA_964017155.1. NCBI lineage: Eukaryota > Metazoa > Annelida > Polychaeta > Sabellida > Siboglinidae > Oasisia > Oasisia sp. SBJ-2009. The sequence goes on from OZ024859.1 coordinate 14,266,617, forward strand.
GCTCCAACCTCCACTCTCATTTCATCCATTTTCTCTTATCGGCTCTCTTAATTCCCATGATTATTCTTACCAGGTTGCTTTCCACAAACCTGGACCTTCTGTTGTTTCTCTGTTAGTGCCATCGTCGCTAGTGCTTTCATGTGTTCCAGAGTAATACACAATCCAAGCTGAGCAGCTATCTCCCATCATCCCTTCGACTTTTTTGTAAGCATTTGCCCCTTTTGTAATCCTCTTGGTAACCAAACTAATTCATCTCGTGGATTTTGCGCTGAGAAAATGCCACTTCCTAGCTATCGTGAATTCATAAATGAATTGTTATGCGGTACGTTACATATTGTAAAGTTACTGATTGAAGGCCAATGCCACCATCTATATTAAGATAGGGATGTTTAATTATTGTTGCATCAGAGTAAGTATATACTACAATCTAACTTTGACACCTTCTGTGAATGGCTTAATTTGCTGAACCTCCAGCTACATTGGTCAGTGAACTTGCATGGTTGTCATGTCAATATTTATTTTAAGCGAGCTGGGTTTAATTATATATATATATATACATATTAACATATATATATAATAATTATATATACATGCATACATTTGATACATACATAGACATAGTTAGCTTCGGGTGGCCCCCCCTCCAGTGTAAAATCTTGGCTACGCCACTGTGACGGATGCATTATTACTTTCGTGGGCTAGCTGTCCATAACTCTAGAAATTAGTAGAATATTCTAGTTGAGCAATGCGGTTTGGCATTGATGATTGAAGATTTGAACACCGACACCGTCACTGGGCCTGGGCCTGGCACTGCATGCTGTACGTGTCTGTAGCAATGCATGGTCAAAACGGTTGAACTTAACACCTGTAATCGTTATTAAATGCCGAGTAAACAAAGTGAAAGATGCCAAATACAAACATTAGAAAAATCTTAATTCTGAAATTACTACTCATTTGAAAACATGTTGCTTTTTGTATCTAATCTAGACAATTTTGTACTAATGGGGGTGCGGTGGCCAACCAACCGGAAAGTGATGCCACCTTGCGGTCAATTATGTCACCTAACGTTAGTGATTATAAGGGAACCATGGTCCATGCGTAAACACATTTCATATGACAAGCCTGTAGCCCCAGCACGAGAAAAATTATGAACACAGTTAAGTATCCCACAACGAAGGTGAACGTTCTTATAATTATGAACTTAAAACAGGACATTCCAATTGTTCACCAGATGGCAGCAGTGGCGGCAGTGCAAGGACAAGCGCTTGACTTTGGAAGTCTTGTGTCGTGTACGCACTGTACTCGTGTCGTGTGACCTGTTTGGTAGAATGAATACGCTATTTACTAAGAAAATTAATAAATGGTTCGTTATTGTTGTCATCTTTACAACATTATGTAAATAAATAAATAATAAAGCTAATGGATTAGATTTATGATTTGATGCTATGCTGAAGCACGGAAATCATATATGGGGATGTAGCTCAGTGGTAGAGCGCTTGCTTCGCATGTAAGAGGCCCCGGGTTCAAATCCCGGCATCTCCATACTTTTGTTTTTTATTGTTATTATTACTACTTAATTATTTATAAGTTTTTGTGAGTGAACTTGTTTCTTTATTTTAAACATAATTTTTTTATTTAACATAATTTTTCGTGCTTATAATGGCAATAATTCCTAAAAATGTGTGCATGCCATTGGCCATATTTTTAGTAGCCATTAATTTGCAACCTGTTTGGAATGAAAAGCTACGAATTATTGTTTGCGACAATTTATTAAACTATACTAATTGCAACTCACTATGAGAAAATGGTTGTTATTCACTATGAAGGGATGGCTGTCATTCATTATGAGGAGTAGGTTGTCACTCACTATGATGGGTTGGTTGTTACTCACTATGAGGAGTAGGTTGTCATTCACTATGATGGGTTGGTTGTTACTCACTATGAGGAGTAGGTTGTCATTCACTATGATGGGTTGGTTGTTACTCACTATGAGGAGTAGATTGTCATTCACTATGATGGGTTTGTCGTTATTCACTGTTAGGGGGTGGTTGTCACTCTCTATGATGGGTTTGTTGTTACTCACTATTAGGGGGTGCTTGTCATTCACTATGAGGGGATGGCTGTTACTCACTATGAGGAGTAGGTTGTCATTCACTATGATGGGTTTGTCGTTACTCACTGTTAGGGGTGGTTGCCACTTACTATGAGCACTATATAGCACAGTAGGCCCTGTTATAATTGATTACCTCACTTGTATGAATGGGTCCATTTGCTACTATTTGACAGCTAAACAAGTAAGCCGTTCAATTCGACGTTACGATCTCTTCCAGCTCAATTAGTAATGTATTAAACATTTATTTTGACATGAAAAATCTAAAACACGTCGACAAAACGCCAATATTCAGTCGTATTTTATGTAGAAACCAGTGAACGTCATAAAGATATAATGACTCTGCATCTTCTTCATGTCTACGGGTATGGATTATTGCAAATGTTGTAAGCTTGCTCTTAAAAATAAATTAGTGTTGAGCAATTCGTTCTCGGAAGATTTGTAGTGCTGGAACTTACGCTACTAAGTAATAGCAACTTGCATACATTATCAATATTAATTGTAGGACCTATTATATTAAATATTAAACTGACATGATTATTAAGGCTTTTTATTTATGAATGGATAATTCATTTTAAGTGTATTACAGTTAGGTAGGTATAATCATCTTTAGTTTGAAATTATGTATAAATAAAAAATAAAAGTACTAACGAATTTTGTTTTATTCGAAATGTATTCGTCGCGTCCTCTCTTGTCTCCCGATGTTAAAATCTGACGAACAAGAAATTGTAAATGTCGCCGCGAAAAATGTCATCGCCTTCCATTCCGATAGGACCTAGTGACGCAGTGAACATGAAAAACGGTATGTTTGCTCGTGATTTTGTTTCCCTAACACGTATTCGCCATATTGCGCATACGACATAGTAATCGTTTTTCTTACGTTTTTAGTTTTCAGTTTTGTAAACGAAAAAGAGACATAGTTTGCTTTTTTCCGTTTTCGTTCGCAAATTTCAAAACGAAAAAGGAATTAACGGTATATACACGGACCTATATTCACCTATTGTTACAGTTTCTCGTTGACACCGTGGAAGTGTAAAGGTGATCTAACACACGACACCGCGGAAATGTAAAGGTGATCTATCACACGACACCGCGGAAGTGTAGAGGTGATATAACACGCGACACCGCGGAAGTGTAAAGGTGATCTAACACACGACACCGCGGATGTGTAAAGGTGATCTAACACACGACACCGCGGATGTGTAAATGTGATCTAACACACGACACCGCGGAAGTGTAAAGGTGATCTAACACACGACACCGCGGAAGTGTAAAGGTGATCTAACACTCGACGGATGTGTAAAAGTGATCTAACACACGACGGAAGTGTAAAGGTGATCCAACACACGATGGATATGTAAAGGTGATCTAACACACGACACCGCGGATGTGTAAAAGTGTTCCAACACCCGACGGAAGTGTAAAGGTGATCTAACACAGACGGTAGTGTAAAGGTGATCTAACACACGACGGAAGTGTAAAGGCGATCTAACACACGACACCACGGAAGTGTAAAGGTGATCTAACACAGACGGAAGTGTAAAGGTGATCTAACACACGACGAAAGTGTAAAGGTGATCTAACACAGACGGAAGTGTAAAGGTGATCTAACACACGACATAGCTGTAAAGGTGATCTAACACACGACACCGCAAAAGTGTAAAGGTGATCTAACACACGACGGAAGGGTAAAGCTGATCTAACACACGACACCGCGGAAGTGTAAAGGTGAGCTAACACACGCCGGAAGTGTAAAGGTGATCTAACATACGACGTATGTGTGCGTTATCGGGGCACTGAGATCCGCGATAAATGCGGGTGTGGCTTTATTTATGAACCGTCCGGGCGTCGATTCACGCGCCAGCCGTCTGCGCCGACGCGTTGATTTAGGCGCTAGTGTTTAGACGTTCTAGTTCCGATTTATTGGTATTAATGTGTGGATAAACGAAATGAAGATGGGTTTTTGCGTTCTGCGGATTATCGCACTCTGCATGGTGCCTCGTGCGTGCGTGGGTGTGTATATGTGCGTGCGTGAATTCGTGCGCGTGTGTATATGTGTGAGTGCGCGTATGTATGAGTGCGCGCGTGCGTGCGTGCGTGCGTGCGTGCGCGCGCGCGCGTGCGTGTGTGTGCGTTCGTTAGTGCGTGCAATTTTCCGGAAAAAGGCGTACTGTCCCACCCCATTCTTTACTGTCCGTTTGTACATGCAACTGTCTGTACTGACTTGAACTAACGTGATTAACACGTGACATGTTCAACAATGAATGTCAGTTTTGAAAGGCCCTACTGTTCCATGTTAAATTTCCTTGTTACAGAAAAACGAAGCAAGAGTTAATGAAGAGTTTCAAACAAACCAAACCAATGATATCAGTGCAGTAATAAGTCATCTGGACAATGAGCGACTTAAATTCTCACTTGAGTTGCTATTACCCGGAAGGCGATGAAGCTCGAATCCAAATGAACCAGTCGTACGACAGAGGCGGCAGGAGTCTCTATCAACATAGTGTTCTGTTGTGTCTCGTTCAGATTACCCGTACAGTTGTGGTAATTATAGCGCTATATTAAGACTTCGATAGATCGTTATTGTGCTATTATAAGACGGCGGTGATTAATATTAGTTCGGCTGACAACAGCTGTGTATATAGTTGTGTAGGTCAGGGGATCGATCACGAAATAATTTATGTTGGATTATACCTCTTTCATATAATGATAGATGTATGAAAGCTTGAGATGTCTGACTCTCTATCCGTCAGTTTGGTGATTTAACAAGATTTAACAAGATTGCCACCTAGAGATTCAACTCTAGATGGCACGTGGACAAGGAAGCCCCTTGGCTTATCGAGAGTCCAACCTATCTATCTAAGTGTACCCCGCCCGTCTTAGGTATATGTCGATTTCATTTTAAAATATATTAACACTACTAGCACCTGCACAATCAGCTGATAATCTATTCCATTCATTTAATGTTCTTTGTGAAAATTGTAATATAGATCTAGTCTACACTGTTTCTTTGCAAATGTAACTCCATGTCCTCTAGTCGTTCTCATAATGGTAGTATTTAGTACAGTACTATTGTATATTGTGCATTTTCATTCCCATGTCTTGTGTGGAGGCTCTTACACTTTCCAACATAAAACAGCATTTCCCACTTCTCAGAACATTCTGTCAACTTATTAATATTATCTTGTAACTGCTGTCTATCTGCGTCACTTTTAATTTTGTAAATACTTTTGTATCGTTCGCAAACTTCAGCACCTTGCTGGTTATATCATCATCCAAATCATTGTTATATATTAAAACTAAAATAGGTCCCAATACTGATCCCTGCGGTACTCCACTCAAAACTAATTTCCAGTTTGAAACCTCCTCATCAACTACTACTCTTTGTCTTCTACCAATAAACCATTTTTCTATCTAGTTATCCATTTCCTAAGTATGTCATGGGCCTTTAGTTTAAGTAGTAATCTTTGATGTGGCACTTTGTAAAAGGCTTTTTAAAAATCTAAGTAGATTATATCTAGTGGTGATCCCTCATCTACCCAATTTGTGATACCTTCCCAAAACAACATTTTTATTAAGCATGATCTCGCTTTTAGAAACCCATGTTGAGATGCAAGTTATTTAAAAAAAAGTGATCTTTTATTAGTCTTTCTAACAGTTTGCACCGATGTTAAACTCACTAGCCTGTAATTCTCTGACTTGTTTCTCGAACCTTTTTTAAATAATGGTATGATGTTTGCTTCTTTCCATTCTAACGGAACTATTCCTTCCTCTAATGACAAATTGAACACTGTTACGAGCGGTACGCTAATTTCTTCTATAATTTCCAATATTAATTTGGGAGGAATCCCATCCACTCCAGGTGATCTATTATCCTTCATATCTTTTATTTTTAGCTACCAATTTTGGGGTAACAATTAGTTGTCCTAAATAGTCTGACTTTCTCCCAACCAACCCAGGTTCGAATCCTGTGCTGCGGTATTAAAACCTTGGGCAAGTTTTTTTACTCTACGTTGCTCGAGTTCACTCAGCTTTATAAATGAATATCTGGCTATAGACAGTGGTGGATATGTGTGCGAGTAGCCTTCGCACATAAATTGTAGCATATGGCTGAATGCTTCCCAGAGAAGCCGAAATGGTGTCTGAGTGAACAGGTGTGCCAGGGAAGCAAAGTGTAAATCGCTTTGAACGGTCCTGGGGACTGGATACTGGATACTGCGCTATATAAGAACTCGCCTTGCCTTTGCCTTTGATCAACTGCACCATTTCTTTGGCAGCGGACTGTGGCGCTGACCAACAGACGCCCGGTAAAGGCGTCTGCGAAATAAAACCACCGAACTCCGCGAAGCAGCGATATACGAACCACCTCGCGTGACGTAAATGGAAAGACGGGAAAGTGGGGTCACGTGACGACCTTCGTAAGTACAGCAGGAACAGGTGGCGCCGCCATGAGACGGTTGAACCAAATGCTACTTAGTGTAGACGATGCATGTAGAAGAGTTATCGCTGGGAGGGAGAGGGTTTTATGAGATATTTCATAAAGGGTTCAAAATCATGATCACATCGGAATGGTACACTAATGGCCACATACCACCAAATGGATTCCTATGCTATTGCAGTCCTGCTTAAAAGAACTGCACTGTGCACTGTTTGTACATTTCTGGAAGCACTAAATGTAGGACTGATTGAAAGGAAATTATGTTTCTGCGTAGCGTGACATCACTGCTGCGAAATAATGATATTTCTCAGACAGTGGAAATGTGCGTATGCACACAGGTGTAATTTGGGCTAGAGGTGTCAACATTGGCAATCGGCCGCTGATTGAAGCAAACATGAAGGGGTGACAGGTTAGAGACTGGATTGTAGTAGAAAGATATATTTCATGTTCACGAATTTTGTACATGACATGTGTCGACTGAGACTGATTAATGTCTGAAATTTTGATACCGTGGATTAATAAACCTAGTGGGAAATCAAAGAAACGTTACAATGGCTGCCTATGGGAAATCAGTTGGTGGTATCTACCCTAATACGAATACGAATACGAATATATTTATTTCAGGTAAAAACCCATATACAATTGGTACATACATTACCACATCTACGTAGATATAACACTTCAAATATGTTTAAAAAAGTGAATAGATAAAAATATATAAAGTTATAAGTTAGATAAGTGTAAAATTGTATATATAAAAAAACACATAAAAGAATTAGCAATATACAGGATGTGATTGTATAATAAATATGCAATTAATTCATGTAAATAAACGCCGTTTGGAAAGTAAGTTATATAAACAACTTACTGACTTTAAAAATATATAATAATAATAAATAAATAATAATAAAGTTATATACGAGACCTGATGACTATCTTACAGATTAACCGTGTATAACGAATTGGTCCAGCTAATCCACATTGGGCCATTTACTATTTCAAAACAATTGTACATAATCCTAATCAAGTCGTTATTTATGTTAAAAATTCGTTTTTTTAAAACCATAAATGTTCTGCGCCACACAGACTGGCTTGGTAAACACCGTGCGAGAGGCATTGGTGGCTAGAGCGACTGGTCACTAGAACACGGGGTTGTTGTCTTAGTCGCCAGCTGGCTGCAGAGACTTTCATGTGTTGGTGTTAATAATAATAATAATAACTTAGTTATCCAATCATAGAGTGGAAATACATTTTGCACTTGGAGGTTGCATAAAAACACAGTATTTAAGTCACATAGTAATGCATGTATACAGTAAAATTGTAAGCATGTAAATATGTAAACGGTAGCTACTATATATATATATATATATATATATATATATATATATATATATATATATATATATATATATATATATATATATATATATATATATTGGAATAAATATGCTAAAACAATATGACAATATTATAATAAGATAAATTAATTAATTAATAAAGATGATAAAACTGAAAGGTACACTTTCAGTTTTATCATCTTTATTAATGAAAATATAAAATCGAATGAGTTCAGGAAAGAACAGACATTAACGTAACTGATTCCGCACAAATAACACACAAACTGCATTACAGAAGAAAAAACCCGAAACAAAACGATGTTTACAAAAACAAAGGAAACGGTCATTTTTCAATAAAGACAATATTAAAACAAACATAAGTTAGCATAGTGCTATTTCTATAGGGTACTCTCTCTAGTAATGGCGGACGAACATCTTACGGGAGTAATCCAAGGTAACCAGCAGGGTGAACGGCCCCGCTGACAAGACCGGTGGCTGTTCCGGGCAATCACAACCCCACACCGGGCGCTAGACGGCCGCTGACTACACCTCAAGAGACAGGCGGCCATCCACGTCAGCATAGCCACGTCTCTTGTTCACGAGAACATGGGCAGTACGCTGTAGCACAGTGGAAAAGTTGGCTCGGCATGGAGCTCCATAGTACGCCGTTTGTTTGTGGTTGGTCGGTCGAAAGCGGTGCATTTAGGCTCAATCCACGTTTACTCAACAGACAGCATGATTGACTATTTCTTCTCGTGTCAGTTGTTCTGGAATAAATGCCTGTCACCCAAAAATATTTGCCGCGAGCGCGCGATTGTTAACTCACGTTTTGCGCACGTATTACATTTTACGTTTCAACTTATTCACCTCATAAAAGGTTAGAATTTTAAAATGTACTGGGTATCTGAAATAAATATAGACATTCATGGGGTCGAAGATTTATTCTTGAATATTTGATGTCCTACGTCCGTTTTTGGTGGAAAAAATGTCGACATTCCCCGTTATGATCCTCGCAAGTCCGGACTGTTTCCCACGCAAACTAGCTCAGGCAAATCCCATGCGAGACGAGCTTGACATAAAGTCGAACTTTTCTACTGACATCGCTAATGCTGAATGCTTCATCCGTGAGGACAGCGCGAATATCCGCCCCAATTTGAATATGGATAAATACTTTCCAGTAGAACGATCCGTCCGCTCAATCGCACAAGCAGCTGAACGGATTTGTTTATTCAAATATTTGATTCTACATCCCAAACTTTGTGTGTAACACGAGCAGCGAGTGGCTGAAATCACGCAAAATTATATACAAATAAATAAATAAATAAATAAAATAAACTTATATAGCGCCAAATCTAGCTTAAAAACTATTCAGGGCGCTTTACATGTACATGATAACATGTTCTTAAAAATAATTACCCAAATGTATAACTAAAACAAAATTAACTGTATATTATATAAAAGTGCATAAAAACAGACTAATAAAAACATTATAAATAAATATAGAAGGCTAAAAAACATAAATACACAAGGTCATTTAAGGCTGAATTAATGTTCTCTTTGATGCATTGTTTCTTCATTTAATTATTTCTGCATCAGCCAAAGTATTGTCTAAAATATAGCGTCTTTAAGGCATTCTTAAAAGAGTTCTCATTGCACAGTTCTCGTAATGAGAACGGTAGTCTGTTACACAGGTCCGGAGCAGCTGCGGGGAAACTCGCATCTCCAGCTTTGCAATTTGTTTGAGGTCTTTTAAGCTGTTTGGTTCCCTCTGAGCGAAAATATCACATGACCGATGTGTTTTTAAAAGGGGTGAGCCAATAGGGCGTGCAAGTGGGTCACGATACATGGCGAGACTCCGCGCGATTGGAGCTTATTGGGGTCTAAACGAGACAATTGAGGACTGGCCACAAGAATAATACACATTAAAATATTTTACGGGATTTGCATTTTACATTGCTGTACGTTGTTGTTTCGATAAGCACTTATATCCGTCAAGTTGTCTAAATGCGCATAATCATAACACATGTTTGTCCCAAACAGGTTGTATTACGCGAAAAATTGCACTTTTCATTACTAGTCAAGATCGCCAAACGCAAGTACTTGCCGGTGTTGCCACGGCAACCACCATTATAATCGATTAAAATTCATGATTTCCGTGATCATTGTCACCGGCAAAGTGTTCCACTGCTTCTGCTTGTAATAATCCTTCGGAAAGTATAACTGAAATAGTTAGACTGGAATAGTTCGATTATTACAACCAAAAACAAAACGAAGTCCTATACGTTAACATGGAGAATATGGACTTTCTGCCCCCAACTGCCCCCAGCCTCGTTTTCGCGCGTGAGACTTACACGCCCTATGCGGCGAGGATGCTACATATATACGTAAGTAAATACATTATAAGCTTGATTATGATATTTTAAGGTGTTTCGAGCCACGTGTGAGCTACAAAAACTATTCGTGTCCCTTTAGAGTTATAATAATAATAAATAAATCATAAATAACAGTATTTGTCTACGCTCTAGCAATAAAACCATCCAGAGGCGCATTAGACTTTATAGGAATATACATATTACATTAAAATAAAAAATAGAGACGTAGTTGTAAAATTAATAGATCAGTAAACATTAGTCTTAATAATACTAAAATACTAATACTGATAAATAATGGTTAATTATATTACAAGTTAAAAATAAATAAATAATAAAATAGTTGATAAGTAGTAGATATTAAAAAATTTCGGATTACACAGATACGTGCATCTACTTGATGTTTGCT
>OZ024859.1:14282279-14284779 GCA_964017155.1 Oasisia sp. SBJ-2009
GGGGGCGAAACCACCAACGCAAGAAAGAGCAACGAATGTTCCCCGAGTGCAACCGTGAACTCCGAGAGCGCATACCGGCCACACTTTAGGTGTGGTTACTTTGACTGAACCACGCTACTGTTATACTCATGTTTCGCTTTGACTCATGCTCCTACCTTCGCTTGTCAATGTTAGGAGACGAATTAATCAAATGCAAAGCAATCAATCGCAATCTCGGTACCATATTTGGGAAGTCCCAATAGTCTCCGTATATACAAGCATGTTATTGTTACAACTGATAGAACAAACGGAATTTTTATTTCGCATAAGTTATTGTTAGTCTCAAATTTACAAATATATTCACACAGTGCGTTAAACATGTACAGGTTAGATCGAAAGTAATGTAAATTAGGATAATATGTTTTACCTATTGAAAACGTAACTGATGCAAATATGCATTTATCATAAACCACGGTTTGATTTGGACATACGCGATGGGCGACAGAAGCATGGGAGAAATCTAAAACTAAAGAGGTTCTGCTAATGGAGAAGGCTTAACGCATGTACATCCATCTGACCGCTCAGTACATCCATCTGACCGCTCAGTGTGTTGTGAATTGTTTTTTGCTTATGTGCAAAGCCTTTTTGTGCTGTTGTCTGCCGTAGGTATATGGCCGGAGGTATGCCTTTGTGTAGGTGTGCGTGTGTAGGTGTGAGTGTGTAGGTGTGCGTGTGTATGTGTGTGTATGTCTGTGTGTAGTTGCCAGTAAACTCGATGCTTTTTGCAGTAGCAAAACCGATGCAATGTAGCGTGTAATACTAACAGCAATTTTACGATGTTTGCTGCCAGTTTTCTTTCTCGCCCGCTCCATCTTTTCTCATCGCTCTTGTCGACTCTCGAACACATTCGGCTCTCGCTCGCTCTCTCTCTCTCTCTCTCTCTCTCTCTCTCTCTCTCTCTCTCTCTCTCTCGTCCTATTGTTCTATATCGCTCTATTCCTCTGTCACCCTCTCGATTTTGTTCTCTCTCTCTCCTGTCTCTCTATCTCTCTCCCCTCCCTCTCTCTCCCCTCCATGTCTCTCTCTCTGTCTCCGTCTCCGTCTCCGTCTCCGTCTCCGTCTCCGTCTCCGTCTCCGTCTCCGTCTCCGTCTCCGTCTCCGTCTCCGTCTCCGTCTCCGTCTCCGTCTCCGTCTCCGTCTCCGTCTCCGTCTCCGTCTCCGTCTCCGTCTCCGTCTCCGTCTCCGTCTCCGTCTCCGTCTCCGTCTCCGTCTCCGTCTCCGTCTCCGTCTCCGTCTCCGTCTCCGTCTCCGTCTCCGTCTCCGTCTCCGTCTCCGTCTCCGTCTCCGTCTCCGTCTCCGTCTCCGTCTCCGTCTCCGTCTCCGTCTCCGTCTCCGTCTCCGTCTCCGTCTCCGTCTCCGTCTCCGTCTCCGTCTCCGTCTCCGTCTCCGTCTCCGTCTCCGTCTCCGTCTCCGTCTCCGTCTCCGTCTCCGTCTCCGTCTCCGTCTCCGTCTCCGTCTCCGTCTCCGTCTCCGTCTCCGTCTCCGTCTCCGTCTCCGTCTCCGTCTCCGTCTCCGTCTCCGTCTCCGTCTCCGTCTCCGTCTCCGTCTCCGTCTCCGTCTCCGTCTCCGTCTCCGTCTCCGTCTCCGTCTCCGTCTCCGTCTCCGTCTCCGTCTCCGTCTCCGTCTCCGTCTCCGTCTCCGTCTCCGTCTCCGTCTCCGTCTCCGTCTCCGTCTCCGTCTCCGTCTCCGTCTCCGTCTCCGTCTCCGTCTCCGTCTCCGTCTCCGTCTCCGTCTCCGTCTCCGTCTCCGTCTCCGTCTCCGTCTCCGTCTCCGTCTCCGTCTCCGTCTCCGTCTCCGTCTCCGTCTCCGTCTCCGTCTCCGTCTCCGTCTCCGTCTCCGTCTCCGTCTCCGTCTCCGTCTCCGTCTCCGTCTCCGTCTCCGTCTCCGTCTCCGTCTCCGTCTCCGTCTCTGTCTCTTTACTCACATAAAACCACGCACACGCACACGCACACGCACACGCACACGCACACGCACACGCACACGCACACGCACACGCACACGCACACGCACACGCACACGCACACACACACACACATATATATATATATATATATATATATATATATATATATATATATATATATCCGGCCATACACACACATACACACATATATATGTATGTATGTAGGTGTGCGTGTGCATGCGTGCGTGCGTGTGTGTGTGTGAAGAGAGAGAGAGAGAGAGAGAGAGAGAGAGTGGATAGAGGATAGAGAAAGGAGACAGAGACATAGGGGAAGAGAAAAGGAGAGGAGAGAGGATATAATATATATATATATATATATATATATATATATATATATATATATATATATATAGCGTGTGCGTGTGCGTGTGCGTGTGCGTGTGCGTGTGCGTGTGCGTGTGCGTGTGCGTGTGCGTGTGCGTGTGCGTGTGCGTGTGCGTGTGCGTGTGCGTGTGCGTGTGCGTGGGCGTGGGCGTGGGCGTGGGCGTGGGCGTGTGC
>OZ024859.1:14289779-14297279 GCA_964017155.1 Oasisia sp. SBJ-2009
TGTTGCAACGTTTGGAGGATGTTACGTTAACTTACTCATTAGTAGTGTTAATGAAAGGAGCAAACAGTCCGATAGACAGGTATTACAATGTACCTGTATATGATATTTAATGCGAGATGTTTTTGTTCAAATGCAATTTGCAGTTTGCATTGAGTGTATAAAAACATCACTGATTTTCCGCCACATTAAACATAACGCTTTTTCGGTGCTACCTGCATTGAAGTCGCAGCGTTTCGAACGAACGAACGAACGAACGAACGAACGAACGAACGAACGAACGAACGAACGAACGAACGAACGAACGAACGAACGAACGAACGAACGAACGAACGAACGAACGAACGAACGAACGAACGAACGAACGAACGAACGAACGAACGAACGAACGAACGAACGAACGAACGAACGAACGAACGAACGAACGAACGAACGAACGAACGAACGAACGAACGAACGAACGAACGAACGAACGAACGAACGAACGAACGAACGAACGAACGAACGAACGAACGAACGAACGAACGAACGAACGAACGAACGAACGAACGAACGAACGAACGAACGAACGAACGAACGAACGAACGAACGAACGAACGAACGAACGAACGAACGAACGAACGAACGAACGAACGAACGAACAATCAGTCATTCAATCTTCATTTTAGACAAAACAGCGTACATGTAATATGCATTATGTCCACACTGAAAAGTAAAAATATACAAAAATTAAAAGGTTGATTACAGTGCGTATATTGTCTAATCCACTTCCGGTTTAATTCAGATCTGTTGTAAACGTCGTTGGGCATAACACTTTCAACAATGCTGTTGTCCGACGCAGATATTCTGCACAAACAAACAAACAAACAAACAAACAAACAAACAAACAAACAAACAAACAAGCAACCAAGCAACCAAGCAACCAAGCAACCAAGCAACCAAGCAACCAAGCAACCAAGCAACCAAGCAACCAAGCAACCAAGCAACCAAGCAACCAAGCAACCAAGCAACCAAGCAACCAAGCAACCAAACACACAATCAAACAACCAAACAATAACACTGAAGTCGAGTTTGTAGTAAAAGAGACCAATGGCCAGATGGTCTCGCTCGAGAGGCTACTCGGCGAATGCAGTGCGATGCAGTGACATCGTACGGACGGCGCGGGTACTGATTCCCCCGCCCTGCGACCCCCGGGTATGGCTAGGGCGCATTTGGAAAACGTCGAATTTGTGTTTCTCGTCTCAGTCTAGCACTGAGAAGAAGCCGCCTTAATGGAATGTTACCCACGGGGAGACGGGCGCAGGTAATGAGCGCGCCACAGATGCCAGAGACATCTCAGCTTTTTCCCATCTCCTCCGTGGGTGATAACGACTGGATTCTACCGCTGATAATTAGTGTGAAAATGTAATTGTTCGTGAAAGAGTTTTGGTCACTGTTAGTCTTTGTTACAGGTTGGCACGAACCACCTGTGTCGCGTGACACAATGCACAACACTCAGTAGCAGATGATTAAGTAGTTGGTTCTTAAGGCGAAAACCCGGACTCAACACTTCCAGATTATAACACCATAATATAAAGATCAAATCAAATCAAATCAAATCAAATCAAATCAAATCAAATCAAATCAAATCAAATCAAATCAAATCAAATCAAATCAAATCAAAATCAAATCAATTCAAATCAAATTTTATTTCGCAACAACAACATTACATTCTACATAAGCAAACAAAAAGAAAAGTATTGTTACGTGGTGGTCACATGGCACATTTTGTATGTATATATATATATATATATATATATATATATATATATATATATATATATATATATATATATATATATATATATATATATATATATATATATATATATATATATATGAATAGATCAGCGCTCTGTCTGGACTGTATGTAGATGCCATCCCCCATGTCTCGGAAAGCGTCATCGAGCATTGCTGATAGGAAGATGGAGAAGAGCGTGGGGGCCAGTACACAACCTTGCTTGACCCCATTTGTGACACCGAACGATGCTGAGACTTCCCCTCCAACACTAACATTCGCCATTCCAGTATGTAGAGCCTCGATCATTGTTGTGAACTTCTCTGGGCAGCCATACTTCCTCAGTAGCTGCCATAGCCCGGTCCTCCCAACTGTATCGAACGCCTTACTGAAGTCGACAAATACCATGTACAGTGGTCGGTCCTGCTCAATGCACTTTTTTTGTAGTTGTCGGAGACAAAATATCATATCCACGGTGCTCCGGTTACCTCTGAAGCCACATTGTGTCTATGGAACTACCTCTGGTGTTATGTGGGTAGATAGTCTGTTGAGGAGGATCCTGGCGAAGATCTTGCTTGCTATGGAAAGAAGAGAGATTCCTCTGTAGTTCCCACAGTCTATTCGATCATCTTTCTTGTAGATGGTTACAATGCTGGCATCCTTCCATGCTTGTGGTACAGATCCCACCTCCCAGGCATTGGTGATTAGTTGGTGCAGTCTGCTGAACAGATTGTCTCCTCCGTGCTTCCATACTTCTGCAGGAATTCCATCTCCTCCAGGTGCTTTGCCATCTTTCAGACCGGCGATTGCTCTAGCCATCTCATCCATAGTTGGAATCTCATCGAGGCTCGTCTTGATAATGCGCTGCGGGATGTTGTCCAGAGCTTCGTAAACTATGTCGCCAGGGACGTTAAGTAGCTTATGTAAGTGTTCATTCCATCTTGCCACAACTCTCTTGCTGTCAGAGGTCTCCATTCCATCTGTTGATTTCAGTTGAACAGGTCCCTTCTTTTTGGGTGCCCACACAACGTTGCACACTTCAGAGCAAAGATCAAGACTACTCGGATACTGATGAGAGAGCGGCTATTCGCAGATGACAGTGCACCGGTTGCACACTCTGCTGAAGATATGCAGAAAATAGTGGATGCCTTCTCCGATGCATCAAAGAAGTTCGGCCTGAAGATTAAAATCAAGAAGACCGAGGTGCTGTACCAACCCAACTCTACAAGAATCCGAGAGGAGAATATCATGGTAGATGGAAACAAGCTGAACTCTGTTCTGGAATTCACCTACCTCGGAAGCACTATATTAAGTGATGGATACATTGACGATGAAATACAGAGAAGAATGGCCAAGGCTAGTGCATCTTTCGGCCGACTACGCCAGAGACTCTGGAACAACCACCATGTGTCCATACGGGTGAAAGGCAAGATATACCATCCAATCGTGCTGTCCACCCTCCTATTCGGAGCCGAGGCCTGGACAGTGTACAGACGACAGGTGAAAAAGCTGCATGCCTTCATGATGCGACATCTGCGTTCGATCATGAGGCTAACCTGGATGGGCAAAGTGACGAATAAGGAAATACTCGAACGGACAGGGCTGCCATCTATGGAAGATCTTCTGATCAGAAAGAATCTCCGGTGGACTGGACACCTCACGAGGATGTCACCAGACAGGCTACCGAAGCAGGTTCTCTACTCTCAACTGTCTTCAGGTCACAGAAAGAGAGGGCGCCCTCGTCTCCGATTCAAGGATACCATCAAGAGAAACCTGAAGATGAGAGACATAAAGAACGACTCATGGACATCTCTCTCACAGCAGAGAGACAAACGGAGAGCAACAGTCAAGTGATAGAAGCAGTCTTTGTCGCTTCGCGACCGATAGCATGATGATGATGATGATGATGATGATGATGATGATGATGATGATGATGATGATGATGATGATGATGATGATGATGATGATATATATATATATATATATATATATATATATATATATATATATATATATATATATATACAAACAAACACACACACACACACACACACACACACACACACACACACACACACACACACACACACACGTACACTCATTTGCATGACAACGGATTGGAGGAATTTGAGAAATGTGTGAAAATCCAAACAGTTTGTCTTTTTAAATGAAACCAATTTGTTGCACGCTACACATCTGGTGCACTGTACCCATCTGGGATTTAGGCAATGGCAACAACAGGTTCAATATATTGAAATAATAACAGCACTATTAAATATAAAACATATCTATTGTAATATTGCTTGCCCAAATATATTTAATGAAATACATTTTAAAATAGTCGCAATGTAAACGTGAACGTAGAGTCGAAACAAATCTGATAGTGAATATATTAGCTATAATATTATTATCTAGTGTTTATCAAGTACCCCGAGGAGTTTCAGATCTGCTTCACAATTTGGCTTTGTTTATACAACTATGATAAACATTAAATTATATAGCTGTATCTAGACCAAAACAAAATTCCGAGTTCCCTTAAAATCAGCTGAAACTGCAATAATTTAAAAACCAAAACTAAACATTTGAAATTCTATGAATTCCCAACGAAAACGTAGGGGGTACTTCGCTCTAATGACGGTTCCTGTGCCCCAAGCTCACGGTTTTGGTCGGTGTTTCCTGCATACTGCGCGTCTGAGCTAAGTTTTCTGACGATAAACGGCTCAATATAAAGGTATTATTATTTGTGGCGGTTTTGTTATTATCACAGGCGTACCTTACAATAAAACATAATTTTAATACGCTGTTTTCAAGCGACCGAGCATTGAACATTGAACGCGTCAGATACTCAGTAGGTGTGGATATACGTTATAGCCAGCGACATTAGCAGATGGGTTCATTGTATAACGTTGTATTTAGTTTATCCCTGATCCCATCTTCGAATACACCGATTGAATTTCAACTATGTGAAAAGTAAGACATTATATGTAATGAATTGATCAATTATGCATGCTCGCGTAGTGTCAGTATTGATTGAATTTAACGTATGATAGGGCCTGTGAACAATTATATATTACTAAGCATGACACGTACACTGTAATTTCATATCGTATTCCAATTAAATGATTTTGTTTCTGTTTTGGCAGGAATAATACACGTTATCATAACAATGTTTTTATAATATAAATCTAAAAAATAAAACGGATTATTTAGGAGTACTTTAATTCCTTTTTTAAATTTCTTGCTTCGTTAAATGTTGGTTAAATTTCCTCAATGCCATATGAACTATGCCAATGGTCCAGTCGATTCTGAAGTGTGTTATCAGTGATGACGCAAACCAAAATATTTGTATACAGTTTGCTCTTAAAATGCTGGCGTTTCTCCAGGTACTAAACGTTGTCGCTAGCATTAATCACGCTTGGAACCGTGCCAGTTTCTTAATCACGCCAACAATTGCCCCTCCCCCGCCGGGTGGGTGTCTGGGGTCACCTGCCCGCGACTTGGCGCCAACAATACCGATTGCCACTAATGCCGCTTAGACCAGCGTCGGCCTCCTAAAAAGAAACCCGACGCAAAAACCGGAACAAGTCTGAGAACTTCACTCGAAGTCTACAGACTCGACGCTCGTGGCACGTTAGCTGCCGACCAGAAACCTTCTTCAACACGTTCGATACTGGCCGAGCGAGAGCAGTCGCGCCAATATGATTCAAGGGTAAGTTCCTGCAGTGTTACACCTGTATAATTCACACCTGTAGACGTAATTTCCACGGCGCTGTGCTAGTTTTAAGGTATGTTCGCCGGCAGAGTTGCAGACATGCAGAATTGTTTGGGTTGAAATTCGTATCTTTATCATGAGGATGTGTATATATCTGTATATTAGTTGATCAACCTTCACAATTCCGATTTTGAATGAGTGCCGCCATCTATCAGGCTAAGAAATGGACCAACATCAAACAGAATCACCTTCATCGGAAGTCTGCCCAGTTCTCTGATGGCTTCCGATACAGATCTTGTATCGCCATCTATCAAGCTACTAGATAAGGACTACGCACATCAAGAGAAATCCGCTAGGTATCGCAGGAAATTTGCCAAGTTATATTTCCGAACGGTTAACACGATACTCTGCATTTGTTTTATTTCTATTAAATATCAAAGTTCAACAAACATTTTACTAATCTTACTGAAGAGGTAACTTACGGTGACATATATCGAGTTTTCTTTGGAGTTTTCGAACAACGACCGTAATAATTATGATGACACGTGTCATGAATTAAACATATCGGAATTGTGTGTGTGTATGTGTGTGTGTGTGTGTGTGTGTGTGTGTGTGTGTGTGTGTGTGTGTGTGTGTGTGTATGTGTGTGTATGTGTGTGTGTATGTGTGTGTGTGCGCGCGTGTGTGTATATGGTATTCTTAGTCAAATAGGGTGTACAATTCAATTAAACAATGCACGCTGTACAAAACATCCATTACAACTATAACGGTGGTTAATTCTTTCTTATCCATTATATGTATATATATATATACGTGCATATGTAAGCATAATACATTATGGTGATTTAAACTGAATTCACAAAGTAGTACCAAGTTATTTCATGAATAATGTTAAATCACCACACACACACACAGAACTGTATATATATATATATATATATATATATATATATATATATATATAACATAAATACATTCGAAACATTGTTATGATGGCTGCAATTGTTTGTACTTGCATGTATACTGTATTCGAGTTTGCGTTACATCAATGTTCTTAGAGTTTGTTTATAAACAGTGGATATGACGTAACAGAAGCGATGCGTGAAATCTCGTATTTCCCAGTTTTTTATCGCGCTCATCCACAATCAGTGACATGGAATAATATAAGTGATACATGTATACTGGTAGCCAGCACATATCTCATGTATCCATCGAAATTGTTCAATTTATATCTTCGGCGTCAACAGGAACAAGTGTTAATAAATGCACCTTTGATGGTATAAATTACTATTTTCAACTACGACTTTATGATTATGAGAGTTTTTCAACAGTAGTGTATGCGACAATGACAAATCTGACTTATAGGTCAATGAATTATAAGTGACAGGTGAACAATTTTAGAATGCGATCAAGAGGCAAACCGAATTCTAAATTCATTGCAATGCGTTGGTTGACTGACGGTGGTACCAAGGATCTTATAGCTATATAATTTGTGAAGCGATAGAATCCTTGGTGATACCATACAAATACCCAGTATACGTGACCCAAAATCAGATCTTGTGATACATTATCGTATTCAGGATGTACTATAACTAAAACCGTTGGGCCGTGTGGCATCTCACGTATATTATATATATATATATATATATATATATATATATATATATATATATATATATATATATATATATATATATATATATATATATATGTGTGTGTGTGTATATATATATATATATATATATATATATATATATATATATATATATATATATATATATATATATATATCAGGGGCACTCTATTTCTTGATAAGATAAAGCGAGGGCAAATCAAAAGAACTGCATGGCAAACGAAAAGGACGACCCACTGGGTACAGTCAATAACACACGTCTGGGTCTGTGCGCCCGGCGTCGGCTGTACCATAGACCGAACTCGGCCGAGATGAGGTAATGCCAGCTCCGCGCTGGCCCTTGGCAAAGCCTTCAGTTTTCCGGCAACTGGAGCAAGCCAG
>OZ024859.1:14302279-14337279 GCA_964017155.1 Oasisia sp. SBJ-2009
AGATACTTGGACGACATATCCGGCGGTTGCATCGATCATGGTGGAACTCGGCTCTAGTCACGGTGTCTTAGACCCGTTTATTGACTAATGTCTTTGTACTACCGCCGTGAATGGTTGGATATCTCAAGTTGATGAACGACTAGACACGTCATGAGCGACTCAACATCACTATGTTCCTTTTACTTTTATATAAGACGCTTGACTTAATGTAATTACCGTTGAATCGAAATGGATTTCCAATCTTGATATCGAAGTGGTCTTAAGCTTGATAATGCATTTCAATCACACGCGCACGCACGCACGCATGCACGCACGCGCACACACACATGCACACGCGCAAACGCACACGCGCACACGCGCACACGCGCACACACGCACACGCACACACACACACACACACACACACACACACACACACACACACACACACACACAAACACACACAATGTAAGCGAGAAAGAATACAGGAACGACGAAAACACATACATGTGTACATGAATATATAAATACACGCGTACACGCGCACGCGCACGCGCACGCGCACGCGCACGCGCACACAGTACACCACAGTATTCTTATCATCGCAAGTTTACATATTTTCCTTTCAACACATTTTCCTACAAGTTAGAGCGAATTAGAGAAATCATGATACCTTAACGTTAGCAATGTTTACACCATATGTGCGTCTTTTGACAAAAAAGTGTCTACTCGATGTCTTAGTGAAGTTGCCAAGAGACATGTAGCCATTAGGTGGCAAGCTTGTTCGGTGTCGCCGGTGCACTGTTGCCAGCTCCTAGGTTACGGTTCCCAGGAATTCGTGGTCTCAGGTATTCGTTTAAAAATACCCTTCGAAACCACGACCTCTTCGATAACTAGGCAAGGGAATGGAAAGCACTTCCGTGCTGCAAAATAGGGTTCGGTTTTTACCTAATTGCCCTGCTAATTGGCCTTCACTTCAAGGTATGCTTCGCGGAAACAGTATGGACGGCAACTGAGATTACGTCTCACCTGAGCGATATAAAACTGCTGGATATCTGATTTTTCTCAAGATGTCTTGCGAATTGTCTCGTCTAATTTAAACATGGCCGAGTACCTGTGACCCTAACGCAGCCGTCGTGAGAATACCTGGCAGGTCGACAGGGGAGTGGAGGGAAGGAAATTGCACCTGACAGCGTTCAGGTGTACTTGCGTTCTTTGTGGCAGATTTACGTTGTTCGGCTCGTTGGCAGTGCCTTTGGGCGGCTTGACGCTAAACATTTGTGGAAGCCGTTTTGATAATATTATTGCCGTAGTAATGGGTTGGGTGGCGATATAGCATGCTTTAAATGTTTAGTTTTATGTGACAGCTTCATACCGGTTTTATGTGACTTTATCATATCATATATATATATATATATATATATATATATATATATATATATATATATATATATAATAAATTAGTTGTTATAGTATTGGTTTATAGCTGCATCAATTTAATTTTTGCAACTTTATACGCTATACTATTATGTTTATGCGTATTTATTATTTATTGATTATTCATGTATTTATTCATTATTTTTAATATTGATCATTTATCCACAATATGATACTGTACTTGTTGTAATTATAGCCATAGATCATGATTGTGAGCACAGGATGTTTGCAAACTTTGTACGCATCTTATTTTTTCACACATTTTACACCTGTATTAATCACTACATAATTATGCATATTTTCAAAACATTGGTAACACTATTGAACAAAGTTGTACTTTAGTAATGAGTACATAAATAAAGTAATTATTAGTTTTATTACTTTTGTAAGTTTAGAAGAAAAAAAACTGCTTCTTTTTTGTAAGCTGTCATATTGTAAATATGTTTACTGACATTAATATGATTGGAAGTCGAAGGAAACGAATGATTGATTAATTGAAAAAGGCTACTTTTACTGAGTAACCCTGATATCGCAAACGTAAATACCACTGCCATAGACTGCACCGAGCAAAATAAATCGCAGCGGTCATCGGTAGCAGATATTATATCGGGCAAGGTTTGTCATGTTGTTATCGTGTCAAATTAAATTATGTACTACCGCTCATTATCTGCAGCGATAGCGCGATGTCGGTTCCTGCCGATAATGTGTTACAGGAATTAATTAAGCACGCCAGGAAATCTTAATTAGTGCTCCCGATTATCAATTTGCGTAGCTAATGACCATAACTTGGAACATTTGTGTAGAAGTTAAGCGGAAACCCAAGAACCCTTGTTTTGTCATGGCGTGTTACAACAAGTTTCACATGAAACGTTTCATCGGCGTTTTATTGATCAATTATTTTATGTGCAGCCCACCTATTTGGCAATTGTTTTAAACATATTCACACACCGGTTCGGTTCTATCCTTGCACCGTTACCTTACACTCACTACAAGATTGTCATCCCCTTTATGCACATGGAACACCTAGGTCTGATTGACGCCTTTTCCCAGAGTCAATACTACTGTTGGAATGAATGTTCTTTCTGCTGCTGCACCGATTCCTGGAATTTGTCTCCCCGATATTCTAAGGATCAGTTGAATGTATTAAAACTACCACTGTCATTTACAATTTAGAACATTAACCTTAATCCTTGACGTATTATCATTATCATCATCATCATCATCATCATCATCATCATCATCATCATCATCATCATCATCATCATCAGCAGCAGCAGCAGTAGCATCATCATCATCATCAGCAGCAGCAGCAGCAGTACCATCATCATCGTCATTTAATGATAGTATACATTCTAATCGTGGACTCTCTTGTCTCGCAATGTTATATTTTCTGGTTTCTTTGGCAGTCAGCTTGGATCCATCCGTTACAAATCCGCCCTCCTCTGCCGCCATCCTTTTCCCATCCTATATGTATTGTTGTGGCCTAGATTTTGCTCTCATACGTCCATCTTGGTTTTGCATTGTTGACCTTCATTCGAGCTCTTTGGACTGTTGACAGTATCCTGTTAAGTAAATATATTGTTCATGGCTCCAAGAATGGTTTATTTTAGTATGATTTACTTACTTTGGAGCATTTTTTGTCGAAGCGAGTACAACGTTTACAGTCTTTTCCGTCGATCTGATTAATTTTAAGACCTCTCGTCCATGTCGTCGAAGAACGATAGTAAATATAGTTTACTATCGTTCTTCGACAACATGGACGAGAGGTCTTAAAATTAATCACATCGGCGGAAAAGACGGTAAACGTCGTACTCGCTTCGACAAAAAATGCTCCAAACTAAGTAAATCATACTAAAATAGTATCCTGTTTCTTGTGATTGTCTATCTTTGCCTTCTTTTCTTTTGTTTACCTACATTGTTCTCCTACGTTGTTATTCTACATTGTTCTCCTACATTGATGTCTTACATTGTTCTCTTGCATTGTTCTCTTGCATTGTTCTCCTACATTGATGTCTTACATTGTTCTCTTGCATTGTTCTCTTCCATTGTTCTCCTACATTGATGTCCTACATTGTTCTCTTGCATTGTTCTCCTACATTGTTCTCCTACATAGTTCTCCTACATTGATGTCTTACATTGTTCTCTTACATTGTTCTCTTGCATTGTTCTCCTACATTGTTCTCCTACATTGTTCTCCTACATAGTTCTCCTACATTGATGTCTTACATTGTTCTCTTGCATTGTTCTCCTACATTGTTCTCCTACATTGTTCTCCTACATTGTTCTCCTACATTGATGTCTTACATTGTTCTCTTGCATTGTTCTCCTACGTTGTTCTCCTATATTATTCAACCTACATTGTTCTCCTATATTATTCAACCTACATTGTTCTCCTGTATTGTTCTCCTACATTGTTCTCCTATATTGTTCAACCTACATGGTTCTCCTAGAGTGTTCTCCTACGTTGTTGTCCTTCATTGTTCTCATACATTGTTCTCCTATATTATTCAACCTACATTGTTCTCCTAGAGTGTTCTCCTACGTTGTTCTCCTTCATTGTTCTACTACTTGTTCTCCTATATTCTTCAACCTACATTGTTCTCCTTCATTGTTCTACTACTTGTTCTCCTATATTGTTCAACCTACATTGTTCTCCTAAATTCTTCTCCTAAATTCTTCTCCTACATTCTTCTCCTATATTCTTCTGTTACATTATTCTCCTACATTATTTTCCTCTTCTTCTCCAACGACATGTCCACCGCTCTACTCTACTGTCCCACTTCTCTTCAAGTCTTCATGCTCACGCATCTCCAACAACTCCTTCTATTTTCCCATAGCTTCGTGCGGTACATTGATAATATCGTCTGTACACATCCTTTTATAACACGGTTCTTGCTTATTGCCGCCATCACACTGATGAGCAGTGGCGTGAAACTCGTCCGACATTCCAGGTTTTAACACTGTCTCTTGAGATCTAATAGTCACACCCTTTATCTTTATATATGTATATATATATATATATATATATATATATATATATATATATATATTGTGTCAACTATACATGTATAAACATCAATAGCCATTTTATTATATGTTGTATTTATCTCCTTTTTCTAACAGCTGGCTTTTGGCATTTTTGGCATTACGTTGTCGTCCTCTTTCCAATTTGAACTTGCGTTCTTCGTGTTCCATACAAGTTCATAAATTATACTTCCATCTAAAATCTAATCGTGTCTAACAGCATAGTAACATAAGTCAGAATTGTGATGCATCAATGTTTCCATAAGGGTATTGATTTCTGGACAGATTGTTGTTGGCAAAAACACCTTGGAATTATAATATAATCGCAGAGTGATTTAGTATGAACAATAGTGTTATAAATAACGCTTATACTTCGGCACACTTGTCCAAATTTTAAGGTTGCATTCTCCCTGTAACTGTGTGTAAGGTAACTGATATGTTGTCCGTTTCCGAGTACATGGTGCGCCTGCGTATAACATCACTTCCGGGAGCAGGTGTGCAGCAAATGTTGCTCGTTGGTAGAATTGCGTAATTTGTGGTTCGTGTATATAAGCTTGGTTTCGTAGGCATTGCTACGCTAGTAAATGTGTCAAATAAATCACATTAGTGAGCAAGCATCATACAAACAATAGGTAATAATTATAATATAACAATAGTGCCACACATCACATGCAAAACAGTTTTTCTACTGACCAACCAAAACACCAGAGATATTTAAAGGTAAGTTCTTATATAGCGCAATAACCAGTCCTCAGGACTGCTCAAAGCACTTTACACTTTTCTTCCATGACAGACCTGTTCAATCGTATACCATCTAAGCTTCTCTGGGAAGCGTTCAGCCATATGCTACAATTAATACACGAAGGCTGTTCATACACGTATCCACCACTATTTATAGCCAGGTGCTCATTTATACAGCTGAGGGAACTGGAGCAATATGGAGTGAAAAAAAACTTGCCCAAAGTTTTAGCACCGCAGCACAGGATTCGAACCCAGGTCCTCATAGCCGAGAATCCGAAGCTCTACCCATGAGCCACTGCGCTCATGTTTACCCATTTGTACATTGTTACCCGATGAGATAACAAAACCGTAACTGACCCATCCATAACCAAAACATATTTGTTTTCTAAAAATTATTCATAAAGATGATGCTAATACATTTGTAAGTAACATACCCTAATACTAATTTGACGAAATATCAACAGATGACACCTAACTCGACTTTTTAGATTAAAATATAATTGTGCTGCTTGAAATAGCTGCTTCTTCATAACCTGAAATGTATTTTATCACAGCTAGAGCACATTGACGACCCACGTTCTAAGACATTCCTTGGTTGAGTTTAATAGTTGCCATTGTAGAAATAACAGCACGTGACAGGAGTACATTTTGACAAATAGAATAATGATTATTAGAGTTATATCAAAATCAAATAATGTTTTCAATTTCTGTTATATCGGAAATTTGTCATGTAAAAATCATGATCTGAAAGTAAGTATGCTTTCAGAATTGAGTCTTCTCGCAGGCCAAGTAACACAAAAAGGCGTTGCTCAGCAATTCACTAGACAGAAAATCCCTTTACAAAATCGCCTTCCGTGTAATGTGTTGGTTCGTACATTTGAAACTCGAAGCATTAGGGTTAGGGATCATGTCTGCAACCAATACGTATGTATAATCTTATAAGAAATAATATTATATTTCAGTTAACTCTCGATAAGCCAAAGGTTTTTTGTACGCTTGCCGTCTGGAGTTTGGCTCTGGGCGGCAACTTTGTTAAACCTTGTTAAATACAAAAATATTGTCTGACCCTAAATTGCCAATGTGATATCTGGGTCATCATTCTCCATTGTTAGTTGCCAATAACGAATCTTGCTACATCAGTTAGACATGGCATAATGAGATCCTATATCATTATGCGTGACTTCTTATATTCGGCATGAAGCATTATTAACTGTTATTATTATTCCTTTTTAAAAAATACCTAAAATGCCCCAATTACCATTGAGCGTATAATTACACTTTGATTAAATACGGATGAACCAGTCAGACAACTATTGGATAAAGACTCATATATTTATTTTACCAATACTGTGCTTTACGAGGTTCAGTTGGCATGGGCTATGAAATATTTCACAAAGCAGACACCATGGTAATACATGCGCGTGCGGTGTCTTGTATTGATTTCAAGATGGTCGCATGTAATAATGTTTTCTCGCGAGTTGTTTTCAGTGAAGTGAGGATATGTGCCAATATATAACATAATAATTATGTGGCAACATATAAACTAACCTAGAAATGTATATATTTGACATAAAATAAGAATCTTAGAAAATGGCTGTTATTTTAAACATATTTTTTCAATTCATGAAACGAACTTTAGTTCAGAGTGTACAACAAGTTATATACGCCCTACCAGTAATAACATAAACGAAATATATTCTGAATAAACTCTCTTAAGCCAGTGAACAAATGTATCCATATTATAATGTTACTTTAGCCCCGGTAGTACACAGTAATTTTCAAGATAACTACCGCTTTTTATTTTCTGTAAATAACGTGTAAGTTATTAATTGAACTCCAATTGGTTGGATTTAATAATGTATTCTATATTTGCGAACGCAATTTACACAATTACCATATACATTTAAACTATCTAACATTCACTCAACATGCAGAAAATTTCATTCCAAATCATGAAACCAGAAGGAGCAATGATTCAACTTCACTTCCGGTTTGAATCATGTCCCGAACAGTCATTAAAGATAATACAACTAAAGCAGGGGCAGAATCATGACGAGTCATACACAGGCGTGCATTGGCGGCGTGCCCCACTCATACGAGAGTGAGCCAAACCGGCATGCACCGCGGCGGGCAGCTAAACAGTTGAGGTGAGATGGAGTCGGCGGCAGTTCTCGCAGCCACAAGGTGTACACTTCGGCTGATACCAGACTTCGAGACCGCGCCGTTACATCGCTAGCAGCCGGTGCTATATATAGGGGCCTAACCCGTAGTTCATGCTGAAGCCGTCGATAGCAACAGGCAGCGCGTCACTGTGCCGCAGTTTCGGGTAACGTAGAAACACTTCTCGGAACCTAGAACCATGGACAGGTCTGCGCCGCGCTACACACCGGACCGTGCCGCGATAGTCTGAACCGTCCGTCCACCCACGCGGCAGGGCAGCTACGGGCCCCCGCTGTGTTTTGTGGGGTGAATCATTCGACAAACGAACGCAGAATGCGAGAAAAGGGAATAAGTTGACCGCAAGAGGAACCATAGGAGCGCGAATTTGGGCAAGAAGCTCCTGCAAAGATGAGCGCTTTTGCAGGGTAAGTTGCATGCACAGTGTTTCCATGCTTCAGACTGACTTAGCGTCAGTGATTCGTCCATCTTATATGATATACTGATATAGATATATGTGGCAAGCGGACACTTCGCGACTGAAATAATGACACCTGATCATGGTTTGAAGGTTTCAGTTTTTTATTGGCAACATTGTCGCTTGTGTTAGTCGTTTGTAGGTCGGCCATTGATACGCTGCCAACGACGATTGCATTGCTAGTCTATCAGCACATTTTGCTGGCGTAGCAACATGTAACTTGACAAGGGGTTGTGTAGATTAAACGTGTGTGGTTGGGTATATGTGTGTGTGTGTATGTTTGTGTGTTTGTGTGTATGCATGCGAGTGGTGTCCGTTCGTGTCTTTGAGTGTAGTTAAGTGTGTTAACAAATGTGTTTGATCGTGTGATTTGTGATTGTATGTTTGTTCGTATATTATGTGTGTGTGTGTGTGTGTGTGTGTGTGTGTGTGTGTGTGTGTGTGTGTGTGTGTGTGTGTATGTGTGTATGTGTGTATGTGTGTATGTGTGTATGTGAGAGAGAGTGAGAGAGTCTGCGTGTGTGATTGAGTCCCAAATGAGACCATGTATACAATTTACCCAGTGCGGTACTTTACCACGAGAGGGGAGGTTCATCCTCCCAGCCTAGTGCCGGTCTACTATGGATCACATAAGGGTCATATATTGTCCAATTTGTTTCTCGGGCGTCAGGTGTTTTGTGATCCTGGACGTTGCGTCAGCTCCTCTCGATTCCGACCAGTCCGCGTCTGCTTATCTTAGCAGGATGTCACAACACAAATATAGGACGTCTCAGCCATTGCGTCATTATATCAAATTATATTTATTTCCCCAATACCAACCGAAGATCTGAACACACAGTTGTAAAATAAAACGTACATTCCAATTAATCGCTTCGTTAATTTAGGCCATGGAAGTTTTTATATAAAGTATCGCAAAATGTGATGGCTGTGACGAACTAATTATATCAATGTGTCTATAAACGTTGTTTATTTAATAAAATGTAATTGTTATGATACACACAGACGAAATACACATAACAGTAATAACAGAAGATCGTGTTTATTTCACTTAGTAGTATAAAACACCACTAATAACTTCTTGAGTTGTCACAGGTTTTATAAATAATTTAGATCTCAGAAATAACTGACATCCCGGAGAGTGGGGACACTTTATTAGCTCTAGTAGCTGCTCATACTGCCGAGTAAGCATACCCGATTATCGCCCAGTTCTAGAACGGAGTCTACAATATAGAAACATTACGACGCCATTACGCGATATCGAGGAACAACGCCATCTGTACTAAGATCCTACGAGATCGACAGTTGAACTGATCGCACTAATATCTCAGGTGGCGCTACTGAATAACAGTACGTGGTGTTTATGAAATATCCACGTCATTTGTATAGCTAAAGAATCTGTTATGACATCGGTTGGCTCATCACTATAGAATGTTGTAATTTATTGCCTCGGCCGCGTTCTAATGAATTACGACATTAGTCACAATGGCGAATATTTTGTATGTCATTTATGTCACTGAGTGTGTTCTCATTGGCGAAGGCGCATTCAATCGAGAGGCAACTCTGAAAATACTAAAACGACTAAGAATAAATAGAGGGGGTAGGGAAAGAAGAGAGAGAGAGAGAGAGAGAGAGAGAGGGAGGGAGGGAGGGAGAGAGAGAGACACAGAGAGAGAGAGAGAGAGAGAGAGAGAGAGAGAGAGAGAGTGAGAGAGACAGAGACAGAGACAGAGACAGAGACAGAGACAGAGACAGAGACAGAGACAGAGACAGAGACAGAGACAGAGACAGAGACAGAGACAGAGACAGAGACAGAGACAGAGACAGAGACAGAGACAGAGACAGAGACAGAGACAGAGACAGAGACAGAGACAGAGACAGAACGAAACAGCGAGTAAGCAACTGTATGCATAAACACGAAGGTCAGCCATGCGTGTCGAGTTCAGCGACGCGCGATAAGTTTAATTACACAACAGATGTCCGACGTCAGTAGTTCGCTTAACATTAATATTAGCACATTTCTTTCTCTTGTAGTGCTGCTTTGTAAATGCACTACGTATAGACGCTCAGAGTAACTGTGCAGTAGCAACGCCAACCCGTGGAATATTTGTTGATCGTGCCGATACGTTGTTTGGTGAAATTTATCTGATTGATGGTGACGTTTCACGTACCTAGTGAGAAGATCAAACAGTACGACAATTAGCCACAGAGATAGAAATAACCCAGCGAACGGCGTTTGGATCTCAAATATACTCGAATTGTAGTAAACATTTGAAATGACAAAGGTCAATCCACTCTTCCCCGTTCGGCTGCTTTCCTATCTGACGGGGCTGTTGACGTTCGTCGGGTCATTGTGCGATCCGTTAGGCTCTGGTTGTCTGCGGCTGACACTGGGAAACAGGAGCGGTCATTCGTGTAGCGTTCGAGTGCCAAATGCAACCTCGATAGAAGAAATCGTCTCTATAGTACAATACCTGAGCATGTGGCGTACACACGCATGCACGCACTTACGCCCGCACACCACACACACACACACACACACACACACACACACACACACACACACACCATAACACACATACACACACGCACACACACGCACGCACGCACGCACGCACGCACACACAAATACACACATACACACACAAATACACACACACACACACACACGCACGCACGCACGCGCGCGCGCACACACACACGCACACGCACACGCACACGCACACGCACACGCACACGCACACGCACACGCACACGCACACGCACACGCACACGCACACGCACACGCACACGCACACACACACACACACACACACACACACATACGGATGTTGCAACATATTTTAAATAAAACGCACGATAGTACGCCTTCTACGAGCGTATTAGCCGACGCAGCCACGCGTGACGGTGCAGTTCGTCGCTGCAAGCGTTGTCAATTTGGAGGCTGTTTTTGCTAGGCTGATCGTCCACGTTACGGAACGCATATCTACACGTAATTACACGGACCGACGAGTTCTCGGCTACGGACGCGGCCCGTAGCGGCCTGCTGGAGACCAAGGCCAGGTCAGACGCCAGTTCGACTGTGAACGACAGCCCAGGCGCTCGAGTATAAACGAAGATTCGGTCGAATGCAATCCTGTGTGGCTGGCGCGTCTGTCTTCTGTCCGATGTTTTGCCATCGCCTGGCTTGGAATTGCCTGAATGCCGGCGTTTATCGCCATCATTTTATCGTTCATCTTGAGACTGAATCGCTGAAGCAATGGCGGCGTGGTCTCGTCATGCACTCGGCTTCTTCGTCAGCCTTCTTTGTGGTGTTAGAACATTCCCTGGTTAAGATAAGCGCATTGTGTACACCCCGACAAATGTATATAGGAGATCAATAGTTCAACCTATTGAGCACTTTTTAGTGTAAGGTAATATAGAGTTTGATGGTCTATTTAAGCGAATCGTGCAAATAAATGTAAGCAAGTAAATAAGTAGTAAGTAGGTTATTTATTTCCAACCACAACAATTAAACTTTACGCACCCAGTTATTAATAAATATGACATTTTCAACATGTACATGTTGGTGGAAAGCGGTTGATTAGAAAACAATACGTATATATGATTCACCCCAACCAATATAAAATGTGTTGTAAAAATTCAAAGTCGGCCGTTGTGTGTCCAGACGAATAGTGTCCCAAAGTAAATATCCGTGGTATATGACCGCAATATAACATACCGGCTTCTCTGGTTAGTCATGTAGTGTGACACCTGTATACGACCACGTCTGCTTCTCTACTCAAAAAGTCAGCTGGTCGAAATCGAACTGTGGAAACCTTTACTCGTCTGCGAGAGGTTAGGATATTTACGTAGGCCTAAATTACCAAATTATTTAGATCGAGTATTGTGTGTCGAGGTTTGATGAATGTATCTGTTTTGGTTTAGGTCAATCTGACATAAATGGTCAAGAAAAACGCAATGTATTGACCGACATATTGTTACGAGTGACCGGTGTGTGTGGCTGTCATATTTCCCCCGTACTTCTGGTACAAGTGTAGCACATATTAATATGAATTATTGATAAATTCTAGTTAAAATCAAATGGACAAATGGCCGAATACTTTGTGGAGCGCAGAAAACTCCCAATTGAATGAACCCGGATTTGAATCATATTGCTGCCTTACTGAACCATGGGCAAGTTCATCCAGTCTACGTCGGTTCAGTTCCCTTGCTGTAGCTGTATGACTTGTCCCCGATCATAATCTGTAGCGAGCATTTGTGTACGACGCGCTTAAATGCAGCGAGGCTGAATGCTAACCAAAGAAGTCGAGATTGTGTTAGATTGAATAGGTCTGTCAGTAAAGCACTTTGAACAGTCACCAGTGGACAAGTTACTACGATATAAGTACTAACATGTTGTTATATGCGCCATAGTTAGAACGTCAGACAACTGAGAGGAAGTATGATTTATAACAAAACCAGTTCGACTGCTCTTGCTCCTAGTTCAAATCTTGGCCAAGTTGGTTCAAGCCACATTGGTCTAGTTAGTTGATTCAACTGTGCAAAGGAGTATCCGACCGACGATGGATAGATGTGCTTTGGAATTGAATCGTTGCTAAAAGACTTCCAGAAAAGCTCTGTTGGTGTTAAGAAGAACAAATCTGGCATGTGTCTTACGTCCGAACTTGCATGGATAATTAATATTAAGGCTCAAAATCTACTTAACAAGTTGGAACACATTACTTAATTGTTGTTCACTAAACTATCATACTTGCGTGCTTAAAATATCACAATGATATTGTGATATTTTATAATATAAAAATTATAATATATATATATATATATATAATATTAGTATATAATTACATACCTTATTATGTAATACA
Source organism: Oasisia sp. SBJ-2009 (assembly GCA_964017155.1). Classification (NCBI taxonomy): domain Eukaryota; kingdom Metazoa; phylum Annelida; class Polychaeta; order Sabellida; family Siboglinidae; genus Oasisia; species Oasisia sp. SBJ-2009. The sequence goes on from OZ024859.1 coordinate 14,314,961, forward strand.
ATTTCACGACAGTGCAATAATATTTTTAATCAACATGTACGCGCAGCTTTGCTTCCACCCATGTTTCCAACGATTTTGATAAATCGCCTCATCTTAGTGAATCCACATCTCTGCGGTTTTGCTTCTGTTGTGTGTGGTCAGCTGCCGCGCCCACTTATAAGTAGTTCCTACGTGAAACTGGCGCTGATCTATTAAACTACCTCCGATGGGAAGCAGATGTCAAGGCACGGGTGCATCGTACGGAAATAAACGCGAGATTCGCCTCTCATTTGATCCGTTGTAAATCGTCCAGGCCGAGTTCTCGATCAACAGCGCTTCGTGTATTTACAACCGCGCTCAGCGAGCACCGCGTGCGGGCAATTTTCTCAGGTTTCAGGAGCCGCCGATGGATATCCCTGTAGACGTCAGGAGATCGTAGAAAACAAGACTGCGGGTACATGCGATGACGTTTCATTGATAGTTGAACCTTTCCCCCGGGATTTCGCAATTTCTCGTATGTGGACGGCGCGTGTAATCTCTGTTCGTATTGTTTATTTACGTCGAGTGGCGGCTCTGCTACGAACGATGTTGTTTTCGTAATACGGACTTGGAAGCGAGGCCAGTCTGTGGGTTTATGTACATTCCGTAGACGTTTTGTTAATCCTTAGCACGTGCTGAGAATGCACACGTAATTATTTTGTTTCCGTAATAAGGTTACAGTTTGACGTCGACGTCGACAAAACACACACGCACGCACGCCCGCCCGCACGCACGCACGCCCGCCCGTCCGCCCGCCCGCCCGCCCGCACGCACGCACCCACGCACGCACGCACGCACGCACGCTCGCACGCACGCTCGCACGCACGCACGCACGCACACACGCACACACACACACACACACACACTGAAAGTTAGATTTAATAACCGATACTATTCAACGATCGAATAATTCCAGCAAGGGTTCGTAAGTTGATACTCGCGGTCATAACCTATAAAGTATTGCTATAAGGTGAAATAAATATGCAATAAGTGTTCTCCTCTTGTGGCAATTGCTACAGATAACCTGTCGAACAGAAACATAACCGCTTTTGAGCATAATTATTCAAAGTGCTAGCAAATCCTCGTCCTTTAAATACTAAGTTTCATCCATCAATTTCTCTGTGAGAAAGAATCTTTCTGATATCTACACTAATACTTTGTTTATGCTTTTTCTTGTCTTGTTGTATACAAAATGGAAATTGTACCAGTTTCGCTATATACTTAGTTATGATAAACTTAACACGCAATACAACAATACGCTTAATTTAGACTTAAATACATACTCTAACTATATTAACATATTGTGTAGCGAAAACAATTCAGATGTTTTATGTAATGTGTTATATATATATATATATATATATATATATATATATATATATATATATATATATATATATATATATATATATATATATATATATATATATATATATATATATATATATATATATATTAAGGAACGAGTGACACATTACCATAAAACATCCGAACTGTTTACAATATACGTACGTACGTACGTACGTACGTACGTACGTACGTACGTACGTACACACACTCTCTGTCACTCTCGCTGACTCTCTCTCTCTCGCGCGCTCTCTCTCTCTCCCACTCCCTCCATCTCCATCCTGCCCCTGCCCCTGCCCCTGCCCCTGCCCCTGCCCCTGCCCCTGCCCCTGCCCCTGCCCCTGCCCCTGCCCCTGCCCCTGCCCCTGCCCCTGCCCCTGCCCCTGCCCCTGCCCCTGCCCCTGCCCCTGCCCCTGCCCCTGCCCCTGCCCCTGCCCCTGCCCCTGCCCCTGCCCCTGCCCCTGCCCCTGCCCCTGCCCCTGCCCCTGCCCCTGCCCCTGCCCCTGCCCCTGCCCCTGCCCCTGCCCCTGCCCCTGCCCCTGCCCCTGCCCCTGCCCCTGCCCCTGCCCCTGCCCCTGCCCCTGCCCCTGCCCCTGCCCCTGCCCCTGCCCCTGCCCCTGCCCCTGCCCCTGCCCCTGCCCCTGCCCCTGCCCCTGCCCCTGCCCCTGCCCCTGCCCCTGCCCCTGCCCCTGCCCCTGCCCCTGCCCCTGCCCCTGCCCCTGCCCCTGCCCCTGCCCCTGCCCCTGCCCCTGCCCCTGCCCCTGCCCCTGCCCCTGCCCCTGCCCCTGCCCCTGCCCCTGCCCCTGCCCCTGCCCCTGCCCCTGCCCCTGCCCCTGCCCCTGCCCCTGCCCCTGCCCCTGCCCCTGCCCCTGCCCCTGCCCCTGCCCCTGCCCCTGCCCCTGCCCCTGCCCCTGCCCCTGCCCCTGCCCCTGCCCCTGCCCCTGCCCCTGCCCCTGCCCCTGCCCCTGCCCCTGCCCCTGCCCCTGCCCCTGCCCCTGCCCCTGCCCCTGCCCCTGCCCCTGCCCCTGCCCCTGCCCCTGCCCCTGCCCCTGCCCCTGCCCCTGCCCCTGCCCCTGCCCCTGCCCCTGCCCCTGCCCCTGCCCCTGCCCCTGCCCCTGCCCCTGCCCCTGCCCCTGCCCCTGCCCCTGCCCCTGCCCCTGCCCCTGCCCCTGCCCCTGCCCCTGCCCCTGCCCCTGCCCCTGCCCCTGCCCCTGCCCCTGCCCCTGCCCCTGCCCCTGCCCCTGCCCCTGCCCCTGCCCCTGCCCCTGCCCCTGCCCCTGCTAGGGTGTGCCCACTGGACAGTCTGTGCGCCGTGTCTCTACACGTCTGAGCACACAGCCGGTGTTGTTGTGGCTCGCCGCCAGGTCGCGTGCTGCACAACGCTCTGTGTTTACCCAGCTAACAGTGCGACATGCCGCCTCGCCGCCGCCATATTTACCCAGCAGCCAACTCCCCGGGAAGTCAATCGCCCCAACGGCGTCGTTCAAAGGCAATCTGTTAGGGTCTAATTGCGGCTGCACAGGTGCCAGCCTACGTAACTATTAGGCTACCAAGACGGAAGTTAGCTATGCTATGTTATGTTCAGTTTATCATAATATTGTGCACAGTAAATGGGGATTCATTCAATTGGTGTTAGGCAAATGCTCAAGTGCAGCCCGGTCACGTCAAATTGTTTTCTCTATCTGAGATAGTTCATCATGTTATAATAGCATTTGCTATTCCGACGTCTTTAATATTGTACTACCTATTTATTAATTAACAGTACTTTATTCTTATTTAAAAGAAAGTAAGCTTATCTATATGTTTTCAAAGGAATATGCAGGGTCTTATTCCAGATGTGAATGTAGATATGAAGTATATTCTTTTCTTACTATCTTTTCTATTTTTGACCAGAATAGCACCATCCGATTTTAACATTTTGTTTTTAATAATTGCCTTTCTGCAGCCACCTCTACCTTGTTGGCCACAAGCAATGGTTAGCTGTAGTCACTAGACATACGAAGCATAACTGGTGCGGTCGGATTATCTACGAGACCAAATAGGTCAGTGCCAGTTTGTTGTTGTATTTGTTGTGAGACTTTTTGTTCTTGACTTTGCATAATAGTACTACTAATAGTAATAGTAATAGTAATAGTAATAAACATAATAATAATAATAATAATAATAATAATAATAATTATTATTATTATTATTATTATTACTACTACTACTACTACTACTACTACTACTACTACTACTACTACTACTACTACTACTACTACTACTACTACTACTACTACTACTACTACTACTACTACTACTACTACTACTACTACTACTACTACTACTACTACTACTACTACTACTACTACTACTACTACTACTACTACTACTACTACTACTACTATTACTATTACTATTACTATTACTATTATTATTATTATTATTATTATTATTATTATTATTATTATTATTATTATTATTATTATTATTATTATTATAATCACTATTGCATTATCATCGTTGTCGTCTTCATTATCATCCATAACAATAAACAGGCACGTCCATTCATAAAATCACGATACCGAAAACAAACCATGCTTGTAAATAACAAAACATTTCGCTCCAGAATTCCTCCCTCCGTATCGCGATAATCATAACAGGTGACCTCATTTGCGCGGCGTCGACACCTCGCCTGTCCGACCACCTCTCGCGTCGTCGGCCGCCAATGGACACCCGTCACCGGAGCGCTTATCGTTTCCCGACCGAGAACTCGAGCTGGCATTTTTATCAATTCTCCGAGCGGTGTCTGAGGTTTAACAGATGCTGCGCTAACGCTTGTATCTCGGCGCCCGGCGTCGCTGCGCTGACGGAGGCGTTTATCGCCCTATTACCTCGGCCGCTGCCTTCCCGCTTTGCCCGGCCGCGCCGCGCCTAGAAGACAGCCGGAGTCACACCCCGGAATAGCCACGGGCGGGCGCCGGCGTTCGACAGCTGCTCGCAACCCCGACTAGCGGGCGCTCTAGTCCGTATAAGGTTCTAGGAATGAACCTAGTTAGTGGCGCCGATGACGTATTTTTGGCCGGGGACACGGCCTAAGTAGGGCACGTAACCTGTGGTCAGGATAGCGTAAAAACAAACATTGCGCGCCTATAAATATAGACGCGTGATCCCACTATTTTAATTTTCTAAAATAAATTTCTCCTTTTTACATTTACAGAGCAGACATTTGTAACGGGACGTCTGCTGTCTAGAACGTGGGAAAGTTAAATATCAAATCCTCGGCATTATTGCCAAACAGTTCTTTTTAAATGTAGGTTTGTTTACGATTTGAACATGTTGAAGGTGGAATCTGTCAAATTGAGAACATCGTTCCGAGCTTAACAAAGTAACGAAACACAAATTGACAACTCGTAGACCTCCAACAAGCATGTTGTAGTCATAAGAACGTAATATTAAATGGATAAATAAAACCTAACAACTCACATACTCGCCTTACACGGCGTATGGTTACTTCATATTCTATTACCGCAATCGTGGTTGATAACATTGTGTTTATCTGACTGGTGTCCGACATTCCTAGTATGGTGCTTGCGTGGTGACTAGATCAAAGCGATCACACGCCCCAGGGGTAGGGTACCTTTGACTGGATTACGTAGAGGCCCGTGGTTTACGTGGTGTCACGTGACAACACATCGTACTAGAAACGTCGCCGTCTGACGTTGGCACGACGCAGGTGGCACATTTGTTGTTTATATTTGGCCAGTGTTGCTGGCATCCTCCCTCAGGCATCGAGGTGAGCCGACTACAGTATCAAGTAAATTCACGTAAAACGTGTAGTTGGAATTCGTGTTATTGCAACAGTCGATTAGTTGCAGGTTTGTGTATAGCTGTTTCTCGTTATGCATTTATATTTTCCGCATCTGCTTCAGTTCGCAGTGTCTTGGTGCATGACCCGACTACCTGCTATGTCGTATTCCATACATGTGTGTACTTAACCTTAATTTTCATAGTCATTTTTTTGTGATTCTATTCGTCGCTATGACGGCACCATTAACAGTGCTTTTAAGTAGTTATGTCATAACATTTTAATATTGAATAATAAAGCATTCTACGATATATATATATATATATACATATATATATATATATATATATATATATATATATATATATATATATATATATATATATATACATATATATGATTATATATATATAATTATTATATATATATAATTATTTATATATATAGTATATATATATATATATATATATACATAAATTTTATTTTTAAATTATTTTAGTTAGTTTATCGAGCACATTTGTTTTCATACAGAAACCAAATCCATTAACTGGGGACACAAGTCGAAACATTAGTAGTGGAATCACCAGAACACATGCAAACAGACCGGACCTCCCTCCAAATACCTGGCCGCAGGGCTCTGCAGATAGCGACGGTTTAGCCAAATAAATAATGGTAATTCGCGCGCCTGGTTTAGCAGGCAGTAAACTATTGAGAAAGGCGTAGCCGGGGCCGGAGCTGCCTCGCACCACCCCGGCAAGATAGGAAACCTGACCGCCTATCTATAACGCTTGACCGACCGATAATGTTGAACATCATAGCCAGGAAACGGCCCGCGGCCCGGTGCCAAGAAATATACCAGTGACCCCGTGGTCAGCGGACAGACCAAGCAGCAACGACGTCGATGCGCTCACTGTGCGTGTCTTCTTTGGTTTTCCCTCCTGGTTTTCGGCGTATTCGCCTTGTGTATTTTGCCGGTGTGTATCTGTGCACGTGAATCGTGACCCCGTGACCTCGCAGAATGAACACGAACATCACGACTGGGTGAGTACTGCGTCGTTCATAAACACAACACAACATCGTCGTCGTCGTGAGCGCCAGCAGATGTTCGTGCGCTCGGAAGGAACCTCGGCCCCCGCTGTTCCATCTGGAATAAAGACTAAACTACACAAAAACATCTGATTTGAGGATGATGATAATTTTCGGTTGTTTCTGACGTAAATTAACCAGATGGATCGTCGCAGTGTTCGGTCTGAGTTCATAAGCACGCGTGCAAGTGCGGCGTAAATTCGCACACGGGTCCGAGGTTAGCGCCGTCTGTTACAGCAGGTGAACGCGGGATACATGGGGGTCGTTTCACCAATGGCAAACTTCCAAGTGTATCATACGACGAGAGAGCTCGTGTATTTCACTGCTAGTAAACCTTCGTTCTGTGATATGTCAGTGCAACGTCATCCGGGCTTTCCGCCATTACTTCCCGCGTTCCAACGTTTTTGAGACGATAACTAAATTCCTCCACCAATAACAGTATTTTTTGGAGTATAGAGCAGTGGTAGTTGAATGGTCAATTCTTCAAGAACTAGCTAGCAACATGACAACATTATTATGATTAGTTTGATAAATTTTCCATTTGTGATATATATATATATATATATATATATATATATATATATATATATACATATATATTATGTAAATATATATATATATATATATATATATATATATATATATATATATATATATATATATATATATATATATATATATATATATATATATATATCGGTAACAACAACATGTGTTTGTGTTAAATGAGGGTGCCAGCTCCTCTGCCCAAAATTGTCTAAGCAGTAATGTGTAACGAGAAGTCAGGTGTCTAGAACGTGGGAAAGTAAAACATCAAAGGGTATTGCTGTTAACTCTGCTCACCTCGGCATTATTGCCATTCAATTTTGGTTTGAAACTGGGTGTTTTGTTTGCCATTTCAACATGTTGCAGACACAATTTTTCAACTTGCGAACGTTATTCCGAGCTCATAACAGTACTAAACACAATTTGACAGGCAGTAAATCTTCAACATATATCTTGTAGTCACAAGAAAGTGGAATGGAAAAATATAACCTATGAGCTGCCACCCTCGTTTTGATGAATGTTTATATGTACAAAATCCCAAGGTGTGTGTTTATTTACAAAGATATATTCCTTGCCATTGGTGAAACGATTCATAGCGTTGTCGCGCTTACATTTTTCCGGCGTTATAAACGAAAAATGTAAAATCATCAATGTGCAGCGAAATTACAAAGCATTTATGGTATAAATACTACGGGCTGTTCGTTAGGGTGTACATAACATCTCAGCAAATTTATTTGTCCCAAATTAACACGAGGCAAACAGGTTTTGAGCCATGTGGTGATAGCAAGCATAAATCACGTGACTGTAGTGTGCCATTATCCGTGATAATGGTTAAGCAAACGTAATATTTTATTGCATTGTACGACATGTTAAGCAACTCTTCACAGTAATCACCATAGGAGGGTTAACGAACAGCCCGTGGCATTTATACCAAGAATATTCTGTAGTTTCGCTGCACATTGATGATTTTACATTTATCGCGCATGCGCAGAAATGTCAACCGGAACATTTATAACGACCGGGAAAATGTAAGCGCGACAACGATTCTTAGCGTGTTCAACGACGAAACCGTACTCCATTAGCTCGCCCCTGGCCCAGTGAGCCGGCGTACGTCGCTGTAGAGTCTGGCGACGGTAGACGATGGTACGCGGCGGTACAGCGACCGGCGGACGGCGGCAGGTACTCGGCAGACGGGAACCCGTGGCGGCGGGAACAGAGGGTGTGCGGGGCGCGGGGAACGCGGTGCATGGAACCGCATACGTCGAAGGGACGACCCACTCCGTTGACGAGTTGCCAAGGATGCTCTCCTCCCTGGGTGCACAGGGGGGGGGGGGGGAATTGCCCGTGTGGGGAAGACGCTAGACTTTGATGAAGAAGCGCGCGATAACGCGGCAGGAGAACATGGAACTGTGAATATCGCGACAAGTTAGTTACTGATAACGACGAGTATTTATTTACTGTGCGCATCGAATAGACATTTTAATGATTTAACACATGTCTGACAAGACTTCATGCCGTGAAACAGCATTACAATTTGCATAGCACATAACGAAAACACGAATACCTACAATAACAACAGTCTAACATAAATACGGTGCTCAAATGAAAATTTAAGTACATGTGTATTTACAACAAGTACAGTTAAACAAAGCAACAGATTATTTACAAAAAAAACATTGAAGAGGAAAACACAATGTTGTAACGTATACTACCATTGTGTAATAAACACACAAACACACAATTATATACATATATATATATATATATATATATATATATATATATATATATATATATATATATATATATATATATATATATATATATATATATATATATATATATAGGCATATATATATATATATATATAGGCATACATATGTATAATAAAAAATAGGCCTATGTTTATATATATATATATATATATATGTATGTATATATATATGTATATATATATATATATATATATATATATATATATATATATATATATATATATATGTATATGTATATAGGCACGATATTATATAAACGTGTATAATGCGAAACTATATAAACAACCATAATAATTACTGAAATAATTATAAATTACACATAAACCAACCCGTCAACACTAAACCACATGCCGTCATAATGCTGTCTATAACTATCTACACATCAGTCATTGTGAATGATCTCAAATACACAGTCGCCGAAAGCGACTCGTAGCTTGTAGTGTTTCGTCAAAGCAACAATGACGTCAATGGCCACTATCTGCTGGCGAGGCCAACTTCACTCGCCTAGGAGGTTTTAATCGCTACCGTCTTACGCACCAATCGGAAAAAAATCGCCGTGCAAGTTAAAGTTTCTTACCTTGGCAATCGGCGTGGCGCTTCCAGACAAATCTTCCGATTATCGGGAGGTGGGTTTCGGGTTTCGCCGACAGCAGTAGACGATAAGGCGCTATACTTGTATTGAGGCCGCAGCCGACTCCGCGTTGATTTGTCAACAAGATACATGCGTAGCCGGTGCCCGACATTAACGCATCGAGTCGTTAAATCGAGAGATATTTGTCATTGATATCATAAAAACGATGCAATTAAACAGAAGGTACATTGTAATATGTTAAACGTCCTAATGAGTTTTAATAGGAGGTAGTCTTTTCGTACTTTTCTGTACTCAACATTAACATGTCGAGTTGTTAAATCGACAGAGATTTGTCATTGATATAATAAAAAACGATGCAAGTAAACAGAAAGTAGATTATAATCTATTAAACGTCCTAATGTGTTTTAATAGGAGGCAGTCCTTTCGTACTTTCGGTGCTCAACATTAACATATAGAGTTATTAAAGCGACAGAGATTGGTCTAGATTTCACCAAAACCATGGCCCATAACAATGTCTAAAAATTGATATGGTCGATACTGCAGTAAACTGTAAATAAAACACAGTTTCCAAACAATCTCTATAGTCTATATTGCCGGCGTACTTTCTTTTACTAATGACTAAGTTGGATAATTTCGGGTGAAGAAGTAAACTGCATAGCTTTAAATAGTTAAAATTGTTCGATTATCTAATGTGGCAATCATATGTTAAAACGAAGTTGTTAATTAGTTTGTTATAATACATTATGTTATGCCGTATAAATTGTATATATTTTTGTATACGGACTGCCGAAATATGTTGTAATTAACTACTTTGTTAATGTGTTTCTGGAAAAACACTTTGTTTATACAACACCGGAATTATTCGAGCAAATCAATAGGTTGTTTACATACCTTCACCATGCGTCATTTCGACGTAGGAATTATTCAGGAATTATGAAAGATTTACACTGAGTACAAATCCCACATTTTATTACAATTCTCATTCGACGCCAATCGACTGCGCACGGTTCGTCACGAGTCGTTTAATTCTAGGAAAGAACGCCCTATAAAGAGCTGTAATCGAACCCCTGGAGGCTGTTCGTGACCGTCAAATTACGGTGTGTTCACGTTGAACGTGTCCGCACGCAATGAGTCAGCGGGCGAGTTATGTACGTCAATGTGATCAGTCAGCGAGCTCTGTTAGCGGAAACCTCGTACGGATAGGTTGGCTGCCGGCCGGTGAGGAGAGACGGACTAGCACCTTGTATCGAGACAGCTGTTTTCTCCGAGATCAAGGCGTGGCGTTTTGATTGTGACGCGGTCTTTACTGGGCGGGATGGCCAATCGAAACGTAACTCATAGCACGTCTCTCCGAGTCTGACTGTCATATAAGATATGATGCAGAGGGCCAACAAACCAATCACGCTCCTGTGTATCATACTAGCCCAGTTAACGTAATGCAATTTTCCTACGGGGATTAATAACGTATTATTTGTCTGTAATAATAATAATAGTAATGTAAACAATATATTAAACCGTTATCTCCAATTACATTGTACTATTCACTGTAAACCTACGTTTATACGACACCGGAATTATTCGAGCAATGCAGTAGGTTGTTTACATAGCTTCACCATGCGGCATTTCGCCATAGAGAGTTTAGAGACCTTCAGGAATTATTAAAGATGTACACTGAGTATAAATCCGACATTTTATTACATTTCAAAAGCGAGTCGTTTTCTCTAAACGAGTCGTTTAATTACTATTTGTCTTTAATAATAATAATAGTAATGCAAATAATATATTAAGCCGTTACGACCAACTACATTTACTATACACTATAAACCACTGCACCAAATTCGCAGTCCGGAGTCAGACAAAACAAAAACAACACCTCGACTAAACAGATTGCAAATGATGATATCACTGACTTTGCAGAAGCGCTAACATTGAACTGGCAAGAACAATAAACACACAACTAACCGAACGTTGTGGTGATGTTGTAGAAATAACAGCGAGTCTTAGTAGGTCATTCGTGTTTGGGTGCGCCGGAACGACGAGCCATACTATCGCTCGAGGTGTTCTAGTCAACCGTCCTAGCAAATCACTAGGCGCTTCTGACAACGACAACATCTGTGTCAGTATACGCATGGCGTATCGATGGCCGTAACGTGGAATTATTGAGCACATTAATCAATCATTATATTTCTGATTTTGTGTATTCGTTCCGGCACTGATCTTATACTGTCTTCAGCTGCCGCTCGTCTCTGGTCGAAATATATAGCAACAACAGGAACGTTCTTGAATTGTTCTACGAATTTGGGCCTGATGACAAGTGCGACGAATTTAAACGTAAAAGCCATGTTTAGTGCGCGGGAAAACACTTATCAACTACCAACCCTGGTTTGCAAGATTGTTAATAATTATAGAGTAGCACAACCTACATGATGTCGAGCCGACCGAAGAGGTCATTGCGTCTGCTCTAAAAATGAACATTGAAGCAGTCGTAATTGTATCACAGTATCACATAAACACACAACTGACGTGTGTTTCGAAACTGTTGAAGACCACTGTATTTTCACAGTCAATTTGTCGATGCAGCAGCTAGTGGATATACAAGTAATAGCTGTATTAGACGACATCGACAGAACTCGCGAAATGAGCCCTGCCCTAGAGGTAGTTTTACATACCAACATATGCCGCCAACAGTCGCAATGCAGACGTCTCGGTGCGTCGGGTAGAGACATATACGTTTGCACTAGGAATTTCTTTTGCGCGTTACGCCGAAGGTTTCTGTTTGTGTATGTCTGGGTGGATATTCCCTTTCGTTGATGCGGAATGGAATCTGGTGCAAGAAGGCTACAAGGCGAGATCTGTCCTTGATCCGGTGTTCGTAACTACACAATATTCGCGAGCAAAAGAAATACTCATTTGTGTTGGTTTTGTTAATTTTGCGTCTCGACTTGTCTCTTGTTTTGGCACGAAATCATTTTTATTTGGAATTAATTGTGATCGTTATTTTAACATCTGAACTACTGAAGTAGACTGTATAGGGTCTACCTTAGTAAGAACTGTATATTGAACTATTGTTAATAGTCTATTGAGCATAACCCAATAAGGAATAACGCTGTTGGCTCAATCTTTGATACAACAACCATTTTCCTCTTGACTTGAGTGGTTCAGTAATATTACGATAACTAATCGTCTTCAGGAAGCGACATTAGACAAAACGCAACATTTTACGTAATAACAAATTTGCAATACAATGGTTCTCACGTTGGATACAATAACTCGCATATCTTACTCTCTTCTTGATTGATTTACGGTGAGAGCTATGCCTATTGGGCGATATAAAATAGAGAAACGCAAATTTGTGATAAAAACAACATTTAGCACATATGTAGACAATTACATTATAAATAGATTAGGAATATAGAGTCATCGCAGATTTGGCAATGGTAGCAACGGGGGGCAGTTTTACAAAATGGCAGCCAGGTAATTTTATCAGAACTGTCATTTCCAGCTGAATCAAATTATTTCAACTTGAGGTAATTAACATATGCTTAATGGTGTTGACAATGATCATGACTGCCATTTTACAAAATGGCGGTCAGACAATTTAAACACGAGTCATTTGTGATCAGCATGCCGTTGTCGATCTCAAACTGACTCGTTCTGCAAATAAGAACTGCTTTATCCGCCATTGAATATTAAAACAACACAACACTAATTATCAGTCACTTTCCACAATATCTTAGAAGTGGAAAATGTTAACTCGCATCACTTTAAATCATTCCGTTCCTCTGTGGACGGTGGGTATAACCACACATTCTTTGTGTCATGATAAACAAACCTTCACCACAATCAGTCAGACACAAACATCAGTGGCAATGACTGGAACAAGTAACATATTCCGACACAATCGTTAGTAAGAACACGCCAGTCACGCATTGACTCATCTAATTAACTCCCGCCAACCAACCGGAAGTGCCTTACTCATATAGCAGTGATTACGGACAGAACAGCGGCGAGCAACACCTCGCGTGGTCACGTGCGTCTACCAATATATCGTTTTCACTCAGCCGACGCTGATACGGCAACGCCACACGACTAAAATGCGCATAGATAAAGCACAATCGTTAAAAAACTTGCGTTCATGGTTCGCAGAAGGCAGATTAATGGACGCGATGTAGCTGGCTTAGCCGGGGCGGCGCCGAGACCCGAGAGCCGAGAACTCGGCCGCCCTATAGCGACAGCTGCAACGCGTCCGGGAATTCCGTGAGGGGTGGCGCCACAGTTCCCGCGCACTTGGTTTCCGGGGCACCCTTCCTCCCCGTCAGCGCTTCATTGGGCTCGACCGGGAGCGCCACCCATGTCAGCGGCGCCGCCGCCGCTTGAGTGGCGCGCCGCGTGGGGATTAGGTAAAAATACACGCACCCGTCAAAAGAGCAACCGCCGGCTTTACTCCGAGTGGCTCGCCGCTGCCACGTAACGCTTGCGCTCGGGATTCCGTCTTGGCACCTCGCGGCGGGAAGAGGCATTGTAGACATGTGCCCTAGTGCCGCCCGCCCGCTCGCTCCTCCGCCCGCCTCCCGCTGCCGAACTCCGCCGAGCAGCTGCACCGTCGACGTTCCCGTACCGCGCGCCTGCCAGCAACAGGCCGTCGCCAGTCGCGTGTAGGTCCTCTCCCGGGCAACAGCGGCCGCGCTCGCTTCGACTCACTGTCCGTGTGTCGGTCTGCTTCCATTTCCATGTTCCGGACGCCGCCATGGATCCGGGCAGTCTCATCAACACCGTCACCAAGGTCGCGCAGGTGAACGTGCGCAACGACGACGACCTCGTCGATCGCCTTCACCATCGCTACACCGTCCTCTTTCTCATCATCTTCACCGTCGTCGTCAGCACGACCCAGTACGTCGGCAACCCGATCCACTGCTGGTGTCCCGCCTACTTCACGGGCAACCACCAGGAGTTCACGAACAAGATCTGTTGGATCACGAACACCTACTACCTCCCGGAGAACGCCGTCGCCGGTCAACCTGGAGCACTGAAGCTACACATCGGCTACTACCAGTGGATCCCCGTCGTCCTCCTCATACAGGCGTTTCTCTTCTACCTACCCTGCATCGTGTGGCGCATATGCAGCGACAGATCCGGTATCAACGTGAACAACCTCGTCGAGGCGGCCGAGACGATCCAGAACGCGCTGTATCCGGAACGACGCGACAAGACGATCAAGTACATGATCCGCCATCTTGACCACTATTTGGAATACCAACGCGAATACCGCGGCGGATGTTGCGTCATCATCAAGCACCTCCTCGCAAAATACTTATGTCTGATATGCGGGAACAGATACGGCAACTATTTAGTCGGACTGTACATGTTCACGAAGGTACTGTATTTTACGAACGTTATATGTCAGCTGTTCATGCTAAACGGTTTCCTGGGCACCGAGTATAATATGTACGGATTCGCCGTCATCCGGGACCTGATAACGGGAACCGAATGGACGGCGGCGGCGCGGTTCCCGCGTGTTACGCTATGCGACTTCCAGATCCGCCAGATGGGCACGATCCACCCTCACACGGTCCAGTGCGTGCTGCCCATCAACCTGTTCAACGAGAAGATCTACATCTTCCTCTGGTTCTGGATGGTGTTCGTCGCAACGGCCACATGCCTCAGCTTCCTCCGTTGGATCTGGGTGCTCGCCTTCCGGTACAGTCGCGTGCGCTACATCCGGAAGCACCTGCTCATCATGAACAAGCTGAACCGCGATGACGACCGAGACGCGAAGTTGTCGTACAAGTTCGCCGAGCTCTACCTACGCCAGGACGGCGTCTTCGTGCTGAAGCTGGTCGCGAAGAACTCGACGGATCTGGTAGTCGCTGACATCGTCTCGGCGCTGTGGGATAACTACCGGAACAAGCCGATGAACCTGCGCAACGACACTGATTTCGAGGACAGTGGTAGTACCGCCTGACGTCAGGACCCTCCCTCTCCCAGTGCCACGGCCAACGCAAACAATGTCAGCAAGCCGCCCCCAGCGACGCCGTCCAGTAGCCCCTAGACACCGCGCGCCGCCATCTTTGCTGGTCGGCTGAGCGTTGGCGTTGCTGCGTTGTTCGGTGGCTATTTACGTGAACGTTCGGCGTCGTTGACGCTATGTGCGCTGCGTGTACACACCGATAAGGCCGCCGACCAAGCACCAGCGCTTCTGCTAACTGTCTCACACTCTCTCTCTCTCTCTCTCTCTCTCTCTCTCTCTCTCTCTCTCTCTCTCTCAGTCGTATAGACGAACACACCGTCCTGCTTCTGACCTTTCCCTATGGAGATTTCCGCTGACTTTTGTCTGACTTAACTATCTGACATATCCATCTCGTTCCATGTCCCTCTAGTAGGTGCGTAGGTAGAAGGAGTAATTATCCTAGCTGGTCAGTCAGCTCTTGCATCACTTAAACTCAAAGCGACTTATTTCCAATCGCGACAATTTAACCTGATGTTACGTTACAAAGATAGCGGCGTTAATAACGATTCACGTGACAAGTACACTGGGCATTATAATGTCGGCTCCTGTTTGTGTGTTATAAAGCAATTCAGGGAGCCGTCACGTTTTGGTGGCCTGGGACTGAGGAGGAGAATTTATTTGTTTCCTGAAGTAATGTTGTACAGGAGCAGTTTCACGCGTGTCTAGTCGCTGTTGCCGAAGCGTTGCAAGCCGAGTGAACTGCACTCGTCAGAAACAAACTATGGCCGTTGGAAGCAAACGTGGCCGTCGTTTCAACGTCCCCCCGTTGCATCGGGTAGGAACATTGCTGGACTTACTTCGACCCAACCACGGAGCGGCGAAAATATAAATATCTCGGAACTAACACACGACTAACAACGACATGATTGACAAAAACTTGTTTGCACAGATAAGCGGGATTAGCTTCGCTTCTCAGTGTATACGAGCGCCGATGGCTGACCTTTGGCAGCAGTTCACGCCGGGCCGGGTTGGAAGGCGTAGTTAATTGGGCCATCGATCAAAACGTCTCGACTAGGTACGTACCAGTTTGTTTATTTTCTCTGACATAACGGCGAAGCGGTGTTCACGTTACTTATACGTTCTGTAATGTCTGTCAGCGTCCACTCGTTTACCTGTGTCTGCAAGGATCGTGACATCATCTGATGTGTTTGCTTGTACGCGTGGGTGTTCTATTAGAAGGGAAAAGAAATAAAATTATACACACACACGCATATATATATATATATATATATATATATATATATATATATATATATATATATATATATATATATATATATATATATAAAATATGTATATATATATATATATATTATATGTATTATTTATATATTATATATATAATATTTTATATATATGTATATGTATATATATATATATATATATATATATATATATATATATATATATATATATATATATATATATATATATATATATATATATTACATCGATTACATCGACGGTGAGAAACACCATAACATTGTTAGACAACGGCGCCACGGTCCGGATCAGTAGAACAAAATTAATTGTCTTGAAAGAAGTCTAACACCATCGTAATTAGTAAAACAAATGTTGCGATCTAAAGAACAAGAACAAAACAGTTTTATGCCGACCCCAAATAATAAAAATACGGATAAACATAAAATTAATTAATATGCATATTCATATATGCAAATATAGTGTACAAAACATAACATACATTATGTCTGTGTGACATTATGACATTAGTATGTCTGTGACTCCTATTAAGACTATTGTAATCGCTGTTATACAAGGGACAGTAATTTATTTATTTGCCTCGCTATGTTTCTCGCCGTCTTGACAAAACGTAGTCCGACCGTGGTCGTTTATCAGCTACAAGGAAGGCACTAACCGTGGCGCCGGCCCGACATGGGATTCGAGAGATATATGTGTTTCTTGCGCGGAACATATGTCTTTCTTGCGCCTCCCAACGACGTTACGTGATACTTGTTTACGGAGCAGGTACGGCGCGTTCCAATAGTTCGGGTTCTAGCTGTGTCTACAAGAATAGTTGCCGTGTCGTCATCACCGCGAGACGTTGCGTGAAATCGTTGGCGTGTCGTAGGCTCGTAAAGCCGGCGTGAACAATCCGGGTGTACAGCCAAATATGGGGCTATGCTCGCTTGCGGAAGTTAGGGCGTTATTGTGATGTACAGCGTCGCGAAAAGGCTCTAGTTTTGTTCAGACAGTCGTCATTCGGATAGTCGTGTTTCTGTGTTTGGCCACCATGATCGTTTTACACACACACGGACACGCAGTCACGCACGCACGAATGCACGCACGTACAAACACACACATATAAACACACAGACGCATATACGCATGCACGCACGCATGCACGCACGCACACAAACAAATACAAACAAACACACACACACGCACGCACGCACGCACGCACGCACGCACGCACGCACGCATGCATACACATACAACAACAAAACACACACACATACATTATGTATGTATGTATGTATGTATGTATGTATGTATGTATGTATGTATGTATGTATGTATGTATATGTATATATATATATACATAATATATATATATATATATATATATATATATATATATATATATATACATACATACATACACACACATACATACAAACATACATACATACATAATGTGTGTATGTGTGTTTGTTTGTGTGTGTATGCGTGCATACGCGTGTTAAAGGAACATTTCGGGCGGAATTATATAGTGAAAAACTATGCTTGCAGAACAGATTGAAAAAACATTTAACATGTCGATAGGAGACTATAACTGAAGGATGACGCACGTACCATTGAATTGCATGATTTCCACCAGAACCGACAGACTGAAACACAGTGAAGGTTAACTAGTGCAGGAAAAAACGACGAAATGCTAAAAGGTTATGAATGAACGAACACAAGAATAATAATATAGAAAACATTTATGGATATATATATATATATATATATATATATATATATATATATATATATATATATATATATATATATATATACATATATATATATATATATATATATATATATATATATATATATATATATATATATATATATATATATATATATATATATATACATATACATATATTACAATTATAGCCAATGTTCTCTCTTTTGACCATTCATGCATGCTCTCATCTCACGTCAAATCATCAATCTTTGTAACATGTTATGATGATATATATGTGATTTTGGTATCTCTGAAAATCCACGGAGGAATATACAGCTGAATTGTCTGTTCAATCAATAGGTCAATATCATTGCATGGTGATAGCGCAGCAGAAAATGGTTTGTTTCATAATCGGTCACCAGAACCATTTCTAGTGGTATATTTTTCGACATGCTTTCAATATTTACAGGCAGCTAAAAATACATATGATATATATATTTTCAGTTCGTTGAATTTGACCGTATTTTGTCTACAATTACGATCATATTTTAATCACAGACAGTAGTACTTCAAACAAGCGCTGATAATCGCCACGACCTCTACGGAGATGCCCAAATAGTCCTGTTATCCATCAGTGTTCTGTGAAGATATCGTAAGGAAATGTTGTAGCTAGGTATTCACACGTTAGTTGGTATTTCGCAACAACTACGGAGGTGTGTGTGGTGGGTGGTGTTTGCGCTAATCAAGTTGGTAGACTCGACAACAACAACAAACAGGACAGGACGTCATCTGTGTAGATCGGCCGGGGGTGGGTGGCCTGTGCCCGGGTGCTGCGGCTGTGTTCTGAATAATTATAGCGCTGTTAATAGACTCTCAAATGCCAGTCCGAGACGCCTAGAACAGGTGGTAGAATGGCGGGTCGTGCTAAAATGAGACTCGCCTCGTCAAAGTCAAAAGCTGTTGCTTTTGCCCTTTGGAGCATTCTTCGTGTCGATTCCTGCTGCATAGTTGAAGTAGTCTAATGACTCCCAAAACCACTGCACTACAGACACAAGCCAGCCTGCCGAGTTACTCGCAACAGTGACAGCAACTAATTGATGTTGACCCACAGTGACAATGCATCGCGTTCTGCAATGAATTGAATTCAAGAAATTACGCGATGATGTTTCCAACAGTCGCCCTTCGCCATGTTCCAAAATGGTGAAAAGCAATGTCAATGATACGTGACGCAGCGCACCGGAAGATGAAGACTAGTTCATGGCAATACAACGCTGCGCATTGGAAGGGGAAAAACATCTCTTGTTAGTTCAGTTCACCTGTCGCATAAACAGACGCATTATGAGTAAGACAAGATTTAGATTGAACATTTCCCAAAGTAGCTAGCTATTTGTATAAATTAAATCGAAATTTAGTTACAATGAGCACTAGCGGCGTTCAGTATAAAGACGCTGTAGCGTTTCTGCGCATGCGCAATAAATGTAAAATGATCAATGTGCAGCGAAAGGACAAAGCATGAATACTTCGGGCTGATCGTCAGGACGTATCTAACCTCTCAGCAAAGTTATTTGTCGCAAAATAACACGAGTCAAACAAGTTTTGAGGCATGTTTTGATACAACGCATAAATCACGTGACTGTAGTGCGCCATAATCCGTGACAGTGATTTAATCAAACGTAATATTTTATTGTATTGAACGACATTTTACGCAACTCTTCACAATAATCATCACAGGAGAGTTAACGAACAGCCCGTGGCACTTATACCAAAGATGTTTTGTCGTTTCGCTGGACATTGATGATTGACATATATCGCGCATGCCCAGAAACGTCAATCGGAGAGTTTATAACGACGGGATAAATTTAAGCACGACATCGCGGGTCACATACTCAGATGACTTTGGTGACATCGCAACTCTCGCGTCTGCAGACGCACGAATCAGACTGAGGAAGTCAGTCTCCGTCCTCTCTGTCTGACCATCTGGTGTCCATCGTATTGCTTTGTGTATGATGACGTATGCGTAAAATTTGACCATCAGATGCTTCAATGAGAGATAGTGTTTCAAAACCGTATGCAATGGAGTGCTTTGGTGTCACGCGTCTTTCTCTGCAAAACAAATCCGCAATCAAGTTCACTGGTGTGGCGAGCCTCGGGTGACGCTACCGAATGTATTCCTCTTTTCTTTTTTTCTTCTTCCTCTTCTTATTCTTGATCCTTTGAAGTGGAAGCCCACATTCCAATTTCCCGACAAGTCATATTTACACATCGCGTTCACCTGTCATGAACGTGTCAGGTGTTTAAATAGCATGCGCAGCCTGTATATTAAAAACGCTGTATCAAAACGTCACTTTGATCGTTATATCTGGTTACCTCCGAAAGTGAATAGCGTCGGGCCGACATTTACCCTTTAACTTATTATACTTGTCGGACACGTGTGGTTCTTAAGATAAAAGAAAGGTTCGTCAACCCGAACCGTAAAACACGTGCCAACTCCAAACTGATATATAGATGTGTGTGGTTGAACAGTCTTCTAGTGGAAACGGCATTCAGACAGACAAGTTACAGTTACTTGCCCTTTCAGACCTGAACGTTTGCAAACATATACCCCGTCTATGTTTATCCCAATGGTTCCTTCTTCTGGTGGGGTCATAGGTTTATCTGCGCGTTGCAGTATCACGCGTTATATACAGCAGGATACCTACTGAACTTGATCGGTATCCTGCGTCATCAAAATAGTAGACTGCTTCATCTCAGACAGTTGGTACCAGCTGAGCAGATCCATCACGCAGCGAATGGGAGGTCGTCATCTTTTGTGTCCGACCAGTAGATCATCTTCCGACATCTCACGCCAGCTGACCTAAGATTACATTTCAGGAAACGTCTTCACCATTTGTCATCCAACTTATTCTTTTTCACACTGAGGATGCGACTGACAATACAGTGCTTGGAGAGAAAGTGGAGTTCTCTGAAGGAGGTACAAGCCAAGAAGCTCTGGAAGTCTAGGCAGGATTCTTTTAACGAACTGAAATGGTAGCATGGAAAAAGTGAAAATAAACATATAACAATTGTATCGATACGATATGTACATTGGACGCAGCATAATTGTGGCGGGCCGTGAAAACACTGTTGTTTCCGTGTTTGTGTTAAATGGCAAACTGTAAAAAAAACTATCCCTTTAATACTGCCTATCCTCCTTAGCCTCCTAGCTTCTTCATCCCCCCATTGACGACTCACGCATTGTTTTCGATTACGAGTTTGCTTAATTCCTTGGTTTTGTCGCGCCACTGAGCTCGATCTACGAGGATATTGGCGCAAAAGAAGTGATTATTATTATTATTATTATTATTATTATTATTTTTTTATTATTATTATTATTATTATTATTATTATTATTACTATTACTATTACTATTACTATTACTATTACTATTACTATTACTAGTACTAGTACTAGTACTAGTACTAGTACTAGTACTAGTACTAGTACTAGTACTAGTACTAGTACTAGTACTAGTACTATTACTATTACTATTACTATTACTATTACTATTACTATTATTATTATTATTATTATTATTATTATTATTATTATTATTATTATTATTATTATTATTATTATTATTATTATTATTATTATTATTATTATTATTATTATTATTATTATTATTATTATTATTATTATTATTATTATTATTACTGATGTTGAAGATCAGGGAAGGTAACTATACGATGCAGACCCAAATATAGGGCAGGCGATGTGGAAACAAGACAGGATTCAAATCACAAAATCTCCATCAATATAATTGGTTAGTTTTCTACAACTAAACTGCGATGAGAACATTTCGCATTATGTTATCCAGACACTGGTGAAGATTGGCAACAGGCTGTAGCGCTAAGTCACTAGAGCAAGGGCAGCTTACATGCCCAGAGTTCGGTCTCACTCGCTCGAGTGTGCACAGGTGTCGAGCTTCGCCGGCGCCGGCGCCGACCATCTGTCTCTGGTCGGCTCCGTTCTATCCCCAGCCGCTACCGGGCAGCCCTCGTAGACGGCTGTGGTTTTGTATACTTCAGTCTGTAGGCTGCACTTTTAAAACATATTTTGATCACCTAATTCTGACTTGCTTTTTGTTTCTGGAATCAAGTATTTGAACTGGGGCTCTTTCTCTGACTGTACAAGTTCTTCTTTGGAACACACTCCCTCGTTGTGTTAGATCAGTTGAAACTATTATACAATTGTGTCATTATTTA
>OZ024859.1:14342279-14359779 GCA_964017155.1 Oasisia sp. SBJ-2009
TGTGTACGTTATTTGTCTCCTGTTCATGTCTGTTGTTTGTACGCTGTACGATTCCGGATTACATTCGTTCTGTGTACGTTATTTGTCTCCTGTCCGTGTCTGTTGTCTGCTCCCCGCGCCGTGTGTGTGCGAGCCCTCACTGACGGTTCCCCTTGCGTCGTTGCAGCCTCATCAGTACCGTCTTCCAGGTCGCCAAGGTCAACGTGCGCAACGATGACGACCTTGCCGACCGCCTGCACCACCGCTACACCGTCATCTTCATGATCATCTTCACCGTCGTCGTCAGCACGACCCAGTACGTCGGCAACCCGATCCACTGCTGGTGTCCCGCCTACTTCACGGGCAACCACGAGGCGTTCGCCAACAAGATCTGTTGGGTGACGAACACGTACTACCTACCGGAGACAGGCCTGCCGGGCATGCCGGGAGCACTGAAGCGTCACATCGGCTACTACCAGTGGGTGCCGGTGATGCTGCTCATCCAAGCGTTCCTGTTCTACATCCCGTGTCTGCTCTGGCGGATCTTCGGGGACAGATCCGGAATCAACGTGAACAACCTCGTCGAGGCGGCCGAGACGATCCAGAACGCGCTGTATCCGGAACGACGCGACAAGACGATCAAGTACATGATCCGTCACATGGACCACTATCTGGACTATCAGCGCGAGTACCGCGGCGGATGTTGCGTGTTCCTCAAGAACCTCCTCACCAAGTACCTGTGCATGCTGTGCGGCAACCGACGTGGCAACTACCTGGTGATGCTGTACCTCGCCACGAAGGTCTTGTACTTCGCCAATGTGCTCGCGCAGCTGTTCCTCCTGAACGGCTTCTTGGGCACCGAGTATCACCTCTACGGCATCGGCGTCATCGTCGACCTAGTCACGGGCAACGACTGGTCGGCGGCTCGCTGCTTCCCGAGGATCACCCTCTGCGACTTCCAGATCCGCCAGATGGGCACGATCCACCCTCACACGGTCCAGTGCGTGCTGCCAATCAACCTGTTCAACGAGAAGATCTACATCTTCCTCTGGTTCTGGATGGTGTTCGTCGCGACGACCACATGCCTCAGCCTGCTCCGATGGATCTGGGTGCTGTGCTTCCGGTCGATCCGCGTGCGCTACATCCGGAAGCACCTGCTCATCATGAACAAGCTGAACCGCGATGACGACCGAGACGCGAAACTGTCGAAGAAGTTCACCGAGCTGTACCTGCGTCAGGACGGGATCTTCGTGCTGAAGCTGGTCGCCAAGAACTCGACAGAGCTGGTGGTGGCTGACATCGTGTCCGCCCTGTGGGACAACTACGTGAACAAGCCGATGAACATCAGGACCGATCTAGACTTAGACGACAGCGCTAGTATAGCCTGAAGCCGTCCGTAGCCAAAATCACATATCATATCAGCCCTCGCTACGCAAATCTGTACCTATGAACCTTTAGTCCCGTGCTGCCTTCTACCATGCGCCAGTCCGGCGTTGTGTCTTCCTAGATCGCTGCGAATGCAATAGTCATATGTTTGTTTTTATTTTATGTTTTAAGACAAGAGCGCACTGCGCCACAACGCGATTGACGCGCCAACGAGTGGAGCCTAAAAGTATATCCGAGCCTTTGTAGAGTTCGTATTTAACGTCGCGGATAGAAATGACATTGAGTGACCAACACATCGCTGATCCGCGTATTTGGTGACAAGCTGAGATCTCTTTAAGCGAGCGTATGCGCGTGCGTGTGACTTCTCGTTTTCCGGCGAAATTCCGTCTAAACTATTAGACATCGCAGGCGCAAGAGTGGACACGATGCGCCAAGGCACGACGCCTAGCGTTGTGCTCGAACCTTCTTAATTGTTACTTGTGCAAACGAACATTTCAATGTAACCGGAAGTGACGATGTGGCGTCCAGAGATCTGCAGACCGATCACGCGCTCGGCTGGACCGGTGTCTGTCAACACTGAGCTCCGGCGTTTAAGCATAGACGCCGCCCGCAGACTTGGTGACGGTATTTCGTTGGACAGACGAAGACGCAAGACGTAAAGATCGCAGTAAACTTACCCTACTATCAAGGTACGTTATTTGTAAATTCATTTTAAATGGCGTGAAGGTTATACCTGAGCAACCTCGCCGTGATACTGATATACAAATTACACGTCGGTATACAGTGATATACTTAACAGCCCGTATATACATCATGGCACTAGAACGACGCGAATACAATATATCTACAACATGGCAGTAGAAGTTTGTAATCAAACTATTACATTGATCATGGACGTGTAGCATGATAGCTATGTGCTGGAACTTGTTATATATTATTAAGTAGTACAATATATATGTAATAATTATGGGGTCATCATTCATAACTGTGCAGCCGAAGTGTCTCGTGGTTGGGCGAAAGCCTCGGCATGCTTCTTCCAGATCTACCTGTCTAGTGCTGCCCTCTGTCAGTTGGAGCCCTGTGATTTATATATCTGAAATAATTATATTATATATCAATATAATATATATATATATATATACATATATATATATATTTATATATATATATATATATATATATATATATATATATATATATATATATATATATATATATATATATATATATATATATATATATATATATATATATGATACAACGATACATACATATATACATATATGATATTTATATATACATATCATATATATATATATATATATATATATATATATATATATATATTATAATATATTATAATATATTATATATATAATATTTAATGTAAACCTGTATGTTGATTTAATTGACGTGTGTATGCATGCGTATGTGCATGTATGTGTACGTGTGTGTGTGTGTGTGTGTGTGTGTGTGTGTGTGCGTGTGTGTGTGTGTGTGTACGTGTGTGTACATATGTGTGTGTATGTATGTATGTGTGTGTGTATGTGTGTGTGTGTGCGTGCGTGTGCGTGTGCGTGTGCGTGTGCGTGTGCGTGTGCGTGTGCGTGTGTGCATGTTGCGGGTATTTATGTATGTATGTCAGTGCGTGATTATGTGTACGTGTTCGCGCTTGCGTACGTGCATGTCTAAACGTTTGTGTACATTTGTCGTGTGATGTATATGTGTGCGTGCGTGCATGCGTGTATGTTGTATACATGTGCGCGAATGTGTGCGTGTGCGCCCACGCATGAAGTCACCAGTGGTGTACAAACACACACGTGGGTGTAACACAGTGGCTCTAACACGAAACACAAACGCGTCGTTGCAGTTGCAAGGGCACATACCAGGCGGATCACGACGACTGCGCCACAGTGCGTGCAGGGGCATGTCTTCACTCGCACGACGAACTTCTCCAGGAATCGCACGCCGGCACACCCGCACGTCTCTGCCAACGCATCAGAACTCCTGACGCGGTCACGCTCTGTTTCACATTCCAAACGTCTACATCCGGCCGGCGAATACGTCACACCAGGTGTGAGACAGCATCGTCTATGCTTAACCAACGGCACCGTGCTGATTGAAGCTACACTCTCGTCCAACACAACAACACATAAGTTGTTTTTATCCAGTCACTCATTACGTTTTGTTCAGCGTTGTTCACTTAAAGGGATACTCCAGTCAGTGAGAGATTCACACCATTTACTTACATCTGTATAATATATCAGTTGTGCATAGTAATTGTGCACAAAGATCGTTAATAAACATTGAATTATAGTATAATTGTACCAGAAACACTCCATGTTGGATTCAGGGCGCTTTTGAGACGTAAACCGCTTACGTCACTGGTGCATGCACGTTCGTACAACCTACGTTTCTCCAATGGTATTTGATGTATCCAGTGCGTCGCTGATTGCTTACGTCACAATCACAATTATTAGCAAAGATTCCGCCAATCCTTGCCTTTTTCAACAATGCGCAAGTGACGTAAACAATTTGGCTTACGTCACTGGCGCAAGATGGCAGCGCTCTGAATCTAAGATAGCATGTTGTTGATACCATTAAACTGTAAGTATTGTTTATTAACGATCTTTGAGCACAACCGCTAGGCACAACCAATATAGTATAGTTATGTACGTTAATGCTGTGAACCTCTCACTGACTGGAGTTTCCCTTTAAACACAGCATCGACTTTTACACCTACCCACACAAATATGGGTCCGCCACTTTTCCCGTGTCACATCAGAATTTTGTGATGCCAACTAATTTTAAGATCACGCATCGTGTCCAGTAAGAAGTATTATATATGTATAATATTATGTAAATACGAGACACAACATGTACATTCGTGTGAGTGTTTCTCACTTAATATTTTATAGACCTTTTGAAAGAAACTATGTACGATACTATTGCTAATTAATGTAACGATGTGTTTGGTTATGATGTCGTAATTATGTTTCGGCGCAGTCTTTATATGTTTCTCCTCAAATCGATTTTTCCGTCTCATTTCAAACGCAGTTTGCGAAAAATTCAACCTTGACCCGTTTCCTTGGTTTCCACGGAAACGTACTATTCGTTCGTAGAAATGTTTCCAATAGTTCTGGACATCATCGGACATACCATTATTAATATTGATTAAAAATAAATGATCGGAAAGGTAAATTGTATGGTCACTTTCACGAAGTACCCGGACTTATGGCCAAAGTCCGTTTATTCAACGAGTTCTGATTCACTATGTGATCAGTCATTTGTTGAAAGATTTTAACCGACATTAAAGCATATAATGCGGCGAGGCCGATTGATGCCATGGTGTGTTCAGTTTTTAAATGCAGTGTCACCTCAGTGCCATGTATTGATCAACAATGTCCTTCACAATCGTTAGAAAAGTAAATGCAATCGTGAAACTCTCCGGCTGTGCATGTATGTCACAATTATTTGATTTCATAATTACATTATTTATTTTGCTGACGTCAGTTATGTGCTTAAGCAAATGTATTTGTTTTGACACGCGTATGAAAGACCGATGCCATTTATAGTGTACATTGGCTCCTTTTGTAAATATGATGTAATCACTGAGTAGTGTATGCAATGCGATGCAATCAATTCGTTTCTAACATAAACCAAATTCAGAGTCCAAATCAGGAGTTATCGTAAGATGGTCTTAGAAATATCTGCAAAATACCAACCGGGAAACTGCCCTAATTTAGGACATATAAATACGTTTGTGTAAATATCTGTGTAACCTATTAGTGATATTACCCAGAAGTGATATTAGTGATATTATTACATGTGGCCTTTGAGTAAAATATTTTACAATGGCAGTGCTATAGGCTTACGTAGATGCATCATTTACCGTCGCGAGGACATCGCGCATGCGCCAGACCGCTTACGGAGAAAGTGTTGTTGTTTATTTTGCTGTATGCACGCAGTGTTTCACGGGAAATCTGAAAACGAGTGTTGCTTGTATCATTTTTAGCGGTTCTTGTAAATCGACTGGCGTCACTTTTGCTTTGTGGCCGTGGGTGTCAGATTGCACAAATCCGTTGCCAATGACGACAGGTCGCCCCCTAGCGAGTGTTTGACATGACAGCATATCAGACGTGTTACCTTAACGACGGAACTCCGTTAATCGAGTAATTTAGTTGCGGAAGTAACTCAGACTTGCGCAAATAAAAAATGCACGCTTCCTAATACGACAGTGGTGAAGTGTGTGTGTGTTAAACACTGAATCAGTAAATACAGTTATATGTATCATAACTCAGCGTCAACATTATGCAGTGAAACGTGTTTTGTTTCGTTCAGTACATCAACTGACGAATCACACACCCTGACATGTATTATACGCGTTGTTTTAGTTGTTTTGTTTGCGTACTTATTTATTTATTTATTTATTTATTTCATTAGACCTGGTGTCTTTGTCTATTTAAGTTACAGTGATGTAACGTTCGTGGTCCCGTAACGTGACGTCGTAGGTGGCCCTATGAAGACGTACACACGAGACACTTGTCGGATTCAGAGTTTGTTAAATTATGGGCGTGTTTGTTTGTTTGTTACAGTGTAATGTGTTACTGAATCTCTGTGATGTTTACCCTTATTTACTGATAGTTGTCATTATATCTCCGTTACAGTACGTTGCTTTACCAATCCTCTGTCGTTGTTTACCACGTTGACTGAAGGTTGTCATTATAATCTGTTACGATATGTTCTGTTAGCACCCATCTGTGATGTTCGACTTTATTGGCCGATGGGTGTCACCACATTACGTTGTGTTAGCGACTCTCTGTCATTTTTATTCTTGTTGATCGATGGTTGTCATTTTATGTCCGTTGCACGCTTTTCCGTTATGACCCTCTGTGGTGTTGCGCGTCGTTCACTTATAGTTGTCAGGCGTGTTATATTGTGTTGTACTTCAAAAGTTGTGTTGTTTTATTTACCGCTGAAATCTGTCTTCGTGTGACGAATCTGTCTTATGCGTTGTATACATTTCCGCACGCACGAGTCTCGCTGCCCGTTACTGTGATCTCCATGGCAGTTACGATATAAAATGCAAACCTGCTATTTGTCGCTGTCCTGTTTTTCTTTTCTGACACGTTGTAGCGCTTACATTTTCCCGGTCGTTATAAACGTTCCTATTGACGTTTCTGCGCATGCGCGATAAATGTAAAATCATCAATGTGCAGCGAAAGAACAAAGCATTTGTGGCATAAATACCACGGGTTGTTCGTTAGGATATATATATATATATATATATATATATATATATATATATATATATATATAACCTCTCAGCAAAGTTATTTGTCGCAAATTAACACGAGGCAAACAAGTGTTCAGGCATGTTTTGATTGCAAGCGTAAATCACGTGACAGTAGTGCGCCATAATCCGTGACAGTGATTTACAAAAAACGTAATATTTTATTGCATTGAGCGACATTTTAAGAAACTCTTCACAGTAATCATCACAGTTGAGTTAACGAACAACCCGTAGCATTTATACCGTAAATGCTTTGTCGTTTCCATGCACATCGATGATTTTACATTTATTGCGCATGCGCAGAAACATCAATCGGAACGTTTATAATGACCGGAAAAATGTAAGTGCGACAACGTCTTCGTGTACATCCAATCGTGGGTAGTGGTGGTCGCGCGGTAGAGCGCCGGACTATCAGTCGACGAGACGGTGTTTCAATTCCACCTACCGCCGTTTCGAAACTTAGGCAATTTCGTTCACCTCACATTTGCCTGTGCCTTTCGGAAGAGACATTAAAAGCCGGTGGTCCCTTCTATCTGGTGTCTATGCCAGGGGAAGTAAAATATCCCACACAGGGGGTAAATGTGTAACCTGTAGTGGACTAACTAATTCTCGTTGAATTTTAAACGCCCTG
The DNA here is from genome assembly GCA_964017155.1 of Oasisia sp. SBJ-2009. Classification (NCBI taxonomy): domain Eukaryota; kingdom Metazoa; phylum Annelida; class Polychaeta; order Sabellida; family Siboglinidae; genus Oasisia; species Oasisia sp. SBJ-2009. The sequence goes on from OZ024859.1 coordinate 14,349,569, forward strand.
CAAATGGCCCCGTCCAGTATCTGAGCGAAGAGAAGAATCGTCATTTCAGAAAACGTCTACAAAACGTCTCAAATCAATTGCGAATTCGTGTAATCTAAATTTATTATCATCACAACAGAAGTGCCACGTTGTAATATGCACCACCGATCCTCTAAATGTAGGGCGTAAAATATAAAGTTTTGGCATTTAAGGAGGTTTCCTACCGTATCCTACCGAATTAGATTTGGATTGGCTTCAAATGAAATTAAATAGTAAGGTAAGGGGTTGAGGCAAAGTGAACAATTGGACAAAGTAAAACGCGCTTTATTTAGACAAGGGATTAGAGACGTGCTTTCTCTTTAGCTGCGCCAAAAAAGTGAATCTATTCATTATCACTATAATTGTTATAATAGTCATGGGAAACTATATTTGAAAAATAAATTAAAGACATAATTGTTTTGAATCGTATTACCATCCTAACCTTTCGGCGGGCACACCTTCGAATTATGACTCCGTTCGTTGTTACGTTGTGTACGTCGCGACTATGAGTTTGGATATAGTGGCGATAAAAGATTAACCATTATTATTGAATGTATTGACTATTATTACTTCTCAACATGATTGTGAAGCGTCGCCCCACCATCTTCCTCGCCACGCCTGTATATTGGCATAATTACAGAATAATCAGGCCAGGTGTAGCTTGGTTTGAGAGGTTCCGTGAGATGGCAGCACTTTTAAGCCCCTCAACTCTGCCTGGGACTCGAATGCTCTGCATTTGTAACCGCAAGGGCGGCCTTACCCCAGATTAGGGTAGAAACGCTGATTTGCTCTCAGGCCAACTATGAAAAAAAAAAAAAATAATAACGATATACTTTTACAAGATAATGATATCCTATGAAAAGTATTCAACATTGACCTTACATACGCCTCTGAATGGTTTTATTGCTAGAAATATGACGTAGACAAATATTGTTATTTATTATTATTATATATTTATTATTTAAATTTACAGTTGTTTATAAAATAAGAGTTACGGCAGGATTAACCAGTATGTGAGGTGGCAGCATTGCTTAGTCCCACACGGATAGCATACAAATTAAATAAGGATACTTTTTTATCGTTACTTAATTATGTAAGAGTGATTTACAATTTGTTGTTTTTATTCATAATCAACCGCTTTATATTTATATTTCGCTGTTACGTGTTGATTCCACTACACTACACTGTAGGTCATAATACACCTATTCATATGGTTGAAGTACGCATAGGTGGGCCGGAAAGCGTTTCGGATGCGCATGTGTCAATACTAACACGTGACACGAGCTGGAATGATGACGAGCGCCACCACGTGGCTGGTGAGTAAGCGAAAAAGTGTCTCTACAAAGTCTCTGGTTCACGGCTGATATATCTAAAACAAGAGCAAATTAATGCATTTTGGAATGATCGTCTTCGCATGTTTACGAGGAGGAATCCCCCTCGTGTTACACATGTCTGGAAAGCCCGGGAAACTCTTACCCTAAACCAATGAAACTGCTCTCAATTAAAATCATTTATCAATCAACAAAAAAGAGGTCACGAAAACGGCCGCTGACTGGCTGACTGTATAGGAGAGCGTGCGTAGTCAACTCGTGACCCCAATTTAACATAGTCTCGCTTAACCGACTGTTGCTCGATAGCCTCGGTTACGCGACTGTATGTGTGTGTGTGTGTGTGTGTGTGTGTGTGTGTGTGTGTGTGTGTGTGTGTGTGTGTGTGTGTGTGTGTGGGGGGGGGGGTGTGGGTGTGTGGGTGTGCGTGTGTGCGTGTGTGCGTGTGTGCGTGTGTGCGTGTGTGCGTGTGTGCGTGTGTGGGTGTGTGTGGGTGCGTTTGTGTGGGTGCGTGTGTGGGTGCGTGTGTGTGTGTGCGTGTTTGGGTGCATGTGTGTTGTTGTCGTCCGTCCGTCCGTCCGTCCGTCCGTCCGTCCGTCCGTCCGTCCGTCCGTCCGTCCGTCCGTCCGTCCGTCCGTCCGTCCGTCCGTCCGTCCGTCCGTCCGTCCGTCCGTCCGTCCGTCCGTCCGTCCGTCCGTCCGTCCGTCCGTCCGTCCGTCCGTCCGTCCGTCCGTCCGTCCGTCCGTCCGTCCGTCCGTCCGTCCGTCCGTCCGTCCGTCCGTCCGTCCGTCCGTCCGTCCGTCCGTCCGTCCGTCCGTCCGTCCGTCCGTCCGTCCGTCCGTCCGTCCGTCCGTCCGTCCGTCCGTCCGTCCGTCCGTCCGTCCGTCCGTCCGTCCGTCCGTCCGTCCGTCCGTCCGTCCGTCCGTCCGTCCGTCCGTCCGTCCGTCCGTCCGTCCGTCCGTCCGTCCGCCCGCCCGCCCGCCCGCCCGCCCGTCCGTCCGTCCGTCCGTCCGTCCGTCCGTCCGTCCGTCCGTCCGTCCGTGCGTCCGTCCGTCCGTGCGTCCGTGCGTCCGTGCGTCCGTGCGTCCGTGCGTCCGTGCGTCCGTGCGTCCGTGCGTCCGTCCGTGCGTGCGTGCGTGCGTGCGTGCGTCCGCCCTCCCGCCCGCCCGCCCGCCCGTCCGTCCGTCCGTCCGTCCGTCCGTCCCACTGGGTGGGTGTGAGGACGGTTAATGATGTTCACGTGGTTTAACAGACAGTTTAATTTTACTATAATTTTTTAAATATTAAAAATACTTTTAAGTTAATTGTATTTATATTATATGCAATTTTTCAATGATTATTTTAACAAGATGTTTTATCCTTGTGTACTAGTACGCTATTGTGTGGAACTGTTGATTCTATTGTTAATATACATATACAATCCAACTGTCCAATGTCCACACATGGACATGTCCACACATGCACAGAACAGAGTAATGAATAATAGTACACTGATTCACATAGCTACATGTTTCGGCCAAAACCACGGGAAACCAATATGTGCGGATAAACGACACGTGACTACATATAACATTTGTCGCCATGGTTTTTTCGCATACAAGGTGATACAGGTACTTCAGCATACAGTGGTCTAATTATTAAATGTTTGCACATGCGAAGGTGAATTGCATAACTGTAGCAAATAAACACCATAACAATAGGTTTCATTATATATGATTTGCAAGTATCGTGTCATAACACTGCTACATATCTAGGTTTAACTTAACGTAAAATATATAGTTTCATATATTAATTCGGTGACACTTGACATTGTAACATAACGTTATATTTAATTTAATTTGATGCGAATGTAAAGGTATAAGTTTCTACTCTTCTGTTATGCGGGAGAGTCAATTTCTGGTTTATGCGCACGATTGAGGCTAGCCAATCTTGTTCGTTGCAACGGGTACGCGACTTCGGCTGCAATAGACTGTCTTGTGTGCGCAGACGGTGGCGCCAACCTGGGTAACTGAGGCTACTAAACGAAGCGCCATTTTGGATTGTCGTCGATACGACTCGATTCAAGATGTCGAATCTACGTTCTACTCAAGACGTCGAATCTACATTCTACTCAAGACGTCGAATCTACATTCTACTCAAGACGTTGAATCTACGCTCTACTCAAGACGTCGAATCTACGTTCTACTCAAGACGTCGAATCTACGTTCTACTGCTTACGGAAGTCGCCGACACTAGGGACGTGTCATCGCCGTAGGCGTTCTGCAGTAACAACCTGTTCATCTGTTTCAACTCCTTCAATTGTTGGGTGATACCATCCAAGTCGCCCGCCGACACCGCGTGTACGACGTGCACCTCCTTCTGCTTGTTCAGGTAGCGCTGCACCAGCCGCGTTATCAGCTCCTGTCGGGGCCGGGCAACACAGAAGAACGGGTTTGATCGATCTGCCTTTAGGCCAATAACAACAACACGACATATCACACACACGCACGCACGCACGCACACACACGGACGCGCGCACGCGCGCGCAGAGAGAGAGGGAGGGGGAGGGGGAGGGGGAGGGGCAGGGGCAGGGGCAGGGGCAGGGGCAGGGGCAGGGGCAGGGGCAGGGGCAGGGGCAGGGGCAGGGGCAGGGGCAGGGGCAGGGGCAGGGGCAGGGGCAGGGGCAGGGGCAGGGGCAGAAGGAGAGGCAGAGAAGGAGAGAGAGAGAGAGAGACACACACACACACACACACACACACACACACACACACACAAACAGAGACAGAGATAGAGAGAGAGAGAGAGAGAGAGAGATAGAGATAGAGATAGATAGAGAGGGAGGGAGAAGCCAAACATTATCATTCACACCACTCGCCCATTGACCATAATTATGGTAAATGAAGAACACTTATTGCAGTATACATGGATATGTCATGACTATGTAAAAGTATTCCTTAAAATGTTCGTCAAACTGGCGGAATGTTTACGTAAGCTATTATTAGTAATACACAACTACAAATTCAACTCACTTCATCATTTCGAACACTGTCTGTGGTATTATTTATGACTTGTTTGTTCTCTGCTCGCCAAATGGTACAAATTCGTTTTACATGGTAAAATTATAAAATGCTAGTAATCAGATTATATCACTATTATGTCAGATTATAGCATCATTTGTCACGCTACAATATATCAATATTAAAATAACCAATCTTTCATGCATTTACCATTATTGCACAACCAGCCAATCAGATATTCAATTTCAACTGGTATCAAAATAACAAAACTGAACCCTAAGCAAAGACAAACACTTGAAATAAATAATGTATTCCCTCTCCACGTGACTCGCCTATAACAACATTGTCTGGCAAGTCGGTCAATGGTGCAACAGCTATTGGCAGGAAGGGGAATAGTTACATTAATACGTGCCCTCAATCGGTGATTTGAACACATATATTAGAAAACAATACAATTACATAACTTGCAAAGAAAAATCCATGACAAGGTATGTTAACAATGGATAACGAGGTTACATCTATAGGGTGTCTATTCGCTGGTACCCCCCATTCCCGTTGAGATCAAATATTTCCACTCGAAGAAGAACAACGTTGCCGAGGAAAGAACGTTATCAACTTGAGGTTTTATTTACCCTCAACGAAGGTGTAGTTAGAAAGTTTTGCTCAGCTTCACGGAAAGGTGTAATTGGAGGTATACGAGGACTCTCCTACCAGGTAATTGTTGGGGTAATGCATTTCCCCAACAAAATCAACGTCGCAGAATATATATATATATATATATATATATATATATATATATATATATATATATATATATACGTAACATTTCTTCTAATGCCACGCATATCATATCATATCATATCATATCATATCATATCATATCATATCATATCATATCATATCATATCATATCATATCATATCATATCATATCATATCATATCATATCATATCATATCATATCATATCATATCATATCATATCATATCATATCATGTATATATATATATATATACACACATATATATATATATATATATACATATACATATATATATATATATATATATATATATATATATATATATATATATATATATATATATATATATATATATGATATGCGTGGCATTAGAAGAAATGTTACATAAACTCATGTTAGATAGCTTCGGATGGATGTTTACTGTCTCTATTGGTCTTCTTCATTTTGTCGTCTGTCGTCTGTCTACGTCACACACACCTCGCGCGTGTATACCTACGTACATGGTAGCGTTCGGTGACTTGCATGTCCTCTTTTCCCTTGTCCGTGCCCAGGATACTGGGTCCCTGTTGGCCAAACAGATAGTTATTTATCGATATTGATATAAGTACATCTCCTCTGAGTTTCACTAGTGTTAGCAAATAGAGGTTTTCTGTTCTTCGTGTTTTGTGTGTGTCGGCGAATGCTCATTGATGTTCTGAATGGGGTGTACAGCATGTGTTCAATCTTTACATGCAACGGTTCGTACACTTGAAGTACAGACTTTGCTAGCTTCATGTACACCACATTTCGCGTATTTCTGCGCGATCCGTATTTGCATGACAGCATAGGTTCAGAAAGCCGACCAAATAAGATAGAAGTCAACCAAAACTTATTGATCTCTGTCCAAACACAGACCAACTGGGTTGTGATCCAGTGGAGGTGACCTTGTCCAGATTGTACAGTCCACGTGTCGATAGTTTAGTTTCTCATTTCTCGGCTCACGATTTACAATCATTCAACTCCTATGACTGAATTCAAATATTAATTGCAGCCCGTCATGTACTCATATAGCACAGTTATAGTGTTACTCGGAAGAAGGCAATGATATACTTGCATCGGCTTATTGGATTTAATTCTCTAAAATACTATGTGTCCGTCTTTTTCACATGTCTTATTAAAGATGCTCGGAAGTTTACAAAGACATTTGTATTAACGAATATCGTCACACCTTTCCAGTGCGATTACAGCAACGCACGAAGAACTTGGGCGTGGGAATGAGGTTGAAGGGCGGGGGCAGAGTCCCGCCCGTCCCGAAGTAGCTCGTCCAGAGCTTCGTCCTCGCGAACTTCCACTCTAGTTCCGCGTTCTCCTGAACCGGGAACAAACAGACGCATGCGTACACATGCATGTAGAGAGACACATGCAACCACGCACGCGCGCGTAAAAGAGATACATATGCATGCACGCACGCACGCAAACATGCAGAGACAACACACGCACGCACGGACCCGCCACACACACATACATACATACGCACACAGGTACACACGAACGCATAAATATATACCCACATAAACACACGTATAAACATACACATAAACACACATGCTCATAAATAAACACATATGTACACAATACACAACGCACAAAACACAGCACAAAAATACATAAAACACAGGACACAGCAAACAGCACACAACACACAATACACAACACACAACACAAAAACACAGCACACAGCACATAGCAAACAGCAGACAGTACACAACACAGCATACAACACACACCACACAACACATAAAACGCAGCACACAACACACAGCAAACAGCACACAGCACACAGCACACAGCACACAGCACACAGCACACAGCACACAGCACACAGCACACAGCACACAGCACACAGCACACAGCACACAGCACACAGCACACAGCACACAGCACACAGCACACAGCACACAGCACACAGCACACAGCAAACAGCACACAGCACACAGCACACAACACATAAATCGCAACACACAACACACAGCACACAGCACACAGCACACAACACACAACACACAACACACAACACACAACACACAACACACAACACACAACACACAACACACAACACACAACACACAACACACAACACACAACACACAACACACAACACACAACACACAACACACAACACACAACACACAACACACAACACACAACACACAACACACAACACACAACACACAACACACAACACACAACACACAACACACAGCAAACATTACACGACAAACAGCACACAACACACAACACACAACACACAGCACACAGCACGCAGCACACAGCACACAACACACAGCACACAGCACACGACACACGACACACAGCACACAGCACACAGCACACAACACACAGCACACAGCACACAGCACACAGCACACAGCACACAGCACACAGCACACAGCACACAGCACACAGCACACAGCACACAGCACACAGCACACAGCACACAGCACACAGCACACAGCAGATCTGGTGAGGGTGACGATGGTACTCAAATGACACTTACGCACCTCAACCTTAGTAAAAGAGTTGGACATCATGGCAATGAGCATGTTGATGAGGGTGATGATGCCGATGACGTGGAACACCACAAAGGCGAGATGACCAATCGTCGACGTAAAATAGTGACCGTTGTCCACCATCCTCGTCGTGTTCCCTTCCTGCACGACAGAAATGTCTTAATAATACAATCCTCCCTTTACCAAGAACATTAATTCACAGTAGACAACGGCTGGTTTTTATTGTCAAATGTCAAATCAATGTAAAACTAATATTCGTTTACAATATCCAAACGCCATGTAGTGTAACTCGAACATATCCACGTTTGTTCAATGTAACAGTGTATTAGAGATAATAATAATAATATAAATATATTCAATCGACTGGTTGAACGAATACTTAAGGGCATTACTTCTCTGTTGTGTGCAGTGTACTGATCATTTAGGAATACTTGATATAATTTCGACTTTTAATAATAATAATATAAATATATTCAATCGACTGGTTGAACGAATACTTAAGGGCATTACTTCTCTGTTGTGTGCAGTGTACTGATCATTTAGGAATACTTGATATAATTTCGACTTTTAATAATAATAATATAAATATATTCAATCGACTGGTTGAACGAATACTTAAGGGCATTACTTCTCTGTTGTGTGCAGTGTACTGATCATTTAGGAATACTTGATATAATTTCGACTTTTAACTACACAACACTTTCTCATGCCCGGAAGGTCGTTCTGTCGTACACTGATGGTGACACAAAACTGAACATGATGGTTCCATTCTCTTCGGATGTTTGTTTTAGGCGCTTAGCTTTTGCTTAACGTGCAATGTTCTGCGTAATGAAAATAATAAATCAGTTCCTTGCCATGATAGCCTTATAGGGCAACACTATCTCCGTGTACTCAGGCGGTGAATGGCCGAATATCGACCAAAACACTGTGTAGAGTGATTTTCGTAGTCTGCAAGAAACCGAAAGCACACGTGTTTGTAATCGTGAACAACCACTCAAATGTCATTATTATTATTGGATTAACTCGCGACTTTACATTAAATAGAATGTGGACATGAATATTGTCTTTTTATTATCCAAAATACCAAAATAAAAAGCAATAACATGTTGTATTTTAGTGATAAACACCACAAATTGGCTATATTTTCGATATGATATTCACGATTCCTTTGCAGTTTTGCACTTGTGTAATTGTATCGTGAAAAGAAGTGTGTGGAACTATACAGTGAAATACAGCAGCAGAAATATGTTGTCAACAAATCGAAAGTGAAACTAACGAATCAAACGCTTTATTTTGTTTGATGACAACGCCGTTCTCAACCCTCGTCAAACCCTTGTATTGATGGTACAATGTGTAGAAACCTGTCGCGAATGCCAACACGATGATTATGAAGATGACCATGAACTTGACGATGTCTTTGATCATGTAGCCAAGAGACAGCTGTGCAATGAGGTAAGATCATTATTAGTACTTCTACAAATGATCTTTAGTTGTTGTTTATTACATTGAACGTATTACCAATTACAGTTAACACTGTCGTATTAACGTACAATTATAGTAATGTGTGCCATGTTACGCAGATTTTATCTCAGAAAGACTGTCGTTGAACATGGGAAAATCCGAAATCGTGGAACATTAAATGGTATTGTCTGCGTAATATTATTTATGTTTTCTGTTGTGTATTGTGCGCAAACTAACTTGCAAAGAAATGTGGCCGTAGCTCGTTTGATGTTGAATAAATGGCAATGGCTTCATATAGATAAGGTTGGTAATGGGCATAATTTATTGTCAGTTGGTATGAAACAGACATATCATGGAATTGCATGTATACAACAACTAATTGTATACGCAAAGTTGATGCTATACACACATAAACATTCAGTCACATATATACAATGCATCAAACTGTTAATACATAACATAAAAGGTAAGGGGCTACGTGTCACAGACACTGGTTACAATGAGACATGTGACCCCTGCGCAAGGGCACTTGTTTTTCCATTTAAACTTACTGCGGGTCGACCCTTTAAAATTGCGAAATTTATATAGATTTACATTGCCCAGTTTGGTGCGCAGTTGACATTCAACACGTATATTACAATCTGAAGGTTATTAATTAAGAACTGTAAACACCAGGAAGGTCCCCGTGACGCTTGACTGCACGGACAACATCGTAAAGGTTGACCGCGTAAACTGAGATTCTCGTAACATCTACAGGTCTGTGACCTTACATCGCCCATGACGAGTGAGTCACACATCAGTGGTCACACTCACCAGCAACGGTCCAAAGCTGTGCGAGATGAGGAAGAAGTACATGAGTTTGCCGAATGCGAACAGGAAGGCGACGGAGAAGAGAGCCTCGCTGATGAGGGACAGGTCGTACTGGCTCCACTCGGCCCGGGGCAGATCGACGTCGTCGTTCCGTTGGATGTCGACGTACGACATCACCCACAGCACGAAGGTGGCCGTGAAGAGGATGAGCATCACCAGCGTGTACCTGACGCACGGCAACTGACGACTTAACTTGGTTCATAGTCGGCGATGGTTTAGTGAACACT
>OZ024859.1:14365498-14385498 GCA_964017155.1 Oasisia sp. SBJ-2009
GGTATATGAGTGCCCAGAGAGAATGCAATTGGAGGTATATGAGTGCCCAGAGAGAATGCAATTGGATGTATATGAGTGCCCAGAGAGAATGCAATTGGAGGTATATGAGTGCCCAGAGAGAATGCAGTTGGAGGTATATGAGTGCCCAGAGAGAATGCAATTGGAGGTATATGAGTTCCCAGAGATTGTGCAATTGGAGGTATATGAGTGCCCAGAGAGAATGCAATTGGATGTATATGAGTGCCCAGAGAGAATGCAATTGGAGGTATATGAGTGCCCAGAGATTGTGCAATTGGAGGTATATGAGTGCCCAGAGAGAATGCAATTGGAGGTATATGAGTGCCCAGAGAGAATGCAATTGGAGGTATATGAGTGCCCAGAGATAGTGCAATTGGAGGTATATGAGTGCCCAGAGAGAATGCAATTGGAGGTATATGAGTGCCCAGAGAGAATGCAATTGGAGGTATATGAGTGCCCAGAGATTGTGCAATTGGAGGTATATGACTGCCCAGAGAGAATGCAATTGGATGTATATGAGTGCCCAGAGAGAATGCAATTGGAGGTATATGAGTGCCCAGAGATAGTGCAATTGGAGGTATATGAGTGCCCAGAGAGAATGCAATTGGAGGTATATGAGTGCCCAGAGAGAATGCAATTGGAGGTATATGAGTGCCCAGAGAGGGTGCAATTGGAGGTATATGAGTGCCCAGAGATAGTGCAATTGGAGGTATATGAGTGCCCAGAGAGAATGCAATTGGAGGTATATGAGTGCCCAGAGATTGTGCAATTGGAGGTATATGAGTGCCCAGAGATTGTGCAATTGGAGGTATATGAGTGCCCAGAGAGAATGCAATTGGAGGTATATGAGTGCCCAGAGAGAATGCAATTGGAGGTATATGAGTGCCCAGAGAGGATGCAATTGGAGGTATATGAGTGCCCAGAGAGGGTGCAATTGGAGGTATATGAGTGCCCAGAGAGAATGCAATTGGAGGTATATGAGTGCCCAGAGAGAATGCAATTGGAGTTATATGAGTGCCTAGAGATAGTGCAATTGGAGGTATATGAGTGCCCAGAGAGAATGCAATTGGAGGTATATGAGTGCCCAGAGATTGTGCCATTGGAGGTATATGAGTGCCCAGAGATTGTGCAATTGGAGGTATATGAGTGCCCAGAGATTGTGCAATTGGAGGTATATGAGTGCCCAGAGATTGTGCAATTGGAGGTATATGAGTGCCCAGAGAGAATGCAATTGGAGGTATATGAGTGCCCAGAGAGAATGCAATTGGAGGTATATGAGTGCCCAGAGATAGTGCAATTGGAGGTATATGAGTGCCCAGAGAGAATGCAATTGGAGGTATATGAGTGCCCAGAGAGAATGCAATTGGAGGTATATGAGTGCCCAGAGAGGGTGCAATTGGAGGTATATGAGTGCCCAGAGATAGTGCAATTGGAGGTATATGAGTGCCCAGAGAGAATGCAATTGGAGGTATATGAGTGCCCAGAGAGAATGCAATTGGAGGTATATGAGTGCCCAGAGAGAATGCAATTGGAGGTATATGAGTGCCCAGAGAGGGTGCAATTGGAGGTATATGAGTGCCCAGAGAGGGTGCAATTGGAGGTATATGAGTGCCCAGAGATAGTGCAATTGGAGGTATATGAGTGCCCAGAGAGAATGCAATTGGAGGTATATGAGTGCCCAGAGAGAATGCAATTGGAGGTATATGAGTGCCCAGAGAGAATGCAATTGGAGGTATATGAGTGCCCAGAGAGGGTGCAATTGGAGGTATATGAGTGCCCAGAGAGGGTGCAATTGGAGGTATATGAGTGCCCAGAGATAGTGCAATTGGAGGTATATGAGTGCCCAGAGAGAATGCAATTGGAGGTATATGAGTGCCCAGAGAGAATGCAATTGGAGGTATATGAGTGCCCAGAGAGAATGCAATTGGAGGTATATGAGTGCCCAGAGAGGGTGCAATTGGAGGTATATGAGTGCCCAGAGAGGGTGCAATTGGAGGTATATGAGTGCCCAGAGATAGTGCAATTGGAGGTATATGAGTGCCCAGAGAGAATGCAATTGGAGGTATATGTGTGCCCAGAGAGGGTGCAATTGGAGGTATATGAGTGCCCAGAGAGGGTGCAATTGGAGGTATATGAGTGCCCAGAGAGGGTGCAATTGGAGGTATATGAGTGCCCAGAGATTGTGCAATTGGAGGTATATGAGTGCCCAATGATTGTGCAATTGGAGGTATATGAGTGCCCAGAGATTGTGCAATTGGAGGTATATGAGTGCCCAGAGAGAATGCAATTGGAGGTATATGAGTGCCCAGAGAGAATGCAATTGGATGTATATGAGTGCCCAGAGAGAATGCAATTGGAGGTATATGAGTGCCGAGAGAGAATGCAATTGGAGGTATATGAGTGCCCATAGAGAATGCAATTGGAGGTATATGAGTTTCCAGAGATTGTGCAATAGGAGGTATATGAGTGCCCAGAGAGAATGCAATTGGATGTATATGAGTGCCCAGAGAGAATGCAATTGGAGGTATATGAGTGCCCAGAGATTGTGCAATTGGAGGTATATGAGTGCCCAGAGAGAATGCAATTGGAGGTATATGAGTGCCCAGAGAGAATGCAATTGGAGGTATATGAGTGCCCAGAGATAGTGCAATTGGAGGTATATGAGTGCCCAGAGAGAATGCAATTGGAGGTATATGAGTGCCCAGAGATTGTGCAATTGGAGGTATATGAGTGCCCAGAGAGAATGCAATTGGATGTATATGAGTGCCCAGAGAGAATGCAATTGGAGGTATATGAGTGCCCAGAGATTGTTCAATTGGAGGTATATGAGTGCCCAGAGAGAATGCAATTGGAGGTATATGAATGCCCAGAGAGAATGCAATTGGAGGTATATGAGTGCCCAGAGAGAATGCAATTGGAGGTATATGAGTGCCCAGAGATAGTGCAATTGGAGGTATATGAGTGCCCAGAGATTGTGCAATTGGAGGTATATGAGTGCCCAGAGATTGCGCAATTGGAGGTATATGAGTGCCCAGAGAGAGAGTGCAATTGGAGGTATATGAGTGCCCAGAGAGGGTGCAATTGGAGGTATATGAGTGCCCAGAGAGAATGCAATTGGAGGTATATGAGTGCCCAGAGAGAATGCAATTGGAGGTATATGAGTGCCCAGAGATTGTGCAATTGGAGGTATATGAGTGCCCAGAGATTGTGCAATTGGAGGTATATGAGTGCCCAGAGAGAATGCAATTGGAGGTATATGAGTGCCCAGAGATTATGCAATTGGAGGTATATGAGTGCCCAGAGATTGTGCAATTGGAGGTATATGAGTACCCAGAGAGAATGCAATTGGAGGTATATGAGTGCCCAGAGATTGTGCAATTGGAGGTATATGAGTGCCCAAAGAGGGTGCAATTGGAGGTATATGAGTGCCCAGAGATTGTGCAATTGGAGGTATATGAATGCCCAGAGAGAATGCAATTGGAGGTATATGAGTGCCCAGAGAGGGTGCAATTGGAGGTATATGAGTGCCCAGAGAGGGTGCAATTGGAGGTATATGAGTGCCCAGAGAGGGTGCAATTGGAGGTATATGAGTGCCCAGAGATTGTGCAATTGGAGGTATATGAGTGCCCAATGATTGTGCAATTGGAGGTATATGAGTGCCCAGAGAGGGTGCAATTGGAGGTATATGAGTGCCCAGAGAGGGTGCAATTGGAGGTATATGAGTGCCCAGAGATTGTGCAATTGGAGGTATATGAGTGCCCAGAGAGGGTGCAATTGGAGGTATATGAGTGCCCAGAGATTGTGCAATTGGAGGTATATGAATGCCCAGAGAGAATGCAATTGGAGGTATATGAGTGCCCAGAGAGGGTGCAATTGGAGGTATATGAGTGCCCAGAGAGGGTGCAATTGGAGGTATATGAGTGCCCAGAGAGGGTGCAATTGGAGGTATATGAGTGCCCAGAGATTGTGCAATTGGAGGTATATGAGTGCCCAATGATTGTGCAATTGGAGGTATATGAGTGCCCAGAGAGGGTGCAATTGGAGGTATATGAGTGCCCAGAGAGGGTGCAATTGGAGGTATATGAGTGCCCAGAGAGAATGCAATTGGAGGTATATGAGTGCCCAAAGATTGTGCAATTGGAGGTATATGAGTGCCCAGAGAGGGTGCAATTGGAGGTATATGAGTGCCCAGAGAGGGTGCAATTGGAGGTATATGAGTGCCCAGAGATTGTGCAATTGGAGGTATATGAGTGCCCAAAGATTGTGCAATTGGAGGTATATGAGTGCCGAAAGAGGGTGCAATTGGAGGTATATGAGTGCCCAGAGAGGGTGCAATTGGAGGTATATGAGCGCCCAAAGAGGATGCAACTTTTTTCTTGTGAGCTACCGCTCCCCTCCCTTAAATATTCGCCACGTGTCCTACCCGTTTGTGGTCGCCATCCATCGCCAGCAGCATCCGCGGGAACTTGTCGCCCTCCTGGCCGACGGTGTAGCCTTCCTTCTGCGACAGCACGAGTGTCACCTCCTCCGTCGTGCGACAGCTGTCGACGAGTCTGGTCGAGAAGTCCTCACAGCGCTCAGCGAGCTCCGTGTACTCGAACTGAAAGGGCACGTCCGTGTACAGGGCTCCATGTACTCGAACTGAGCCCGCCTGCCCGCCCGCCCGCCCGCCCGACCGGGCGTGCGTGCGTGCGTGCGAGCGTGGGTGCGTGCGTGCGTGCGTGCGTGCGTCCGTCCGTCCGTCCGTCCGTCCGTCCGTCCGTCCGTCCGTCCGTCCGTCCGTCCGTCCGTCCGTCCGTCCGTCCGTCCGTCCGTCCGTCCGTCCGTCCGTCCGTCAGTCCGTCCGTTCGTTCGTTCGTTTGTTCGTTCGTTCTGCTGCGTGTCCTCACCAATAATATGACGTTTAAAGAAGAGAAAGTCTAAGACATGACACTACATGTGTGACTGTCTAAGACATGACACTACATGTGTGACTGTCTAAGACATGACACTACATGTGTGACAGTCTAAGACATGACACTACATGTGTGACTGTCTAAGACATGACACTACATGTGTGACTGTCTAAGACATGACACTACATGTGTGACAGTCTAAGACATGACACTACATGTGTGACTGTCTAAGACATGACACTACATGTGTGACAGTCTAAGACATGACACTACATGTGTGACAGTCTAAGACATGACGCTACATGTGTGACTGTCTAAGACATGACACTACATGTGTGACTGTCTAAGACATGACACTACATGTGTGACTGTCTAAGACATGACACTACATGTGTGACAGTCTAAGACATGACACTACATGTGTGACTGTCTAAGACATGACACTACATGTGTGACAGTCTAAGACATGACACTACATGTGTGACAGTCTAAGACATGACACTACATGTGTGACTGTCTAAGACATGACACTACATGTGTGACAGTCTAAGACATGACACTACATGTGTGACAGTCTAAGACATGACACTACATGTGTGACTGTCTAAGACATGACACTACATGTGTGACTGTCTAAGACATGACACTACATGTGTGACTGTCTAAGACATGACACTACATGTGTGACAGTCTAAGACATGACACTACATGTGTGACTGTCTAAGACATGACACTACATGTGTGACTGTCTAAGACATGACACTACATGTGTGACTGTCTAAGACATGACACTACATGTGTGACTGTCTAAGACATGACACTACATGTGTGACTGTCTAAGACATGACACTACATGTGTGACTGTCTAAGACATGACACTACATGTGTGACTGTCTAAGACATGACACTACATGTGTGACTGTCTAAGACATGACACTACATGTGTGACAGTCTAAGACATGACACTACATGTGTGACAGTCTAAGACATGACACTACATGTGTGACAGTCTAAGACATGACACTACATGTGTGACTGTCTAAGACATGACACTACATGTGTGACAGTCTAAGACATGACACTACATGTGTGACTGTCTAAGACATGACACTACATGTGTGACAGTCTAAGACATGACACTACATGTGTGACTGTCTAAGACATGACACTACATGTGTGACTGTCTAAGACATGACACTACATGTGTGACTGTCTAAGACATGACACTACATGTGTGACTGTCTAAGACATGACACTACATGTGTGACTGTCTAAGACATGACACTACATGTGTGACTGTCTAAGACATGACACTACATGTGTGACTGTCTAAGACATGACACTACATGTGTGACTGTCTAAGACATGACACTACATGTGTGACTGTCTAAGACATGACACTACATGTGTGACAGTCTAAGACATGACACTACATGTGTGACAGTCTAAGACATGACACTACATGTGTGACAGTCTAAGACATGACACTACATGTGTGACAGTCTAAGACATGACACTACATGTGTGACAGTCTAAGACATGACACTACATGTGTGACAGTCTAAGACATGACACTACATGTGTGACTGTCTAAGACATGACACTACATGTGTGACTGTCTAAGACATGACACTACATGTGTGACTGTCTAAGACATGACACTACATGTGTGACAGTCTAAGACATGACACTACATGTGTGACTGTCTAAGACATGACACTACATGTGTGACTGTCTAAGACATGACACTACATGTGTGACAGTCTAAGGGATGACACTACATGTGTGACTGTCTAAGACATGACACTACATGTGTGACAGTCTAAGAGATGACACTACATGTGTGACAGTCTAAGACATGACGCTACATGTGTGACTGTCTAAGACATGACACTACATGTGTGACTGTCTAAGACATGACACTACATGTGTGACTGTCTAAGACATGACACTACATGTGTGACAGTCTAAGACATGACACTACATGTGTGACTGTCTAAGACATGACACTACATGTGTGACAGTCTAAGACATGACACTACATGTGTGACAGTCTAAGACATGACACTACATGTGTGACAGTCTAAGACATGACACTACATGTGTGACAGTCTAAGACATGACACTACATGTGTGACAGTCTAAGACATGACACTACATGTGTGACAGTCTAAGACATGACACTACATGTGTGACAGTCTAAGACATGACACTACATGTGTGACTGTCTAAGACATGACACTACATGTGTGACAGTCTAAGACATGACACTACATGTGTGACTGTCTAAGACATGACACTACATGTGTGACAGTCTAAGACATGACACTACATGTGTGACTGTCTAAGACATGACACTACATGTGTGACTGTCTAAGACATGACACTACATGTGTGACTGTCTAAGACATGACACTACATGTGTGACTGTCTAAGACATGACACTACATGTGTGACTGTCTAAGACATGACACTACATGTGTGACTGTCTAAGACATGACACTACATGTGTGACTGTCTAAGACATGACACTACATGTGTGACTGTCTAAGACATGACACTACATGTGTGACTGTCTAAGACATGACACTACATGTGTGACTGTCTAAGACATGACACTACATGTGTGACAGTCTAAGACATGACACTACATGTGTGACAGTCTAAGACATGACACTACATGTGTGACAGTCTAAGACATGACACTACATGTGTGACAGTCTAAGACATGACACTATATGTGTGACTGTCTAAGACATGACACTACATGTGTGACAGTCTAAGACATGACACTACATGTGTGACAGTCTAAGACATGACACTACATGTGTGACTGTCTAAGACATGACACTACATGTGTGACAGTCTAAGACATGACACTACATGTGTGACAGTCTAAGACATGACACTACATGTGTGACAGTCTAAGACATGACACTACATGTGTGACTGTCTAAGACATGACACTACATGTGTGACAGTCTAAGACATGACACTACATGTGTGACTGTCTAAGACATGACACTACATGTGTGACAGTCTAAGACATGACACTACATGTGTGACTGTCTAAGACATGACACTACATGTGTGACTGTCTAAGACATGACACTACATGTGTGACTGTCTAAGACATGACACTACATGTGTGACTGTCTAAGACATGACACTACATGTGTGACAGTCTAAGACATGACACTACATGTGTGACTGTCTAAGACATGACACTACATGTGTGACAGTCTAAGACATGCTCACCACGAAGTGTCTCTCAATGCCACCATTCTCCGTCAGCTCCTGACTCAGCTCGAAGGCCGTCAGGATGGGGTCGGGGGACGATTGCACGATGTAGGAGGGGCTCGACAGGGCGCGGTAGACGTTTAGTCGCGCCAGGGAGGAACTCATGTCTTCGCCTTGTCGCCGTCGTTGGCACATCTCCTCGCAGAAACCTGCACCGGAAGTGTGTCCACGATCAATGCTCTATTATCGCTCACAACTTTGTTGTGACCCGCGCACACAGACGACTAGTGCACTGGGCCACAGGACAGTGTTTAAAGTAAAAGGTGTGTTCTTAAAGATCCAATATTCAAAAGACTGTATTGTCCATTTTAAACATCGCATTAAAAATTGAAATTGTTCTTCAGTTACACAGTAAAATGACAGTAATAAGATTGGTGAGCCACACTATATAAGGTTAATAAGACACATTAAAATTGTAATAATGCTAATCAACACTAAAATTGGTATAAAAAAAATTAAGTATACAAATAAGTACTGTAAATAATAAATAAATAAGCAAGTAAAATTCCTTAAATGGTTCTTTGATAAAACACAATATGATTATATTAATACTATTTACTAAAATTTGTAAATAAATAAGATTAGCTAAATTAGTCAAATAAGTGTATGAAATAAAATAAGTATACAGCACAGCACAGCACAGCACAGCACAGCACAGCACAGCACAGCACAGCACAGCACAGCACAGCACAGCACAGCACAGCACAGCACAGCACAGCACAGCACAGCACAGCACAGCACAGCACAGCACAGCACAGCACAGCACAGCACAGCACAGCACAGCACAGCACAGCACAGCACAGCACAGCACAGCACAGCACAGCACAGCACAGCACAGCACAGCACAGCACAGCACAGCACAGCACAGCACAGCACAGCACAGCACAGCACAGCACAGCACAGCACAGCACAGCACAGCACAGCACAGCACAGCACAGCACAGCACAGCACAGCACAGCACAGCACAGCACAGCACAGCACAGCACAGCACAGCACAGCACAGCACAGCACAGCACAGCACAGCACAGCACAGCACAGCACAGCACAGCACAGCACAGCACAGCACAGCACAGCACAGCACAGCACAGCACAGCACAGCACAGCACAGCACAGCACAACGCATTATCAAGTCCTCACGATTGGATTTGCTTCGGAACGTTAACGTGTTATCCTTCTTCTGGTATCTTTATTGAGTTACACAAACATGGTAACAAAATTGTAAGTCCGTGAAATATGCGCAGTTTGTCAGATTGAACTTTATGCAGGCTCAAATCATAAATAAAATAGCCAGCTTTATTAGCAATATTGCCGAGGCTAGTCTCGCTTGACCGACTCTCACTCGCTGTTTTATAATGTAGATATATGTATGACATAATACATACTGCAACGTGTTTGTTTACATGTATGTGCATCAACATTCACACACTTTTTATATTCACAAACAATACACAAGTGGACAACACAGCGTGTACAGCGGCACAACACCGCGTGTACACCGGTACTACACCGCGTTTACAGCGGCACTACACCGCCCAGCCCTGCCGTGAAGACTCACACGTGGGCGGGTGCGGTTTCTCGATGTAGTAGCCTCGCCGCAGGAGCAGCCTGATGACGCCGTAGTGCTCGTTCTGCGCGGCGAGTATCAGCGGCGTGATGTCGGGCGTAAAGTCGGAGGTGGACGAGCAGTACCACGGCTCTCCCGTTCTGTAGACGACACGCGCAGCTCGTACACAACGACACACGCAGCTCGTACACAACGACACACGCAGCTCGTACACAACGACACACGCAGCTCGTACACAACGACACACGCAGCTCGTACACAACGACACACGCAGCTCGTACACAACGACACACGCAGCTCATACACAACGATACACGCAGCTCGTACACAACGACACAGCTCGCATTACACGGTCTACTACACAGTGGATAGACAGGGGCAGGGGCAGGGGCAGGGGCAGGGGCAGGGGCAGGGGCAGGGGCAGGGGCAGGGGCAGGGGCAGGGGCAGGGGCAGGGGCAGGGGCAGGGGCAGGGGCAGGGGCAGGGGCAGGGGCAGGGGCAGGGGCAGGGGCAGGGGCAGGGGCAGGGGCAGGGGCAGGGGCAGGGGCAGGGGCAGGGGCAGGGGCAGGGGCAGGGGCAGGGGCAGGGGCAGGGGCAGGGGCAGGGGCAGGGGCAGGGGCAGGGGCAGGGGCAGGGGCAGGGGCAGGGGCAGGGGCAGGGGCAGGGGCAGGGGCAGGGGCAGGGGCAGGGGCAGGGGCAGGGGCAGGGGCAGGGGCAGGGGCAGGGGCAGGGGCAGGGGCAGGGGCAGGGGCAGGGGCAGGGGCAGGGGCAGGGGCAGGGGCAGGGGCAGGGGCAGGGGCAGGGGCAGGGGCAGGGGCAGGGGCAGGGGCAGGGGCAGGGGCAGGGGCAGGGGCAGGGGCAGGGGCAGGGGCAGGGGCAGGGGCAGGGGCAGGGGCAGGGGCAGGGGCAGGGGCAGGGGCAGGGGCAGGGGCAGGGGCAGGGGCAGGGGCAGGGGCAGGGGCAGGGGCAGGGGCAGGGGCAGGGGCAGGGGCAGGGGCAGGGGCAGGGGCAGGGGCAGGGGCAGGGGCAGGGGCAGGGGCAGGGGCAGGGGCAGGGGCAGGGGCAGGGGCAGGGGCAGGGGCAGGGGCAGGGGCAGGGGCAGGGGCAGGGGCAGGGGCAGGGGCAGGGGCAGGGGCAGGGGCAGGGGCAGGGGCAGGGGCAGGGGCAGGGGCAGGGGCAGGGGCAGGGGCAGGGGCAGGGGCAGGGGCAGGGGCAGGGGCAGGGGCAGGGGCAGGGGCAGGGGCAGGGGCAGGGGCAGGGGCAGGGGCAGGGGCAGGGGCAGGGGCAGGGGCAGGGGCAGGGGCAGGGGCAGGGGCAGGGGCAGGGGCAGGGGCAGGGGCAGGGGCAGGGGCAGGGGCAGGGGCAGGGGCAGGGGCAGGGGCAGGGGCAGGGGCAGGGGCAGGGGCAGGGGCAGGGGCAGGGGCAGGGGCAGGGGCAGGGGCAGGGGCAGGGGCAGGGGCAGGGGCAGGGGCAGGGGCAGGGGCAGGGGCAGGGGCAGGGGCAGGGGCAGGGGCAGGGGCAGGGGCAGGGGCAGGGGCAGGGGCAGGGGCAGGGGCAGGGGCAGGGGCAGGGGCAGGGGCAGGGGCAGGGGCAGGGGCAGGGGCAGGGGCAGGGGCAGGGGCAGGGGCAGGGGCAGGGGCAGGGGCAGGGGCAGGGGCAGGGGCAGGGGCAGGGGCAGGGGCAGGGGCAGGGGCAGGGGCAGGGGCAGGGGCAGGGGCAGGGGCAGGGGCAGGGGCAGGGGCAGGGGCAGGGGCAGGGGCAGGGGCAGGGGCAGGGGCAGGGGCAGGGGCAGGGGCAGGGGCAGGGGCAGGGGCAGGGGCAGGGGCAGGGGCAGGGGCAGGGGCAGGGGCAGGGGCAGGGGCAGGGGCAGGGGCAGGGGCAGGGGCAGGGGCAGGGGCAGGGGCAGGGGCAGGGGCAGGGGCAGGGGCAGGGGCAGGGGCAGGGGCAGGGGCAGGGGCAGGGGCAGAGGCAGAGGCAGAGAGAGAGACAGAGAGATGGTCGGGTGAGACCTACATGGCCTACACAGCACACAGCGACGACGAACCTCTCGTGCTCGTTGAGCATCATCTCGACGATGTGTCTGTTTCCCGTCTTGACGGCGTGCAGAATGGCGTCGGAGAGTCTCACGCCTGGCCGCTGTAGGAAGAAGGCTACCATGGCCGCGTCCTCAAGTCGCACGGCCACGACGAGAGGCGTGTAGCCGTGGTAGTTCTGGCAGTTGGTGCGCACTTGCGGTACGTTCTGCTTAGAGAATGGCAAACGTTATGACACCATTGCATGGTTTCGAAACGACGTATCGGAGTCATGCAAAACACCACTAGTTAGTCGTACAGTAAACGGTTCTACATTCAATATTCAATCATTGACAGTCAGGTTTGTTTGGAAATTTGTGTGCAGGTAACATTGGTGTGCGTAAAGCATAACAGATATGACGTGCACTGCTTATAAAGAAAATACATGCTAAGACTATTGTTCTGACTGCTACAGGCTTGGCACAGCGACTGTCGACTCAACTGCATTTATTAACAGTCCATGGGGAGATCTTTTAAAAACTAATCAAACATAATTATTATACTGATGGGTATGGCCGAAGTGACATATGCGCTAAGTATTGTCAACTAGGGATGTTTAGTGTGTCAAGCATGTGTAACCAGGCCTTCTGATAACACTGTAGGTATTATTGTAAAACATATTCACGCCGCCAGCGTTTGCATTATCACTAGATAATCAGTCCCATTCGTTCAACGCTTTGTTTTTACTAAATCTGTACTTTTCTTTTACAAACACTACATTCTTCTATCACTTATAAGCCAGATGAATTATCTTAGCAATATATTAATACTCGTATAATTCATCTAGTTCATATATTTCCTATGTGAGATACAAAACACACATCATTGGATGTTTTCATGCCATTCCAACCTACCAGTAATGTCTTCTTCACCGCCTCTCATCCTACCTGCACCAGTTCCATGATGCCGTCAGGATTTCCCATTCTTCAGTATCCCGTAATATTCCAGTTTCCCTACCTGCAGCATTTCCGTGACGCCGTCAGGATTTCCCATTCTTCAGTATCCCGTGATATTCTAGTTTTCCTACCTGCAGCATTTCCGTGACGCCGTCAGGATTTTCCATTCTTCAGTATCCCGTGATGTTCCAGTTTTCCTACCTGCACCAGTTCCGTGATGCCGTCAGGATTTCCCATTCTTCAGTATCCCGTAATATTCCAGTTTCCATACCTGCAGCAGTTCCGTGACTCCTTCAAGATCTCCCATTCTTCAGTCTCCCATAATATTCCAGTTTCCCTACCTGCAGCAGTTCCGTGATGCCGTCAAGATCTCCCATTCTTCAGTCTCCCATAATATTCCTGTTTCCCTACCTGTAGCAGTTCCGTGATGCCATCAAGATCTCCCGTTCTTCAGTATCCCCTAATGTTCAAGTTTCCCTACCTGTAGAAGTTCCGTGACTCCTTCAAGATTTCGCATCCTTCATTATTAAGTAATGCTCCAGTTTTCCTACCTGCTGCAGTTCCGTGACTCCTTCAGGATTTCGCATCCTTCATTATTAAGTAATGTGCCCGTTTCCCTCCCTGCAGCAGTTCCGTGATGCCGTCAAGATCTCCCATTCTTCAGTTTCCAGTAACATCCCAGTTTCCCTACCTGCAGCAATTCCGTGATGCCGTCAAAATCTCTCATTCTTCAGTATCCAGTAACATCCCAGTTTCCCTACCTGCAGCAGTTCCGTGATGCCATCAAGATCTCGCATCCTTCATTATTAAGTAATGTTCCAGTTTCCCTTCCTGCAGCAGTTCCGTGATGCCATCAAGATCTCGCATCCTTCATTATTAAGTAATGTTCCCGTTTCCCTACCTGCAGCATTTCCGTGACGCCGTCAGGATTTCGCATCCTTCATTATTAAGTAATGTTCCAGTTTCCCTACCTGCAGCAGTTCCGTGACTCCTTCAAGATTTCGCATCCTTCATTATTAAGTAATGTTCCAGTTTCCCTACCTGCAGCAGTTCCGTGATGCCATCAAGATCTCCCATTCTTCAGTCTCCCATAATGTTCCAGTTTCCCTACCTGCACTAGTTCCGTGATGCCATCAAGATCTCCCATTCTTCAGTCTCCCATAATGTTCCAGTTTCCCTACCTGTAGCAGTTCCGTGACGCCGTCAGGATTACCCATTCTTCAGCATCCCGTAATATTCCAGTTTCCCTACCTGCAGCAATTCCGTGATGCCGTCAAGATCTCCCATTCTTCATTATTAAGTAATGTTCCAGTTTCCCTACCTGCAGCAGTTCCGTGACTCCTTCAGGATTTCGCATCCTTCATTATTAAGTAATGTTCCCGTTTCCCTACCTGCAGCAGTTCCGTGATGCCGTCCAGATCTCCCGCCTCAACTAGGTCAAACAAGATTTCTTCCTCCCTCCGTAGCCTCGGCAGCCTGGCCGCTGCACTTTGTCGTCGTCGAGTAGGGTCAACAACCCCAATCGACATGCGTTCGTCAAGCGCACGTTTCCACACTCCAAATGGCTCCTGTCTCGGGCTGCCCCGCGAGACTGTGGTAACGTGATAATACAATAACAATAAAGCTTTATTTGCCATTTTTCAACATGCAAGTACATTTCATGTTAAATAGGAATGTGGTCTGGCGTTTGAGTCACGTAGTGCCTGTATATAATTACATGAAATATGACCAATAATATGTATATATATATATAATTTAATTTTATATTAATTTATATAATTTACATACATAATTTTAGTACTATACAGTCTTAAAAGCGGTGTTTACTTTATTTTGAATTAAATTATAGAATTTACATATACATGTTTACTAATACATCTTAAAACCAAAATGTAATTTGATTTATATTAATTTATATAATTTACATTTATATTTATTAATATACATTTAGTATATTTCTTGTACAGCGCATCGATCCGCCATGCGGGGATTAGCGCTATATAAAAACTGTATTATTATTATTATTATAACGCCAGTAAATTATGTTAGATAAATAAATATATCTAAAATGTCCTTTAAAAATATAAATAAATTATATTTAAAATTATTGCTAAGCTAATTAAACTAATATATACAATATAATATTATAATATGTCTAAAATGACTTGGTAAGAAACCTCGATGAAACAACGTCACACAACTGACATTCACGTACCTTTCTTCGGTCTGTGTCCAGTTATGAATCGCATCTCGCTTGTGACGCAGGGAATATTAGTCACATTAAGTTAATGTGCTCATCTTATTTTCTTTGTGAGACGCTTCCGTTATTTCTGAACAAGAACCTAGTATTGTACTGGTGATAAGCATGACATTTCAGTCGAGAATTTAGCGTCATCTCACTGTAGTAAGTTTTAAGAAGAAATTTAAAACCTATGTTTTTATTTTGCAAATTTTCACCCGGTTTTAATGCAAGTTACAATGTTATATTTGCTGCAATCATGCAAATAATTGTCAGAAGGGGTACTTAACGCAAAGCAACTATTTCAATCTTTTGG
The DNA here is from genome assembly GCA_964017155.1 of Oasisia sp. SBJ-2009. Classification (NCBI taxonomy): domain Eukaryota; kingdom Metazoa; phylum Annelida; class Polychaeta; order Sabellida; family Siboglinidae; genus Oasisia; species Oasisia sp. SBJ-2009. Next base: position 14,380,799 of record OZ024859.1, read on the forward strand.
CGTTAAGATAATCTATGCTATACATCTGCTACAGACGTAGCACACAAACCTTACAATTAAGAATTTGTAAATATTTCAGATAGGCCTATTCGTGTTCTACCACATCTTTGCATACTATTATCACCAGGAATCATGGACATTTTAGTCAATTTCGAGGGAGACGTAAAATAAGCAAAACTAGACAGACCAGAGGTGGAGGACAATATTCCAGATGATCTTCGTAGGAGTCAAAAGCAAGTCCATTAAATAAGGTAACTAAGGAAGATGATTATTATAAAAGAATACTGTTCTCTGTTTGTATAACATTTAATATTATGTAGCGGTACTGTATTTTCTTCCCACGAGGATGACGTTAGTTTGCCAAACGTTAGACGTAATTGTATTCTACCTCCGCGTGCAATGACACGTAATCCACGCTTGTGCCGTTTTATGCGTTTCGTCAAAACAAATTAAGCCATTAATGCCTGTTTGATACTTTCAGTAGTAATCTGTAAGTAGTAATCAGAAGTATTCCTTTCAAAATATTTTATATTTTACCCTTAAATCAATCATGTTTTTTGTTGAATACAAATTAGGTCACCGTCTTTTCCGTTAGAGTAATCACAGAATTTGCTGTCGATTGTTTGACTCAGATAGTGTCTTCATTATTCTAAATACTTCAACAATGTGTAGTTTTAATTTCATACGATAAACCACCACTACAATTCGTGCATGATCTTACCTTTACGCCTACTAATACATCTTCTGAAGCTGGACAAATATGCTGTCAAGAAGAAGAACTGTGAGACTCTCTTATTTGAAACTGACAACTGGCGGGAAAGATGCAGCACACGACGTGGTAACTATTGACAAGCTGATAACCTGGCGTTTTGTACAGAATATGTCGTTTAGAATAGCAAATTGATTTCCACTAATCTTGCAAATGTGGTCTAGTGTATTCTACGTATTACTAATATAAACGTGACGGTTATATATCCAAACTCTACTACTGCATGTTACCAGCTAATACAACCACGGGCGCCGATCGGTGGGGGACGGGGGGGACGTGTCCCCCGCACTTTTCAGAGTGGGGGGACAGCATAGGAATTGTCCCCCCCACTTTTCAGTTCAGAAAAATTGCGAGGCATATAGCCTGAGACAACACTCCTCTCTCTTAAAAGCTGCTACATAGGACTAGCTAGACAATAAACTCGCGATATGAAGTTCAGCAAAGTTATTTATCGCAAATTAACACGAGGCAAACATTTTGAGGCATGTTTTGCTGTTAGTGCGCCATAATCCGTGATAGTTATTTAAACAAACGTAATATTTTAATGTGTTGAACGAAATATTAGACAACTCTTCAAAGTAGTCATCACAGGAGAGATATCGAACAGCCCGTGGCATTTATACCAAAAATGCTTTGTTATTTAGCTGCACACTGATGATTTTTAATTTGTCGCGCATACGCAGAAAGGCCAATCGGAACGTTTATAACTACCGGAAAAATTTAAGCCGCTGCCTGGCTCTATCAACCTTGTGTTGATATTATTAATAGGCTATAGCCATCAAATACATTTTAAGTGATGGGAATTTGTGTTGCACTTTCACGCCTCGCCTGCTTGATGCTTATCGCCTACGGCAGAAGCGGCGGATTCTTGCACTTTGTGTAACTTATTCCCATTTGAGTGACGACAAATTTCTTTGCCAAAATGTTGGATTTGGAAGTTCAACACAGGCACAGCATGGGCGTCGATCAGTGGGGGACGAGGGGGACGCTGACCACCCCACGGCTTGAGGGGGTCAGCATAAAATATGTCCTCATACTTTTTCAGTTCATAAAACAAATTTATTGGCATATATAGCGAGACTGATCACTCCCCTCTCTTAAACACCCTACATCGGACTAGTAGTAAAATTAATAATAAGATATATACTTCCCATTACCTAGTGGAAAATCACTAGACAAATTGCTTGGTTGGCCTTGATCTTAGTCCAGTAAATTGTCATCACGCCGGGCTCTGTCATTTTGCACCCTTGTGTTGATATATTAATAGGCATTAGCCATCAAGCACATTAAAGATTATTAATTTTTGCTTGCCCTGTCACCCCTCGGATTGCAGCCTGGTCGCCCTGATCGATATTTATATCGCCTACGGCGTAACCACCGGATTTATGCACTTTGTGAAATTTGATCTCATTTTAGTGATGACAAATTTCTTTGCCAAAAGGTGGGATTGGGAAGTCCTATACAGGCACCCTTGTAAGCTCTGCATCTTGTCACTCTGCGAATCAGACAAGCAGTGTTGGATCCAAAGTCTACCCCCCAAATCTTCAGTGATTGCGGTGGGCCATGGCCCCTCTTCAAATATATGTTGCCAACATAACTATTATAAATAGCATAACATAAAGGCTTTTTTAGTTTATTTATAATTAGAACCAGACCAACAATGAATTATGTTTTATATTTACCAAAAAATAGTTACGTGTATTTCAGGTCGTATATATATATATATATATATATATATATATATATATATATATATATATATAAACATGGCTCTAACATTCAAGGTGACACAGCGCCTTACTAATTGATTTTTAAGACGTGTTATTACAGAGATCTTTTCCCCCACAAAATGCTGTTGTATTCAGGGGCGTCGATCCGGTCTTAAAAGTGGGGGGGGGGGGACGGGGGACCAATTTATATACCTATATATGTATGCACAATATATATATATATATATATATATATATATATATATATATATATATTGTGCATACATATATAGGTATATAAATTGGTCCCCCGTCCCCCCCCCCACTTTTAAGACCGGATCGACGCCCCTGAATACAACAGCATTTTGTGGGGGAAAAGATCTCTGTAATAACACGTCTTAAAAATCAATTAGTAAGGCGCTGTGTCACCTTGAATGTTAGAGCCATGTTTCTTCCTATGTAAGGCATAAGTTTCTGGAAGTCCTTGCATGTTGAACTAACTAACATAAAAACACTAAGGTCTTTTTAGACAGAGGTACAAGACAATACTTATGAATGAATATATATAATTGCAACTTTCATTGCAACTGATTCTGATGACTAATGTATCTGAACTATAATTATAATTCCATGTATGCATCCATTTATTTTCAGTAATTGATATTAATGTGACACTAATTAACTAAGGGATGTATCACTAATTCTTTTTATATTGTGTTGTTTTTACAATTACTAAAATAAGATCAACAGCAGTTTCAATATTACTACATGCTCTGGTAGGTTCTTTGATCAGTTGCTTAAAGCCATGTACGCTTTCAAAATTACTAAGAGCATTAACAAGAATAATATTATTACTAGATGGCACTAAAACATTAGTATTAAAATCGTCAAGCTAAATACATTCACTAAAATCATTTCCTTCATTAAAAGACAATTCTAGAAGTTCGTAAAAATCACATTGTCTCAGTGACCCAGATCCATGTCAAAATGGGACGTGGTAACTATTGACAAGCTTAGGCAGGAGGATTTCTGCCCAAACAGACTCAACATTTTTGATTGGAAAAAGTAAAGGGACTTTTGATTGGAAAAATCTTTCCTGAGAAATGTTTAGTGACCTGATCCTCACTGCATATAGTGTATTACGATTTCTGAGTATGTGAATAGTTTGGAAAAATAAATCCACTTCTTCTTCGGTATATTATCTTATCCTTCCTACAATACAAATCGGAGACAGAAAAACATGAGTCGTTGCCTTAAATATAAAAGGACTTTTCCTTGCTTAGCACTCTTTGGAAGAACGAACATGTATTTGAGAAAAAACATAGGATTGGTGGTGATAAATCACGGTGCAACTGTGCAGGACTGCCATTTTCTTGTTCTGCTCCAGGTATAAGCAACTCCAGTGTGAAATAGACACGTAGAAAGGCGACTGGTGTTTCTTCGTTACGCTTACAACAATTTCACCAGACTTCTGCACGAGATGGTCTTCGCAACTTACCATCCAATCATCAGAGGTATGGTATTTCGCTAAATGTGAATTTTGAACGGCGGTAGCCATATTGCCTCTGTTTCAGTTGATTGTACAAATGGGAGCACTTGGTGGCCAACGCATCGTTATTGTTCATCCATTTGTTAGTTCATGCTATACGTCAGCTTATCCTACGGGTTCTTTCAGTCCAGAACGCAAGCATATTTTACATTCAGAAATCTTCAATTATACATCTTTAAAACACTCTTATTTATTCAGCAGTATCAATTTATTCATATGGAATTAACAGTATATAGATACAAGAATATGTTATTAACACAGCTGTAGTAATATAACTATTAGTTATCATAATTGCTAACCTATCTCACGGATGATTATAAACTCAATTATATCGTTTCAAGAGCAGTGTATCCTGACGCTAAAAGTTGTGTTCTGTTTATTCTAAAAAGAGTGTAATATACTAATAAAGTGTGTTCATGAAGCATGCAAAAAACGTAATATACAGCGAATTAAAAATAAATGACAAAATACAATTACTTGTGTTACCAAAGCGGGATCAGGAATTCATGTTTAAATGTGACCCTTACAACATTGGAAGAATAGTGACTTCTTCTATGTCTTTGTAGTTCATCACGATAGATTCCAGACACACGGGGCAGAGTCGAAGCCCCTACTCTTCCCAACGGGCGTCGATCGGCGCCCGAGTGCTGCGGCCAAGTTGCCCCAGCCGCAC